>JAKUBL010000012.1:40301-335675 GCA_030563225.1 Petasospora hungchunana | reverse complement strand
CCACCCGAACACCACCCGAACACCACCCGAACACCACCCGAACACCACCCGAACACCACCCGAACACCACCCGAACACCACCCGAACACCACCCGAACACCACCCGAACACCACCCGAACACCACCCGAACACCACCCGAACACCACCCGAACACCACCCGAACACCACCCGAACACCACCCGAACACGATCCAGGTTAATATGAGACTACTTAGGATATAATATGTACCTTATTAGTCGCCTGAGCTGAAGTTTTTCTCTACGTTCCCTGGTACTCTTATTCACTCTGGAATTTCTCCAGTTTTTCGGAATTTTACGCCTTTCTTTATATTCCATTCACTACCCTTCAGATTGATAAAAGAAATCAGAATATCCAAACATGTACTCTCTGGTGATTCCAGAGTATCTCCAGAGAATGTTTCATCAAATTGAAGGAAATACTCTTTAAGTATTGCGTAGGTTGTCACGGTTGTGTTTACGTGAGACTGAGATCACTAGTAAGCTACGTTTCACGATATGGTCTGGTTCACCGCCCGCTTGACGCAACGCGACTTTTAGGACGAGTTGACTGGCGTTAATCCTGGAGAAACTTCACACCCTTGTTTACACCCTTTTCTAAATAAATTCGAGTCCTTCTCGAAGCTGGAGTTTCACCAAGAAAACACACAGTACTAGTCTCCGCATACTTTGATACTCAAATCCATATAGAGGAATACCGTCGGTCATTGAAAATGAAACTCCAGCTCCTTCTACCCGCACTTTCGCTCTCTCCAGCCCAGGAACTGCTCTTTCGAGAAGCTAAACTGAACTACACTCGCTGTATCGGAGACGACAGCGCACGTCTTGTTGATATCACGCTCACCTCCGCTGGTGAAATCGCAGTTGTCCCTAAGGATGCTGTGATGAGATTACCAAATGAAGGAAATGGACCGTTTACAGATTGCCTGGCGAGTGTCCATGGTGTGTTGTTCATTCTGAAGAGCGACAAGGTCCATCAAGGGTTGTCTGGTAACTCATTGATCGAGTACTACGAAGGTCCTGGTGGGGATAAGCTCTGGTGACGAGCTACCCCAAGACATAACCTTGTTTTTACCCATAAATTCGTGAAACTACTCAGTCACATAATCAAGACCGGCTCATACTCAGACGTCTATTCTGTTTTCCCAGCTATTAGAGAAGAAGTGCTACATCCCTTAGTGCTCACAAGTCACTGTAAAATACTTGTGGTACTCAGAAAAGTTCGAGCTCGAAATATACGATGAAGAAGATGAAACCACTCGCCTTACAAACAGACTCGAACTCATATTCTGAAACATTAGGCCCGCATCAGTCTTATAACTACGCCGACGAGGTTCCTTTTTTATGAATATGTAGTAAGCGGCACAGAAGTATTGCAACATATGTTATATTTCCACTGCCTCTTGAAGCTTATCAGCATTCAACCAGTCAGAGCCTACTTCAAGTAACTCCCTGTTTACTCCAATTCTCAATTCTTTAGGATTTTGCGGGAGCCCCCATACTCGAGTCTCCAATCCCAACTTGTGAGCATCGTCAATAAAGCTCTTGATTTTAGACAGCTGCTGCTGCTTGAGGAAAGGTTCTTGATGAGACAGGTGGTTGTCACCAGGGAGAAGCTCCTTCAATGATGCAGAAGCGAGTGTGGCACATCCATTGGCATGAGTACAGGAAGTATTCAAGGATGCCAAAGGGCAATCAGGGAAAATTGCCCTGACGTTGTCGTAGCTTGGATAATCTTCACATTGCAGACTCTGATGTGATAACACATCGGTCTCTGGTGGTATTAACCCACTGAGTACGATGCTTAAAGGACCAGGAACCCATGAGCCGGAGCAGAGATCACAATGCGCAAGGTAGCCCTTTAACCATAGAGGACGGAGTCGCTCACGCAGCACTCCAAAAGTATAAGATGGCTCGTTTTTGATGTCAATAATCAGCTGTAGTGATGTCTCTGGCTCAGTCAAAAACAAGCCATTTTTTGTCTTCTGTGTTGGGTCGATTTGATTGACTTCGTCCAGCATAGCTTCAAGAGGGTTCAAGTAAAGCGAATCCAATGTTTTGAGAGAAGACAAGGACGCTCTGCTATGTCCCACATACAGTGTTGAGTTCTGGGAGGAGTGTGGGAAGACATGTACGTCGGCCTCAACAGATCGTACGCCAAGGGACAAGGCTTCAAAGAGTGGATATTTTCGCCAGTAATCGTTGTGTGAATGGACCTTGTGTGTGTTTGTTCCACGCTCAAGCTGCTCTGCCATGGACTGTGTCGTGTGACCAGCTTCGAAAGAGAACAACAAAGCTTCGTTGGATGTGTAGAGGATTCTGGAGGGACGAGGAGGCGTGTAGAGATCTGAGTAGAACATTGAGTATTTAGAGGTGAAAACAATAACAACAATAAGAAAACCAATGAGAATGACTGAGAGAACCAATGACGTAGCCAGCATTATTGTATGTAAACGTTTCCTAGATCCTCTTGAAGGAGACAAGGGAAAGTCAATCATGCTGTCAGGCATGGGAAGGTCGCACAGCGAGATATCCTCTCTTAGTGGCACCATCTCAGTTGTGTTGAGGCTTTCCATACTATGTGTTGCTTACAATTAGGGGTGAGAAAGTGGGGAATCACGTCCTTTAAAGATTTCGATACAAAAGGTGCATATTGGCTTACCAGACGAGGGGCTACTGCAGCTGCTGTTTACCCTGGTCAGACATGCAGCTAGAGTTTCATTCAAAAGACACCAGAGACTACGAAGTTTTACAGTTGCATGCCTCCTGCCTATGCCTGTGGTGCTGATTATTAGGGATAGCTCTTTTGTGTAGTATCGCAGATCGAGGTGCGTGCGCTATAAATATACATTCGACCCGCATATATATATGCGTGCGCAGTATTCAGCTGACATAAGCTTAATAATTCTGGTACTCAGTGTCTAACATTGTGCCCACATCCTTGTCTGCTCTTGTAGATACTTGTGGGATGTTTGAACACGTTACTAGCCTCTACAGAAAGTATAAGCTTGGTTTGCCGCGAGCTTTTCCTGAGTCAGTTTACCTATATGCAGGGCGCAGATCACAGTCAGTCGGAGAACTTTTTGGGCCGTGACTTCCGAGTTATATATTTGCTCTTCTTTTCATTTATTTTCTTTTCTGCTCTCTGAATTTGTCTATTTTTGGCTCATGACAATCGTAGAGGTATAGAAACATCTATCATCAGAGCTTTCTAATCGTATACTGAAGGCTTGAAGATCCCCAGAGGCTTTGCAATCCTGATCCTAACGATAAGCACTCCTGTTTTCATGTCTAATCTCGACGCCAAAGAAGCCATGGCTCTTGAAATGCATTTTTTCCTCTGGATTAGGCAATCTCAGCTCATACTTGAACGCGTTATTTGACAAATGTTCAATCATATAAGATTCGAGTGTTTTCTTTTGTCCAGCTCGTACGGCGAGAATTCGTACCGCCCTCGCTATTTTGCGAACAGCAGACATATGCATCAATGTGCATACCACTGTGCACAACCTTGCTTGTGGGCGAAGTGACTTTTACGAGGCGTTTTCAAATTTCATGAGCAGTGTGATATTCTCCATCTGATGCTATAAATCGACAGGTGGGTCATTTGGAGGAGATCCTCGCTCTATTCCTGGACCGGGTCGGGGAATATTTATCGTCACCCAACCGCACGAAAGATCAATTGATTATTAACTGGTCCACTGGTCTTTTACTTTTATCCTATCAGTCGAGCCGCTGTCAAGCCAATTGAGCAGCACCATGGTTCCTCAATGCTTCCCCGCTTTCTGCTCCCCTTTTCATTGGTAACAGAGCTCGGCTCCTCTTTCAATTTCGAATGGGTGTTTGTTTTTGTTACTTGAGAGGGTATCACATGTCAAATGCTTGAATCCCAGGCGATGCTTCCCAATATTATTATGGACAATTTCGAAGCAAGACTACATCTGAAAAAAAAACAAGACAATGATGCTCTTTAAGATAAGTGTTCTACTTTCTGAGATCTTCTTTTTTGTAGAATGGTGTAGATACCAAAGCCAGATACCATAATGACGTAGAGGGCGCATGAAGCACCTCCAGTATAGTAACCAGCATATGTTTCGGGTAACTTGGAGGATGGCCAGAGGATTGGGTTGAAGATGGCAATTCTGATGTCGGTGACTGGATTTACTCCTCCCGAAACAAACGATCTCAATTTTGTGTTATGAGAAAAGAGATCCTGTGCCTCAGCCCAGAACTGACCAGAAACACCTTGGACAATTGTGGTACAGTAAAAGAAGAACATCATTGTACCCTTTGGCTGCTCAAAGATTCTATGCGTGGCCAAATAGAAACAGCCAATGGCACCCCAAGTGGCTCCCATGATGATGGTTTGCCAGTTCTGGCCCCCAAAGAAGATCTCACCAATGTATCCACTTGAAATACAGGTCAAGAGTTGAACAACGTACGCTGGGATTGTAAGAGTGTTAATCTGTTCAGTGGAGTAAGTCCCAGGTTTGTTAACGTTCCAACCTTTGAAGAAGAATGGAACGGCAGCAGAGGCATCTTGGGCAAATCCAGACATGATCGAACAGGCCCAAATGTAGTAGACTCTCCAATCCAGGGCAAACTGTTTGATCTCCGGCCAAGTGGCATTTTTCTTCTTGGAATCGCTGTCAACGTTTCTTGGTGGAAGTCTCTGTCTCAAGAAGGTTAGTTCCTCTTGACTGAACAACCAGTTTGGAGTAGCTCTTTCCAAGATGTTTGGAAGGAAGACTATTTGGAAGAGAATACAACCAACTGAGAAGATTGTATCAATGAAGTAGAGCCATTGCCATGCCTGGAATCCATTAACACCATCCAATGAGCTGACACAACGAGCCTGGAGGGCAAATCCACACATAGGACCAATAGCTGTGAAGGCATTGATGAGACCACAACGTCTAGATGTCTCTGTCTTCTTGTAGAACGAACCAACGTAGAACATCAGAATGGCAAAGTGACAGCCTTCAATACCAATCATTGCCCTCAGGGCGATCATCTGTGTTGGTGTTTTGATGAAGGCAAAACAGAAAGTGAGGAGAGTCCATGTGGATTCAACACCAACAATGAACCATTTGGTATTGAAGCGAACCATAAGATAACCTCCAGCAACACCAACAACAACTGCAACAGTGGAATACGCCGTGTTTGCATAGGAAAGCTCATTGCCATGGATCCCCAGGGCTTCTTGCATACCCGAGACATAGGCAGCACTCAAGTTGGACTTGTCGAGGTACTTGATGAAAGTGGAGAACATTGCAGAGAAGAGGACACAGAAGTCGAGCTTGAAAAGGGTGTTCCGCTGCTGTGCAGGATAGTCAAAGTTGGGCCAGATCTTGGATTTCCAGGTAGGAGTGTAGTAAGGGTCGATGATGTACTCCTCGCAAGGGGCATCGGAGTCGACGGTGACATCCGTCGTCTTTGCAGAGATTTTATCATCCATTATTGGTGTAAGGAAGAGAAGGGGGTGGGAAGAATGACAAAGTACACCCTCAGTTCATCATTTTAAAAATATGGAATCTCTTCACCTAGAAAGAAGTGTGGCGTTCTGTAGGTATAATTGTAACTCCGACGAATATTGTGGCGCTTACAGGGTCTCGGACCCCCTGAAAAAAAAAATAGGGCTTACTCCGCGCCGCGCGCGCCACACTTTTTTCTTACATTACTCTCTTTTTAAACAACATGAATGTATCCTGTTTCGGGCTCATACTTGAATTTGGTGCCCCACTCCTCGGAGGCCTTCTCGAGGTACTCAACAGCCCATTGAGCTACATCCGCAGAAGCCCACTCCGGTAAGCCCCTCTTGAGCTTGTTGGTTCTCGTGTCGAGCCCCAGGTCGATTGGAATGATCTTGAACTGGAAGGAGTCTTCGTTGTCCTCATCAATCTCCAGCTCAACCATGATGTTTACGGAGAAAGGACGGCCGCCTCTGAAGCCGATGTTCTCTCCATTCGGACCATAGGATCTCAAGTTATGCAAGTCGGATGGACGAGAATCGTAAGGGTCCAAGCCATATGTAGCGTACATCTCCTGGCCAATGAACGAATCACCAATCTCAAACTCCATCAAGAAGGAGCCAACGTTGTAGAAGATTGGCTTCCCTTTGTATATCTCAACACCCCTCAACATGTGTGCGCCGTGCCCAATGAATGCCTTGGCTCCAGCATCAATAGCCTGTCTTGCCATCTTTTGAATGAAATGCGGTGGTCTTGTTGTATACCAGTTGTTGTTGTCACCCTCATGTGTGTGGAGGGCAAAGATTGGGAGGTTTGATCTCTGGACACAGTCTTCAATGGACTTGACAATACGATCAACATCTTTTGCGTTGGCGGTGGTTCTAACGTGTGCCTTTTCCCCCTCTTTGGCCTTGACTATGGTGAGGTTGGACTCGAAGATGTGGCCAAAGGAGAAGCGTTCAGGGGTGACCATGTCTTTGATTTCCACGGCGGAGTTGACAGTCATTGAGTGACGAGTACCGAGCAGCTTGTCGATCTCATCAAGCTGCCTAAACTGCTCTTCTGGAAGCACGTAGGACGGAGCCCATCTCAAGGGAAGAAGACCGGCTCTTGCCGGGGTGTGTGCGCCATTGTTGGAGGCGACGGCCCATTGGGCACCTGTAGAATTGGCACACACAAACCCGACTCTTCCCGTAGGGGAGTCGTAGAATCTGGCGAGTTTGGCATCATCGAGGGATCTTCCAACACCGATGGCTGTTAGGCCTCTCTTTTCAACTTCCTCGATGGTATCTAGAAGACCCTTCCATCCAAACTCAACCGTGTGGTTGTTTGCCAAGGAGAGCATCTGGAAGTTCAATGCCTTGAGGTCGTCAAGCGCCTCGGGCCTGATGCTGGTGAGGTACATCTTGTTGTACGTGGGAGGAGTATCATGCTTTGGGGTCTGGAACTCCGCGTTGAGGAAACATGTGTCGGCCTCCTTCAGAGTCTTGACGAGTTTGGGATCGATTCTCTTCTCGAGGTTTCTGGAAGAGTAGAGGGCATCACCGCCAGCAATGATTCTGACCATTGTCTTTTTGTTCTTCTTCTTTTGCTTAGCGTGGTTCCAAGCTCATCGGTGTGTGCCGAGGGGGGCGGATATATATATAAGGAGAGTCTCTCTTCGGAGTCAAGGCCTAACACGGCACGACTCCGCGGAGAGAAAGGACGCCACAGTTTTTTTTAAGAAAGGCACCGGATTGTTTGATTCCACCATTCTCTGCTTCAATTTGTGCAACTGTTGGAAATCGAGTGGGGAATTGTTTATATGGTGGGTGTTTTTTTTTTATATGTTGTAACACGCCTATATATTGGGTTGTGACCTCCCCGTCCCTCCCCCTTGATATATCGAGACCATGAACCTAGGTCCGGACTAGACTTTGTAGACCCCCAGTCGCGAGCCTAGGCAGAGGGAAATATAATATAGCCTTTTTCTTACAGCAGCTCAATGCACACACACACATTTTTTTTTGTTTTTGTCACAAAGGGCTGGAACAATATAAAAAACAACATAGATGAAGGAGTTCTCGTGCTCCTTTCCCGGATGTGACAAGGTCTTCAAGCGGCGGGACTACCTTACGAGGCACGAGTCCAACCACTCGGCGGTGAGGCCCTTTGCGTGTGAGCTGTGTGCCAGTACTTTTGCCCGCAAGGACCTTCTCGACAAGCACAAACGCTCCAAGACACACGTTCTGGCGCTGACGAGGAATGCCAGTTCAAAGAGAACGAGGAGGCTTTCCGAAGAGCTGCCCTCACCTTCGACTTCCGTTGCTGAGCCCCTCGAGATCTCAGACTTTTCGCATGTCAACATGATCGATGACCCATTTGTATGGATGTTTGGTGCTGAACAGCTCTCCATGACACCGCCTGACAACAAAGGGATCTTCGAGATGATGGACACCAACGCGCTCAGAACGCCGTCTAACACCCCACAGGACCCCACAGAATTCAGCTTGTCCGAGGACACAACTAACAGGATTCTCATGTTTGTACAAGAAGAAGGGATAGACACAGGTGCATTCACCGTGTTTATACTGAGGCGCATCGACTTCTTCCTGGCACAGTACTGGAACAACTTCAACAACAGCTTCCCAATCATACACAGGGCAACGTTTGATGTGAATGCCCACGAGAAGTCCAACTTGAATGTCTCCTTCTTGCTCTGTCTCATCACGATGGGCGTTGCCTGCACCAGTACCGATGGCCAAGAGTACAAGCTCGCCGTCGATATCCAGAAGAAGCTCAGGAATCACCTGTTCAAGGTGCTTGATCAGTGTGATCTTTCGTTTGTCCCTCTCAAGCTGCTACAATCGCTTCTGATAAACAGTATCTTCCATATGTACTACGGAGATTCACACCAACAGATCCTCTTCAAGATTTACCACCAGGTGACAATCAACGTTTTGAAAGAGATGAAGGTTTTCACCAATCTTACTGAGCCTGTAATAGACTTGGAAAATTTCAACTATGCCTCGTGGTGTCAATGGATCCGTTATGAGAGCATGAAGAGAATTGCCTTCCTTGCCCTATTGATCGACACTCAGGCAAGTTTCTTCTTTGGAATAACTGCTTCGATATCGGTTTTTGACATTCAGCTCGAACTTCCTTACACAGATTTCATATGGATGGCAAGAGACACTTTAGAATTTGTCCATCAGTATCGAAATTTGCCGAGAGAGCTCATTGACAGAGAGCAAGAGATTGATATGGAAATCCAATCCCAGAGTTGTCGCTACGAGGATGTCTTCTCCAATGGCAATTTAATACCAAATGTTAAATCTGAGAATCATTGGCCAAATCTACTATGGAGTTTAAGAAGACTGTTACAAACACATGGCAAAATTGCTCTTCATGATAGAGAGTATGATTTTGATTGCTTTTCACTGTTTGGAAGACTAATCCTGGTGCATGGTATCATCTCTTTGGTGAAACACTTGCGCACTACTGCATCTTTGTTTGACGTTGGATTGGCTGCCAAATTGGAGCATGGTTTCATCAGTTGGAGAGCATACTTCCAGCTCCATTCGGAAGGAAGGGCAACACTCAACATTTACGAGGCTTCCCCCTTGTTTTGGTCAAATCTCACTATCTTACACTCAGGTCTAATGGGTCTCTATACCAACTTTGAATGTGTGCTATACTATGCTCGTTCGATAATCAAAGATGATGTAATATGGAACCAGTCACCAAGCAGACTGAGATTTGATGCCATTGAGACCACCAAAAGTAAGATGATTATCCAATCCTGGGCCAAGTCTAGAGATGGAGAACATGGATTGATGCAAGCTTGTATGATCCTCAGAACGGTTTTGAACGACGAAGAGATGCTTACCAAGGTTCCACATTTGCCATACGCGGTATACCTATCCTCAGTTGTGTGTTGGTGCTATTGCTACAGAGAAGATCATCATCGGAAACTTGGACAGCAGAACATCTCATCAAAGGAGAATGCACTATTATTCTTCACTTCTGCATTGGCAAGGACTCCAAGACCTGATTTCTTAGGGCCAATGCTCTTATATGTCCACATGCTACTCATGAAACACTCACACTGGATGACATTTGATGAAGTTATGCTGAGAGAATTGTCTGCTCTTGCACAGACTGTTTAATAACAAATTTTTTTAATGACCTAATGATGTTTTGAAAAACTCCCCTATTCAACTCTTTTTTTTTTGACACATAAAGGGGTCCTTTCCTCCGATAGATCCGCGGACACCCGGACACCACAGCGCTGAAACCCGAGAAACGTCCTTCCTTTTTACAAGGGGGGGGGGGCGGTTAAGAGAAAGAAAAACAAAAAGAGCAAAAACAAAAACATCAACAAACAGTTGAAAGCATTTAAAGAAGAAAACACACAAAACACAAAACACAAAAATAATATGGCAGAACAACCGCCACAGTCACTCTCCGAAACACACCAGACAGCCTCCAAGCCGAAGCGCAGGCGCAACAGAACGATCCAGTCGTGTTTCCATTGCAGAACACGCAAGTTGAAATGTGACCGGGAGAAACCAGCGTGCTCGACATGCCTGAGGCTGAGCGTCCCTTGCGAGTACATCTCTTCGGGAAGCGCCACGGAGATCCAGAACATCCACGCTATCTCCGAGAAGATCGAGCGACTCGAGAAGGAGCTGACCCTGCTGAAGGCGAAGCGCAGCCTGGTTGTCACGTCGGCCAAGAAGGGCCATACAGTCCAGCCAGACGAAGGCATCGTGCTCGGCCATGCCCTTTCTCTCTTCTCCCCTTTGCGCAAGGACCCCTTCTTGAAGAAGGTGTTCCGCCTCTACACCAACGGTTGGGAAAATGACGCGGCCAAGAAGCTCATCAGACCGTATCTCACCGACATTGATAAGCTCAAGATTGATCTTGTCCAGAACGATAGATCGCTTGAGGATCTCATAAAGTCCCACATTGAGGACACAAACCACGTCTGGTACCTAATTACTCGTTTCTTCGAGTCGGAACTCTACTCCGTGTACTCTTATATCGACAAGGATGACTTCTTTGCCCACCTTTCGTCGCTCTCTACGCCCAAGTTGGCCTTCTCTGAAAGAGACTACTTGTTTGCTGGCATGCTGCTCTTGATCATGAGAATCACTCACCTCTCCTTCTACAACTGTGGGTACAAGAATGAGACTTCCCCCAAGGAAGTCAGTCCAGAAGTTTTCCACATTGCGAACTTGTGTCTTGACCAGTGCTGTGTTGCCATGGGCGAGACGTCTCTTCCTTATATCCAGCTCTTCACTCTGATCACGGACTACATCTCGTATACGACAGATGCGAGCCTGGCTTATGATTCCACAGTGCCTGATCTTGACCGTTTGGTGAGATTGGCGCAAATGGCAGAGTTGAATCAGGATCAACACAATTCACAGTTGATTCAGCGCACCTGGTTTGCCATTTTGGAATTGGACAATGTCAGATTCTTGTATGACGGAGCACCTTTGTCCATAGGTCTTGAATCCTATACGACAAAGCCACCAGTTATCACTGGGGAACCTGGATCGTTGAATGAAGTTCTGGGAACAATCATCAAGGAAAGAAGTGTGGTCCATGAATTGGTTCGTCCAATCTCGGATTTGTTGAATAATGCGAGAGATCCACCAACTATTCGCAAATGTGAGAGACAGATTGAGATTCTTTACCAATATTTGGACTCTAATGACCTCGATAAGATCTTGGACCTACCATCTGGAACGTTACAGGAGAGGACTCTGAAACTACACAAGTTCAACAACTACATCGACCTCTACTCCCTCTGTTTCATGTTGTGTACGCACCTGTTGATCTTTTTCTTTGAACACAATGACGTTGACAACTCTGTTGAGTTTGCCGTTAAAGTTATTCACTGCCTCAATGCCTTGATACCATTGGTTTATTTTTTGGATAGTTCGTCCAATGACAAGTTCAACTTTCAAGCCAACTTTGGTCACACGTTATTGTTGATCCCCAAAACCATTCAGATCCTCTACAGATGTTTCCAGGTTCATCTGACGTTGATGTTGAGACTCTTGCTCTTACAGCCTAAATGCGGAAGACCAGATCTTGATAGCGCAATTGATCTTCTTCTTTCAAACGTCAGAGTGATCCTATCAGGGTTTAGCAAAGTGGGTGGACATTTCCCCTTTGCACAACGTCATTATGAAGGTGGAATTGAAGGGATTGTCTCTGTGATTGGTGTCAACCACAAAAGCGCTGTTCGTCAAAACTTCCTCAAGACGTTGGAACAAGACAGTGGGCTCACGTTCAACAAGGACTTCCAGTTTGTCTTGCCGCAAGACATCATCACCACTCTTCATAGACTAGAGGGAAGTGTATATGGCAATGAAGATTAGAGATTATACACACACACACACACCTATTCTTTATTATCAGCATCTGCGTTGTTATCCTCCTGAATCGTCTCCATCTGCTGGGCCTGCTGGGCCTCTCTGGCCTGTCTCGCCTGTTCTTCCTCCAGGGATAAGCGCAAAGCCAGAGCAAGATCAGGGTCAATGCCGGCCTCTGCGCCGAAATCAAAGGCACCACCGGCATCTCCGCCCATCGCACCGGCAGCAGCAGCCCCGTTCTCCCCGAGGACAATCGGCGAGGCGCTGATGGCCTCGTACAGCATTCTGTCGCCCGGAGGGACGCTCACGAGGTTGGAGTTGTCGTGCGAGTTCACCGTGGAGATGAACTTGTCGAGCTTGGCCGTGTTGACGGCCTCCTCGCCGTAGTTGATGAAGTCGACGGCGATGTTGTTCTTCTTCATCCGCTTGGCCAGCTTCTCGAGCTCCTTCTCGGATTCCTGGATCGGGCTGGCGACAAATGCAATGATTCTCTGGTGCTGGACCTTGTTTTGGCGGTGTTTGAGCGCCAGGGCCGCCACCTGGATCCCCGTAGAGAAGTGGAGCGAGCCGCTTATCTTGGTCTCGTGCACGCCGCTGAGGATCTTACCGTAATCGGTTGTCAGTGTCGACAGCACCTGGGGCCCATCGCCTGCGTATGCCATCAACCCCACCGTGTTTTCCGGGTTGGAGTTGACTTTACTTTGGAAGATGAGATCAACGGCGTCCAGTTGCGCCTCGTAACGGGAAACAGGGTAGTCTCCATTGCGTGTGAATTCGGAGTTGTCAATGACAACCATCGTTGCTTCAAGCACCATCTTTTACTGTTTCTTCTTTTGGTGGTATGTCTTTTTTGTTTTGTGTTTTGTGTTGTGTTGTGTGTTGTTTTTTTTGTCTATGCTAAACAGGTTCTTTAAAGGTTTTGTTGTGGTGTTTTTGGTGGCGTTGATTTTAAAAAGTGAGAGAAAGAGAGATCGATTATGTAATTTATTAGCTAAGCAAATTACATAATCAGATTACGTAAGCTTCTTTGAGTTTGTCCTCATCATGATGACTCTCTCAATTTCTCCATAAAATCCCCCCTCACCCCCTCAACCAGCACAAATAGAACAACAAAAAAACAAAATCAAAAACACTCCCACAAAGATGTCTGTTAATCTCGCTATTATTGGAACTGGTGTTGTTGGTACAGCCTTCCTCAACCAGCTGGCCGCCTTGAAGTCCCCATCATTGGCCTACAACGTGATCCTCATTGCCAGATCGAAGAAGTCCGTCATCTCCATCGACTACTCGCCAATTGATCTCTCCAACTGGAAGGCCACTGTCGAGGCTGCGTCCCAGGACAATCTGTCTGCCGACGAGCTCGTTGACTTTTTGAAGAAGTCACCTGCACCGGTCATTCTCGTGGACAACACCTCTGATGCCCAGATTGCCGACTCTTACACAAAGCTCGTTGCCAACGGCGTCTCCATCGCTACTCCAAACAAGAAGGCCTTTTCCTCGTCTTTGGACTCATGGAAGGAGCTCTTTTCCACTTCTGCCCAGAAGGGCTCTGGTCTGGTCTATCACGAGGCTACCGTGGGTGCTGGTTTGCCTATCATTGGTACCTTGAACGATATGGTCGCTACTGGTGATGAGGTTGAGAAGGTCGAGGGTATCTTCTCCGGAACCCTTTCCTACATCTTCAACGAGTACTGTGCTGGCGACGCCAAGTTCTCCGAGATCGTTTCCGTTGCTAAGCAGCTCGGTTACACAGAGCCAGACCCAAGAGACGACCTCAACGGGTTGGACGTTGCTAGAAAAGTCACCATCCTGGCAAGACTGTCCGGTGCCTCTGTTGAGTCTCCTACATCTTTCCCAGTCCAGTCCTTAATTCCAAAGCAGCTCGAGTCTGTTGAATCTGCTGCCGAGTTCATGGAGAAGCTTCCAAACTACGATGACGAGATGCAGAAGCTCAAGGACGAGGCTGCTGCCGAGAACAAGGTGCTCAGATTCGTCGGTAAGGTTGACTTGCCAAACAAGGTCGTCTCCGTTGGTGTCGAGAAATACGACGTTTCGCACCCATTCGCCTCTCTGAAGGGCTCTGACAATGTCATTTCCATCAAGACGAAGCGTTACCAGAACCCATTGATCGTCCAGGGTGCCGGTGCAGGTGCTGACGTTACAGCTGCCGGTGTCCTCGCCGACACTATCAAGATTGCCCAGAGATTGGTTTGATAAAATATACATTAGATCATTGTTGTTGGTTATTCCAGTTCAATTTGGCCTCTCTGAAGATCCTGTTGAGTCTCTTGCGGTCAAAACATGTAGCACGGAATTCCAACATGATTCTCTGTGAATCGAGAACAAAACTTGGTTGCGCAGCAGCTGCGTTAACGTTGACGTTCACTCTCGAAATATGCGTGTTGTTTGGAGCCAAAAAGAGATCACCAGTATCTCTGATCTCTGCAATGTAAGCACCGGTCTTGTGAATATACTGCGCATACTTGAACTCTGGTTTGCCCCACGAGTAAAGAATCTCAAACTCGTCTTCAGTCTGGAAAAACAAGGAAGCTCTGTTATCCATGAGGAATCCAGAGTGCTCCAACAAGTAGATGTGGTAGTAGAACTTGCTTTGCTCAATGATTTCAGTGTTGTTGAACTCTGGATCGGTCCATGGATTGATAGCTAGTCTGATGTCAACGTGCGAATGGAAAGGATTCAACCTTGGAAGTTCACACAGTTCACTCCATGGTGTCTCAACAAGCTTCAACCCATATCGCTCACACATTCTAGACCAACCATTGATCGTGTCTTCAATCAGCTTGGGTGTGGCAGTCAGCCATTCAAGACGGATATGGAAACAGTGATTTGGATTGTGCACGTTATCGTAGTGTACACGCATCACTTCTCTTCTGTACGAGTTTCTAGCCGTGTCCAAGTCGTATCTCAAAGATCTAGAGAGAACAAATGAGCGACGCTCTCCTGTAGTTGGATTGAGAAGAGGCGTCAATGAACCTTTGCTTGAAATAATGGAATCCTCTTGAGTTTTCTTACTGTCTTCGCTCTTCTCATCACTCTGAGGGTTGTAAGCAAGACGGTAAAAGTAGTGACCATCCAAGAATTTGTGACGATCCTCCACATGAATGAATAAACCTTGATCCATGAGCTCATTACCAAATGTCGATGCCTCTTCTCTTGTGTTGATATCACCAAAGTTATCCAGAATCCAGTTGACCAAATCAAGACCTCTGAAACAGTTCTTGTGCACTTTCCAATGCCACTTACGATCACTCAGTTTGATACCCTTTGGATCCAGAACACGTGCAGCAATCTCATCAATAGTGGATGACTTGGACAAAGTAGCAGTGTTTGATGCAATGACAGAAAGATTTGTGAGTGGGCTTTGGCCCTCATCAGACTGATCTTTCAAGAAGGAGATCAAGTCACCAGTATAGAAATTAATTTCCGGGAAAATCTCTTCCTTCTTCGATTTTATTCTCTTGCGCTCTGCACTGAACTCGCCACGATGCAAACTCAGAATCAACCGACGCAAACCCTCGACTCTGATCTCTTCTGCCGAGAGAATATCCTGTTTGTCATTACCAGTGGACATGAAAGTACTCTTTGGAATATCAGTAGGCAAAAGAACAAACTTCATTCTGTTCAAAGTCTTTTTGTCAAAGAACTCATCGTCATCATCATAACCTGCTAGTTTTTGATCAAATGCGTTCCATTTGAAAGTTCTGGGTTTCACAACAACTGGATCCGGATCATATGGATGGTATGTGGTCTGATATCTCGTCTTCACCATGATTCTGTTGAAACTATCACGATAGAATTCTTGTTGATCAATACGGTTGTATCTTTGGATATTGATCGTTCCATCGTAATCACACAAAATTCTGTGGATTTCTTCATCGAGAGACAAATAAATTCTTGAACCAGTCAAATCCTTGGAGTGTGGGTAGTTCTTCAACAACAAAGATGGATCATTCTCAATTTTTTCAACTTTTGTGCCATAGCAAATTTGGAATCCAACCATAAGTCTCAAATAAACCATCTCTCTCATCAAGTCACTAGGTGACATGTACTTCTCACGTTCAGCACTTAACGCAACAGTATGTGTCTGGAATGTGAAATTAGAAGAGAAATCTTCGGATGAGGGGAAAATAGGCGTGGTGACTGGAAGTTCCGAAGGAGTTGCCAAAGAACGCCACTTGATAGTTCTTCTTCTCACAAACTTGGGGAACACGTCTTGCCATTTCCCGACACTGAGTGTTCTAATATTTTCTGTGCTCAGCTGTTGCGATGGATTATCAATTTCAGTCCACATGACGTATTTGAGCGTGTCGATTGCTGTCAATGGGTTTTGTGGTTCTTGATGTTGGATCTGTGTTTGTAGCTTGTGATGATGCAATGGTTCTCTTGGAGACGGTGAACTTGGGTAAATAGGCGAATGTGATCCCGATATCGTTCTTGGGTGATGAAGTTGTGTTGGTGTTGTCTCTGGCCGTCTTCCAATTTGCTGAAGAGATGATAATGCCGATTGAGATATACTGAACACAGGGGAAGACGTGGTGCGTTCTGCTCTAGCCTTAACAGGTGTGTGTGTCGACACTTTCCAGAACAGAGAACTTGTAGAGTTCTTTCTCTTTGGTGTATGAATTTCAGCACGAGAAACATCCGGGTTGAAAACATTCTTATCATAGTCCTCCATCATTTCTAAAACCGTTGTGCCTTGTAATGACGACTGAAGATGTTGGACTGTGATTGTACTCATCTCATTCTCCATGATTCCCATCATTTGAAGCTCGTAGATCTTACATCTTGGGATCCACTGGTTGTTTCTGAATCTCTCTTCGTTCCAATACGACACATCGAGCCATCCGGGGATACAGTGATGCAGCTGACCAGAGTGATCTCTGTACCTGAAGAGAGGTGTGACATGCAAGGGAGGTCGAGCCATACAGAGGATGTCGACAGAGATTTCAGAGTTGAAAATACGCTTGCTTGTATCTAACAAGTCGTCGTATTCGACATCAAAGAGACCATTTCCAGCACTGACGACGATGAAATGGGTTGTGGTGTGTCTCAAATCTGGATCCCTGAATTTGTCCACAACCAAAGTGGTGGCAAGGTTGATGGTGTTAAGGATGTCTGACTTGATTGTCGGCAAGAAACGAGGAGAAGCTGTTGTCTTGATGCCCTCTCGTAGTTGCTGGGTGATGATGTCTTTGCGGAAATTGGAAAACTCATAACGCAACGAAATCATGATTTCGTTCCAATGGACGATGTTAACTTGGTCAACGACAACTCTGTAAAAGTCTTTGGAGCTCTTCGGTCTCTGCCCCTCTTTGAGATCAGTCCAGCTGGTCTCTGAGGTGTCAACATTGGCTGCAAACACAATGGTGACAAGGTGATGTGTTCCTTCATCTCTCCACCGCTTGAAGATTGTGGGGAACAGCGAACTGACAAACTTGTGGAACATAACCTCGCCGTCTTCTTGGAAATGGTACATCTCTTCTGTGACCTGGATGAGAAACACAAGACGGGCAGACTCGGATCTAAAGACAACTTTTGTATTTTCACCAATGTACGAGGAGAACACCTTCTTTCCTCCTTTGTAGATCCCATTGACGTTACCTCTAATAGTCTCCAGAAATGTCAGCCTCTGGGACTTGTAAACGCACGAGTTGACCAACGAGGAAGACCAAGTCCACATGTCACCTCTCGAGAGATGTATGTCCTTGATCAAGATCTCGACCAAATCTGCCTCTACTTCCTCCTTTTTCTTGAGCCGAACCACAACAGAGCCTCTGGTGGACATTCCAAGCAGCTGCTGGAGAGATCCAGATACCAAACTCACCTGTGTAGTCTTCGCCCTGCGCATCAATTCGTCAGTCATTTGTCGTACCACGAACAAGAGCTTCTTCTTTGACTTGTCCAATGGCTGGAGTTCTGCCACGTCCGAGATCTTGGATCCGGGCAATTGGGACGTGTCGATCAGCACCAGCTCACCAGAGACTCTGGCATCGTGGAACGCAGCAGTCAGAGTAACAGGAACATCGACATGGTCCTCGAGTTCTGTGGCAGAGCGGGCGGCTGTTGTGTTGTCATGTGACAGCGCAATTGGCGAGTTGCTCTCGATAGTGAGCACGTTGTCCTTATCTCGCTTCACTGTTCGTAGAGTCAGCACATTGGAGCGCATAGTTGTCATCTTTTTATTCTTATTTTCGTTGCATTGGATTCTAACTCTACTTGGACCCGATTTACTTTCATTAGGTATTAGTGGTGTCCGGGTGTTGTTTACTTTTGTTACGTAAGCAAACCGAGATTCCAGAGGCCATCGAGAGTTTTGATTTGACTGGGAAGTTCGTCATTTGACACTTTGAGATGGGATTTGGTGGATATGAGCACGTGGGATGGCACTTCAACGGTCTCAATCTCGCCTCGGTCTTTTAAAGCGTCGGAAATGGTTTGGGGATCGTCTGCGTAGTAGAGCTTTATGGCATCTCGATGGAGTCCCGATGCTGTGATGTACGATAATCCAACGTTGAATACCCAAAGAAGCAGCTCATTTGCACCATCGGAGTACTTGACAATCCGCGTTGCTGAGCCATTGACGTTGTCAAGCAGAGAACCGTAGACAAAACCCTCGGCCCGGTAGGTATCATCGTTAAGCATCACACTCCACTTAAAGAGCTTGTCGAGCCCAGATTGCGAATCGTGCTCACCCACCACTGCTCCACATTGAGCACAAACCATCTTGTCATCCATATTAACCTTGAAAGCGTCATCCTCAGCGTTGAATGCGAAATAGTACGGTCCTGTGACCAGAGAGTTGCGCAGAGGACGCAGAGTAGAGAACCTTTCTGTGTGATGGTGTTTGTGGCCCTCATGGGGCTTGTGACAGTGCCAGAAGTCCATCATCTCGGCCCAGAGCTCAGAGGGCATCTCAGAGATCGAAAACAGGTCCTTGGAGTCGACAATCACAGAATGACACTGAATACACTTCAGTTGGAAGTCAAGTTTTCTTAGGTCAATAGCATTCCATTGGTACTTTGTACCCAACTCCATCAAGAAGTTTGCGGATCTGTCGTATGTATGGGCACCTTCAAGTGGTAATCTGAGGGTGACTGTTCCCCCTCGTACCTTCACACAGCTCTTCAATTGTTCTTCGTCCAGTTGCCGTGTTTTTTGTCCAAGTGGGATGGAAACTTGATGAGATGACACGGAGAGATCAACTGTGCAATGGCCATCTCTGAAGGCGATTTTAACGTCGCCGGTTTCAATATTCTCTGGGAACTCAACAACAACAGATGCACTTCGTATTCTTTCCAAGATCTCAGCGTAGAACTTTACGGAAACAGTCATGGAAGGTTTTTTTTTATTGTGAGGGAAAAGATGAGATACTCTAGAGGGCTCTCTGATGCATCTCTTCGGGTCAGAGAGAAACACCCGGACACCACAATGCTTTGTATCCACAGTTTTATTCGAGGTATTTTAATGAGTTTTTGTTTTGTTGCTGTGTACATAGATGTGTAAATACATTAAATACATTAATTAAGTCAAAGTCCAGAGGGGAAACGTCTTTGAAAGCAATGCTGTTTGTCTTGATGGAGGATCGATCGTTTTCTCTTCTCTCCCTCTGTTGACAAAGAGCTGATGGCCCCTATGGATCTCCTTCTGGACTGAACATTAGCGCCGTAAGCTTTAGCATAACTTATGCTATCTCTATATTCAGCAAACTCCCCAGTTTCCCTAGTCCCAGGTAAGTAGGTTGCCTTTTGACGAGCAAGGGGGGAGGGGACATCACCAGCCAGGAACGAAAATCTAAGGAAAATCGAGGATGAGCTAGACTGTACTGATAGTGAACTCCATGGAGTTGAGTGTCCTGTTAATATTGACAGGCTATTATTCCTGCTGTTTGGGGCGTTACGTTCCTCAATTGGATACCCAATAAAGCGCAAAGCTTCTCTGCAGCTCTCTCTGCAGGCGGCGCATATGTGTGCGCGGCACACACACCACGCAGCTACACACATTATATGGTTGCTAGAAAAACTACAAATCTTTATAAGATAACTATTTGTATCATGTGAGCCAAAACGATTCAACTCTTGGAAGCCATTTGATGCTCATGGCTGTTTTCTTCACGGGTCAGAAATGGTGACGTCTTGCCTGTATGAGATCAGTTTGTAACTTTAACGATAAACACAGCACAGTACTAACTCAAGCTTCTTGTGAAGAGCACCACTGAAGACCCTGATGGAGTCTCTGTCAACAGATTTCTCACCCTTCTTGATGGAGAAATGAGCCATGTGAATCTCCTGTGAATCCTGTGATTGAACATCGACACCAAAGTAATCTGCCTGAACGTCCTCCATAGTAAGAGTCAACTCGAAATAGCCTCTCCAGTATCCGTCATTCCACAATAGGTTGTTGTCCTTGACTAGTTCTGCAGACATTGCTTCGCTCTGAAATACTGAAACTCCACGAGGGAAAGTTGAGGGAGAACTCACCGCACTCGTTGTGAATTCCACAATCACAGATCCTTGTCCGGTTTCAATCTCATATGTTCCATTTGGTAGTTTCAATTCGCTGACAATGGCAATATGGAAGTCACCACTGAGAATGACACTGTTTTGAATCTTGTTGTCTTCAATGAAGTTGAGAAGCCTATTTCTATTGGCAACATAACCATCCCAAGCATCTTGGTTGCGTTCTTCAAATGGCCATCCAATTCCACCAGTCTCTGGAAGTGTGAAGTCAATATCTCTTACCACACATTGACTTGCAATGAGATTTCACGTGGTGTCGTTTTGAAGGAGTTGTCTTTCAAGCCATTTCTCCTGATCATAACCAAGCATTGTTCTGTCTTCATAATCTTTCAACGACTTGATGAACTCCTGGTTTGTGTAATAATCGGTGATGTCTCTTGAGTAATGTCTTGTGTCGAGCATATTGATAGTGAACAACTTGCCGAATCTGAATGCTCTCCAAATCTTGTTGATACTCTTCTGTGGCCGTATTGGAAGCCATTCGAAATATGCCTGTGTTGCACCCTCTTTGCGCACAAGGAAATCATAACCTTTGGTATGAACACTTCCACGAAGCCAGGAGTTATCAGTAACTTCGTGATCATCCCATACAAGGATCCAAGGGACTGACGCATGGGACAGTTGCAAGTCCTTGTCAAGTCTGTAAGAAGCATACCTAGTTCTGTAATCATCCAGGGTCATACACTCATGTTCCGGTCTGTGATCTCTTCCAATATGTGTTCCGTTGGTGTATTCACCATTGGCATATTCGTAGATGTAATCACCAAGATGAATCACGTAGTCAATCGAGTTCTTCTCAATCGGATTCTTGTAGGCGTGATAGAACCCACCAGCATAATTGGCACATGAATATACAGCTAGTCTCAAAGGGTCCTGCTGATCTGTCTGAGGAAGGGTCCTGGTCCGTCCAACTGTACTGTTGGAAAAATCAGCAGGGTTGAAGAAGTGATAGTAGTATGTCTTGTTCGGAGAGAGCCCGCCAACATCGAGCTTGACGGTGAAATCAATGAGCTGATTGGTTGTCGTTGTAACCTCATGGACGGAAGAGTGGAAATCCGCATCTTCTGAAACTTTTAAACCCACACGGAGAAGTGTAGTTTTGGAGACATTGGAAAGCGGAGTGACTCTAGTCCACAAAATTACCGAGTCAAGCAGCGGATCACCCGATGCCACACCGTGTTCAAATGAGTAGGATGCTTCTTTCTCAACCCATTGAGAGAAATCAAGTCCATAGTTGACATCGTCTTCTGGAAGAGAACTGACTGTTCTGTTGAGAAGATCGAAGTTGATGTTGTGTGCGCGAGAGGCCGATTCAGGAGTCCATTTTAGAAATGCCAAAACCACACTGAGCAGGGCAACCAGGTAAGAAAACATTACTCAAAGGGTGGTGTTTAGGAAAAGGAATCGTAGGAATTGCTATGAAAAAACAAAAATTGGTCCCATTGTGAGCTATTTCCGCAACCAGTAAACTCCGCCTATGAGCTGTAGCTGTTGAGAAAACGTGGGCAGAAAGCTACCTGATGCAAACAATAGCTGAAGATCAATCTCATGTAGTGGAAATACCCGAAACACGTGAAACCCAATTTGCAGAATCCATCCACTCAAAACAAAGACACTCTGGAAAGGAGACTCCTTTTTATAGCGGAGTTCCGTGTAGTTTATTATAAAAAGAGCTGGCGGTTGCGCACAGTTATTTTTTCTGGAGATTCAGGGGTAAGCATCAAAGAAAAGAGAAACAGCAATGACAGACAAAGAATACACACTGGAAGACATTAAAGAAGTTGCGAGTGATGCTGAGTTGGAAAAGGAAGAATCCAAATTCAGAAAATATGCTGGTATTTTCACCGGTGGAGTCGCCTTCATGTCTGATGGATATCAACAAGGTGTCATGACGATGACCAATGCAATCCTGGCCGTTGCATTGACGGACTACAGCTCTAACTACAAGACGATGGTTTCCAATTCGATGCTTGTTGCCAATATCTTTGGTCAGATCACTTTTGGGTTTGTTAGTGACAGATGGGGAAGAAAACAGGCTTTCGCCTTCACCACTCTTTTCATTATGGCAGGTTCAATTATCTGTGCATGTGCACAGGGTGTCCCCGAGTCCAAACTGCTGTGGATGTTGATTATTGGCAGAGGTATAGCCGGGTTCGGTGTTGGTGGAGAATATCCCTGCTCTGGAACTTCTGCTATGGAGGCTGCCAATGAGAAGATGTACCCTAAGAAGAGAATTGTCCCTTTTATCTGTGCCACGAACTTGCCTGTTTCTCTCGGAGTTCCAATCTCCACCATCGTGTTCCTCATCGTTCAAGCAATTTGGAAAGATAACGTCAATGGTATTTGGAGAACTCTTTTTGCAATTGGTGCAGTGATCCCACTCTCAATCTTTTATTTCCGTTGGAGACTCGATCATGCCAAATCTTTTAAGCACAATGCGATCAAGAAGAAAGTCCCTTATTTGCTCGTTATGAAGAAGTATTGGAAACCCTTCTGTGCAACTGCAGGAATGTGGTTTTTGATGGATATGATCTTGTATCCAAACAACATCTTCAGTGCCTCGATTCTTTCTGTTGCTATTCCAAATGCATCTTTGAAGAAAACAGGTGAGTGGCAGTTGTTTCTTTCTTCTTTTGGTGTATTTGGTACCTTTTTGGCAATGATTGCATTGCAATTCTTCACCAGAAGACAAGTTGCCATCACAGGATTCTTGGGATATGGTATTATCAGTTTTATTGTTGGTGGGTGTTTTGAGAAGTTTACCGAAATCCCTGCTCTCCTCATCATCTTTTATGCCCTACTTTCTCTAATTCTCAACTTTGGTCCAGCATCTCTTCAATCCGTTGTTTCTACAGAAAGTTTTCCAACTGCAATCAGAGGAACTCTATACGGAATTAGTGCTGCTATCGGAAAAACTGGTGCTGCTATTGGTACTGAGATCTTTACACCAATCCAAGTTCATACTGGGAAACGTAATACTTTTTTCCTATCAGGAGCACTTGCTATTGTCGGTGCACTTGTAACTTGGTGGGGATGTCCTGATTACGGTGATAGAACGTTGGATTTCCTTGATGAGGAGTTCAATGACTATCTGAGGGAAAATAACTGGGATGGTGATCTTGGTGAGATTGAACAAGAGGAGTCCATATATCCAAGGACTAAATGAACAAGAGAAAATGCACATGTATATTAGTGGGTTTGTGTGATTAAAACATTATTTCGTCAGACATTAAGGTAGGGTTTTTTTTTGTTTCTCATAAAAGCCCTCAAAAAAAAAGAGATCAATCGAGTCTTTTCTTCCCACTTGAAGATGGGATAGGAAGTCCAGTTCCCAAGTCGAACTGGCTCTCGATTGAAGTTGCAGAAGTGTTGGATGATCTGGAATAGCTGCGTGAACCTTCAAACATATCGGTATCTGAATCTTCTGAGATGGAGCTTGAAAGTGGAGTCTTTGGAGCACCAACGGATGAAGATCCAGCAGACGCTGCCACAGATGCTACAACGGCAGCTGCGACGCTTTGTGACACCGGAGTGTTGTTCAAGGAGTTACCACGTTGTCTCTGTGATTGAATAACATCCATTTCGAACGTTCTGATGGATCTTGAACGGGATCTCGACATGATTGGGGTAGCACCACCACCAACACGTGTTTCTTCATCCAATGCCCATGTCCAAACCAATGGATCGAGTTTGTACATGTTTGGTTTGCGGATATCGGCATATGACCAACGATTCTTGGCGTTCATATCGTTGATCGGTAAATGTGTATACTTTGTGTATGTGAACACAACAAAGGACAAGGTCGATCCAGCAATGACATCGATGAAGTAGTGATGTGTGAGGTACATCGTTGACCACCAAAGCCAGATGACGTATACGACAAAGAGCGGTCTGATGCGCGGAAAGAGGTATGATAGAAACAACGCGTCCATTGTTGCGCATCCGGAATGCAACGATGGGAATGCACCAAACACCACGGGAGAGTTTTTGGAGAAGTTTGTAGTGTATAGATCGATGTTGAGCAGCGTGTCAATGCGTGCCAAACCACCGGGGGAGCCCAACATCGAGTAGTTTGCCGGGTCCAACCCATGGATGATCTTATACCAAGGCGCAGCAGCGGGGAAGAGCAATTGGACAACGACGCCAATGAGGTTCATGTAGCCAAAGGCGAATGCAAACGAGCGGAGTGCCGTAGGTGGCCCCCACAAGAACATCATACCAGCAACAACGAATGGAAGGGAGAAATGGATCATGCCGTAAGGAAGCCATGCAAGAATATCAAGCAAAGGTGTGGTGGTTGCAGCAAGCAGCTGCGACAGGTTGTCGCCGTAAAACACCGTCTCCATGGCCGGGAGCACCTTCACGCTGATTGGCGGGCGGTACTGTGGCGGGATCTTTGTTGAGGAGAAGAAGAAGAGCAGCCATGTGATGATGGGCAGCGCATTGAGCAGGAACTGCGATGTCAACGGCACCAGCAACAGCAACACCATCAGCAGCACAAACAGCACCTTCAGCACGAGATGGGCCGGGTTCAGCACAAAAGCCGTGGCGAGAAACGCAGCAAGCGTTGTATAATGAGCAATGGTGTTCTTATTCCACTTGTAAGCCCTCAGCCTCTCAACAGAGACTCGCGGGTCCGTCTCCCAATCGAGGTTGGCGAGAGTGCAACCAACGGGTGTTTCGCTGAGAAAGTGGCGGTCAAACCAGCGGACAACAGCGGCCATTTCTGTGTGTGTGGTGGGGTGAATATTAGTGGTGGTGTTGTTGTTTATATGGTGTAAGTGTTGATGGTGTGCTTTTTTTTCTTTAGTAAATAAAAAAAGGGGGAGGGTTAAAGCGGCTAAAAAAAAAGAAAGAAAAACAAAGAAAATAGCCGCCATCTCCTTTTTTTCCCCTTTTTAATCTTTTTTTTTCTATTTTTCTTTTTTGGGAAATTTTCGCGAGTTTCATAAACACCCAAACACCATCGCGAAAATGTCCACATTGGGCAAGCCCGGGCTACAAATGGGTTTACCCTCATACACAACTCCATATAGTATACACACACACAAACACATACACAAAACATGACGGAAACAGGTGTTCGCCGCTCGTCACGTGCCAACAAGGGCCAGCATGCGGTGCTCAGACAGCGTGAGGCGGAAGAAATGGAGGCGGCGCTGCGGAGGGCCGAACGAGAGGCCGAGGAAGAACGACAAGCGATGGAAGAAGATCACGTCTTGTGCCTCGTATGTGGGACGACGGATAACAATTACGATGCTGAAGAAGATGAACGTGAGATGATCCAATGCGACGAATGTAAAACCTGGCAACATAACGAGTGTATGTTGAAAGATCCAACATCGGTGCCACAGACATATCTTTGTAACCTATGCGATCCTGAAAACTCCCATTATAAGACTCTCAAGTACAAATTGGACCCGGAGAAGACGAGGGCAGAGGTCAAGAAGCATGATAAGCGCAAGATGGAGAAGATGAGGCTTGCAAAGCGTATGATGAACGACTTGGAAGAGTTTAAGCGTACGGGGAAGAAGCCCCGCGATGATGAGAGCGATGATGAAGACATGATCCATTCTGATGAAAGCAGTAGTGATGATGAGGGTGATGATGATAGTGATGGTGAGGAGGAAGACCTCAATGACCCACAAAAGACACAAAAGACACCAACGCCACAAAGGGAGCAACCTCCACGGCCAAAAAAGAGGAAAACATCAACAACAACATCAACAACAACCCCACAAAGCTCATCTTCAACTTCGTCATCTGCTGGAATCAAACAAAAGGCAAGGGCTGCTGTTGTCAAGAGATTCGAGGGAATGTTCTCCAACTTGCTCCCGGGACATGACATCCCAAATGAGAAAGGATCAACACAGGAAGTTTCGTTGAGATGGGCCAAGAAGCTCGAAGAGGACCTCTTTGACGTGTATCACGATCCGGAGACACACAGGCTCACCAGAGACTACAAGGAGGTCAGCACGAGGATCTTCGTCAACGTCAAGGACATCAAGAACACCAAGCTCAGAGACTCGATCATCAAGCGGGAAATCCCTTTCAACAAGCTGGTCGTGATGCCTGTGAGCGAGCTGCTCAACCCGGACCTGCGCAAGGAGAAGGAAGAGGCCATCAAGGAGTCCATGACACAGGCGACGCTCGAGAAGGCTAAAGTGTCCAACATCAGAAGAACCCACAAGGGCGACATTGTGCTGGAGAACGAGGACTCTGCTGGTTCTGCCCAACTCTTTGACTTCAACGTTGGTGTTCACATCGAGGAGGACGAGGAGAAGAGGTTTATGAAGTCCGAGGACATGTCCAACATCAAGGCTGATCGCAAAGGGTCGGTGTACACCGACCTCCACAGCTTTGATGATGAAGAGATGGAAGAACCAAAAGAATCCCGGAGTGCTGTTGGTGGTGGTGGTGACATGGGTGATGATCTTATAGCTGACCCAACCATCACACAAAACACAAAACTGCTGGATGACGATGATGACTTTGCTGCTATCTTGGGAGAAACAAAGAAGAAGATTGAAGAACAAGTTGACTTGTACGATCCTCTTGCGGTTGCAGAAGATACCAAAATATGGGAAGGACAAACAATCTTTACCGGTGTCACAAACTTTGAATCCTCATTGCACTTTAAAGCTACAACATTAGACTCTGCGGATTTTTCGAGAGTATCACGTACGCTTCTTGATACGGCGTTGCCGATGGAAATTGAAGGTCGTTTGGATGCTAAGAAGGCCGATGACTATGTAACAACGGTTGCCGGTTCCAAAAAGTTGGTGTTGATGGAGTTGAAATCCAAGGAGCAACATGAAGGACGTAACTTCAAGAAATTGTTTGATTACTTCCATCTTAAAGCCAAATTCGGTGTTGTTTCCAACAAGCAGAAGTTCATCAAAGACATCTACCTCTTCCCAATCGCATCCAAAGGGTCCCCTCCTCGTTTCCTACGTGCTTTGGGGGACAAGTTTAACATCCCATCAAATCCTGGGGAACGTCTCTACGTTGTGTTTGTGATCAGACAAGAGGCCATTCCTAAACAAGAACATATTGATGACGATGGCTACGATCCAACTGCTATGACAACAGCATCAACAACAAGCACAGCAATGTCTGCAGACTTTGATTTCCTCTCAGCGTTGAGCCCGGCCCAACTCTCGGTTGTCAACAAGATCTTTGACACAAATCCAAGGGCAAGAACAGATCCGGTATTGCTAATCCAACAACTCCAACAAATGATGGGAGGACAACTCTAGCTAAATAGTAATAATAATAATAGTAATAAAGATGATGATATCCTACCAAAAGTTTCCGTTTTCATAACTTTTTTCCGATTTTTTATACATTACAAAAGACCATTTAAGCCTTGGCAACGGCCTTCTTAACAGCAAATCTTCTCTGCTTCTTCAACACCATAACTTTGAATCTGTCAAAGTCGGAAAGAGCACGACGTGTCTCTCTCTGAGCAATCTTCTTAGCCCAAGAAGACTCGGCCCACTTCTCAGCAACACCGGCAGCGGTGAACTTCTTAGCGACAGTGGCGGTTCTCGAACCTCTTGGAAGGGCGTAGGTCAATGGGGTCAAGACAACGTGAGCCAAAGAGATGGACTGTCTTGGAACACCAGTGGTTGGACCGTCAACCAAAGCCTGAAATTTGTTAGTACTTCTAGTTCTTGTGTGTGTATGTGTGTGGGGAGGAGGGAAATGGTGAAGGTGTAACAAAGATCTTGAGGATTCTCTGTGTGTGTGTGTGTATGTGTATGTGTTGATGTATGTTCTTGTATAATGTAATCTGTATGGTATAATAAGTCTTGTTGTGCATATCGTAGTAAATTTCATCACTTTGTACTTCCATTCTTTGCTCCCAGTAATCCCCATCATTTCTTCATAAATCATTGTGTATATCTCCGTGTGTGTGTATGTGTATAGTGTTGTTCTTGTACCCTTTTTAAACCAACCTCCTCCCTATCGAATATGAACAAAAACTCACTCTCTTGTGGTCGATGATCTCGACAATGGTGGCCAACTTGCCGGCGTACTGACCCTTGTTGACAAGGACAACACGGCCAACCTCGACCAATCTCCAGTTGGAAGCCTTAACAGAAGTTTCGGTAGACATCTTTTGTGTGTTCTGATACGGTGTAGACCTTATACACTTTGTTTTGTGCGGTGAATTTTTGTGGTGATGAAAAATGTCGTTGCCACACAGAGCCGGGCGATTGGGACTGCGCGTGGTGTCTGGGTGTTTTATGAAGCGTTTTCATCGGTGTGTTGCCCTGTTTTCGCTGGTGTGTAAGATCACGTGCATGTATATAAGCCCTAATATGACATTAAACAGTCCCTCCCCCTTTAAAGAAAAGT
Source organism: Petasospora hungchunana (assembly GCA_030563225.1). Classification (NCBI taxonomy): domain Eukaryota; kingdom Fungi; phylum Ascomycota; class Saccharomycetes; order Phaffomycetales; family Wickerhamomycetaceae; genus Petasospora; species Petasospora hungchunana. Next base: position 306,917 of record JAKUBL010000012.1, on the reverse strand, counting down.
AAAAAAAAACTTGGGAAAATCAAATTTACCTCTTTCCCCTCTTCATCTTTATCATTTCCAACTCTCAATTAAACAATTGGGAGGGGTGAGGGACCCCCTTTATACTCGACGGGCAAGGAGGGGGGGGGGTCTCTTCACAGTTTTGTATGTGAAGGTATGTTGTATTCTCTCCTTTTATACCCATTTCATTATCTCTCTCTCTCTCTCTCTCTCTCTCGCCACATCCACACATACACACACACACACACACACACACAACTTAACACAACACATTATGATGAGATAATTTGCGTTTGAATACACAGGTTGACCGGAACACGCCTAGTTCCACTTTATGGCACCTTGTGAAGCATGTAACCAAACCATATTGGTTCTGACAAAGATTTGTTGTGTGTGTGGAGAGATTATGGAATCAAGGGGAATGTTGTTTTTTGTATGAGAGATTCATTTTGGACTAACATTTATATCTTAGTGTGAGTGTGTGAAGTGAATAATACAACATGTATGACCCAAATTCTTGTTTGATTTATTTTGTCTTATCGGGATGAGAAACGTTCGCCTTTTTACTTGATTTGTGAAATTGAAGAGATAAAAACTAAATACACCAAGATCTACGCTGAGCAATAAGAAACAAATAAATCATTCAAATTTTGTGTGTGTGTGTCTCCTGTTGGTTCTTATTCTATATAAGAACTTTTGTGTACTAACATGAAAATAGACATATATCAATTCATTACAAAGTCATGTAGTTATATATATATTAGTTATTTGATTAAGTTATTAGGATATGAAGTCATGGATCATTTGTTCTTTTCAGACTCGAGTTCTTCATGTTCTGAGAGTTGTTGGTTTTCATCTTCATCATCAGATCTATCATCTCTGTTTTCCAATCCAAATACAAATCTGTATGCGATCTTAAAGATGAGACGTAAGTAATAAATGTTCAACAAGAGCAATGCAGAAATCAGAGTAAATGTGATATACTGTGAGATCCAACATTTGTACTGTTGAGTTGCAAAGTCAAGTTCGAAAGGACCAATTGTCTTGAATTCAGTCAATACAGACCACACAATACGCATATTGATATAGTTACGGAGATAGATCCATGATGCGATGAATACAACAAACCAAGGTCCTTGTAATGAAGAATCCAGATAGTTGAGGGTTTTGGAAACAGAGAGGAAGAAATCTGAAACGTCCATGGTGATGTAAACTGCAAGACCAATTTTGGTGAAATGGAAACAATAAGAAAGAGAGATTAACAGCATTGTAACAATATGATGGAACACGAGCTCGTGATAATCTTTTCTAGGCTTTTCAACTTGGAGAACCAACAATACTGATTGTTGAGACCAGAAGGCAGCTTGACCCAAATAAAACAACTTGTACATGTAGTCATTGGTTAGATCAGGATAAGTCTTGTACATCGAATCTGTTCTGAAAAGCCACAGATCGGTGGAGTACATGATGTAGAGTCCAAACGGACCAGAGACTCCATAGTAGACTATCGAGTAACACTGTTCCATGAAACGTTCAATCTTGCGAGGGTTCTTGAATCCAACAACAGATGCCAATGGTTTGATGACACATTGCATGACAAACTCTCTGTAAAAAGTGAAAAAGACCATATGGAACAACACAAAGGCGAGATCCTTGGGACCTTTACCATATTGGTTTGTATCACCCACTTGATACGATATTGAAACAAACATGTGAAGTGGGTTAGACTCTGTATAGTTACCCGAGAGCAAATAGGAACCATAGAACAATACAAGAACAACCAATGGGGCCAACCAGGTGTTTCTGTAAGCCAACTCAACAAACCCTGTCCATATCTTGCCTGCAATCTCACCATCTGTGTTTGAAGTCTTGGAAAGTTGTGAGATACGGGATACGGAAGCTCTGTGTGCTCTCTTTGAAGGGGTCTGAGCCGCAAAGCCTGGCACGGAGTCTCCAAAGTTGAGCTTTCCGATGCTCGAGGTTCTCTTGTGTGACATGTGTTGTGTGTTGTGTTGTGTGTGTAACTACTATGAGAGTGTAAGAATGGATGGATAATTCGGTTGTAAAAATAGGGGGAAAAGAGACAGAAAGAAAGAAAAGGGGGATGTAAACAGCTCTGCCCTTCGCCCCAGTCCCTAGTCTTTTAGTCTTTGTTCTTTATGGGACTACCAGGACATTTGTCGCGAATTCCGGGTCTAGCGATGGGTCTGGGAGGGAGAGGAGAAAGTTTCCCCTTCTATTTATTTATCAAACTACACAAAAACAAACTCATCAAACACCTACAAAAGGATATAAAAAGGATATAAAAAGGGATACAAGACACAAGACAAACACCCCAGAGACATGTCCCGATACACCCAAGTAGAGAATGAAAACAACACCCGTTTTGACCAACTTTCATCAACATTGGCGCAGTTCCGCGCCGTCAACAACGATATCAACAGTATCGCCCAAGAAGACTCTGTGATTGGAGCGTTGGGCGAACAGATGTCCCGACTCTACGACAACCTCCGGGACAGCTCGCAAGGGCTCCGGGTCTCATTGCAATCCGGACATTCGGTGTGGCGCTACGTGGGACTCGCCCTCATTGGCTTCTTTGTGCTGTATACATTATGGCAATGGTTATGATTATATATATAAAGATCAATTGGCAGCATCTTTGCCCAGACGGTAGTTTCCGATGGCCTTCCCCCATTGCACTTTAGATCTCGTCACCGGCAGCGGTCTTCTGAGGTTCTTGAACTGTGCCGTGTTGATCTCGGCAATGGTCCGTTGTAACGAGAGTTGAAGCTTATCTTCGAGTTTACTGATGGTACCGGCAACGTCTCCCGAAGCAACGGTCTCTTCAAAGCTTTGACTTGTCTTGAGACGAACGTTTCCATCCTCGTAGTAATGAACATCAATATCCACCGTTCCTTTCAATGTAGAACCTTCTTCTTCTAGTTCGTACTTGGAACACCATCTAGCATTCCAAAAGTTTGCCGGACTTGATTTTTCACCAACAATGACAAAATGTTGGGAATCAGGTGCAACAAGCAATGCATAAGAAGAAGGATACTTTTGTTCCAAATATTCACAGATTTCGTTATAAAGAACAACACATTCTTCACTAGTATCAATCTTCTCCACAACAACAGCCTTGTGTGTCAAATGATCCACTTGGATAGATAAACCTTGGGCAAAGTCAACAAAAGTATCATTCTCATCGGCATTCCATTCACTTAGAACAACTTTGGATCCTTGTGCATCAACAACAACAAAATTGGAAACGTTATAAGCTCTAAGTGCAGTTTCAAGTTCTGCACTGATGTTTTTACCCACAATTGCACGCAAGTCCTTGATAACTTCGGCGATTTCGGCAACGGCGGCATCATTGAGCAATTCGGAAATCACAGAATCCAATTTAAGTGACATTTTGTTTGATTCTTTTTTAATAAAGTTGAAAAAGGGCTGTGCTTTGTGTGTGGTGGTGGTGTTGGGTTTTTACGCTATTGTGTGTGGTGTGCGGGTGTATAGTATATATATGTACTAGCTAAAACTTATAACAATGAGATCTTTTTTATTGAGGATATGGAAGGTTCTGAGGGTAATGTTGTTGCTGTTGTTGCTGTTGTTGTTGAACTGGCAGTTGCTGTTGTTGCTGCTGTTGAAGTGGGGGAAGAGGGGCCTGGTATTGCTGCTGGTTATACTGAGGTTGTCTCAATGGATCGGTAATCTCTTCATACATATTGGTTGCAGTCTTTAATTTCTTGTAAAGATCCATCAAATCGTCCTTTCTCTGACGATACTTGTCAATGAGATTTGCCAGCTCTGGTTTAACCAAAACAATATCTTGATACATTCTCTTGAATTCCTCACTTTGACTCAATTGAATAGCTTCTTCTTCCGTTTGAGCATTTGTTAAAAGAACAAGAAGTTTCTCAATTTGTTTTGATTTGGCCAAGATATCATCTTCCTTACGGGCTTCTTCGGCAAGTTCTTGTGGTGTTGGATCGTACAATGGAGTCACATAGTTGAAAGGGAAAAGACCAATATTACCACGCAATGAACCTTTACCCCAATCTTTATAAACACGTTCAATCACCGTGATGACGTCTCCTTTGTGGAACTTCAAGTCCGCTGGATCATTGGAGAAGGAATCGTAAAGTGCACGGACCCTGGAGAATGTACGTGGTTGTTGTGGTTGTTGTGGCTGTGGCTGTGGTGCTTGTGGTGCTAGTTGTTGTTGTGGATAAGGAGTCTGTTGAACTGGTTGTTGGACAGCTGGCTGATAAGACTGAGACTGAGGCTGAGACTGAGGCTGTGGCTGGTAGGACTGCTGATACTGGGACTCTTTGAGAGAGGCTTCAATGGCTGCCTTAAGATCATCATCCTCATTCCCGAGAGCCTGTTTTTGTGGCTTTGAAGGAGGGAAATATTGTGGATACGAAAGAGAAACTTCTTTAAACGCATCCTGAATTGGTCTGAGCGATGGATCCTTGGAGAAAGAGTCCTTCAACTGTGTAATCACTTGGACAATCTTTGTTTTGATCTCCTTATGGATTGCCGGATCTCTCAACTTACCGAGAAGAACCTGAGTGAAGGATTTGGTTGCAATTTCTTGTTGAACACGAGATCCACAGTTCTCTGCTATGGCCAGAAGCAACGACAACGTTCTCAACAACACATTGGCGTCTCTTTGTTGGAGTCTCTCTTTCAACACTTCAACGGCTGCAGAACAGTTCTCCTCGGGTTTCTCCAACACCTTATCGCACACGTCTAAATTGTACTGCCAATTGTCGGCCGTGAGTGTCGGGTCTGTTGCCTTGTCAATCAGTCTGGAAAGTGACATTCTTTCTCTTATTCTTGGGGAGTCTCTGAAGGGATGTGTTTGTGTGTAGAAAGTGGGGGGACGAGGAGGAATTGTGTGAAAGCCTTCGCCTCCTTATTAGGGTGGTGTCTGGATGTGGGTAGATCTTGATTATATAAGCAATTACATAATCACTGATTACATAATGGTACACACCACACACATCATCGAGAGAGAAGTCTCACTTCTATAGAGAAAGAGGTTTTGAGTCTCGGGCTCTCGGCAATTCCTTTATTGTCTCTCTTTTTAAGACACTACAAAAAAAAAAAATAAGATGGCAACTCGCTCCAAAAGGACTGGAAGTGTCGGGAAGATCGATCTCGGTGATTCCGTTCCAGGCTTTGCAGCTCAGGGCACAACAAAGAGCGGCCATAGAGCGTCGGTTTCTCGGGTTTCTGATCTATCGAGGGCCTCGAACACCGATGGTGAGATTGCAGGCAAGATATGGACAGGGTTTGTCGAGTTGGCATACAGAAACACCTGGTTGGCCCCATTGGTTGTTCTGGTGTTGTTCTATGGCTCCTATTTGCTCTCGGGTAACTATACAGAATCCAACCCACTTCACATGTTTGTTTCAATATCGTATCAAGTGGGTGATACAAACCAATATGGTAAAGGTCCCAAGGATCTCGCCTTTGTGTTGTTCCATATGGTCTTCTTCACTTTCCTCAGAGAGTTTGTCATGCAGTGCTTCCTCAAGCCATTGGCTTCTGTTGCCGGTATGAAGAAGGGTAAACTCAAACGTTTCATGGAACAGTGCTATTCGATCATCTATTACGGAACTTCCGGCCCCTTTGGGCTCTACGTGATGTACGGAACTGATCTGTGGCTCTTCAGAACAGATTCGATGTACAAAACTTACCCTGACCTCACTAATGAATACTTGTACAAGATCTTTTATTTGGGCCAAGCTGCTTTCTGGTCCCAACAATCAGTGTTGTTGGTTCTCCAAGTTGAAAAGCCTAGAAAAGATTATCACGAGCTCATCATGCATCACATAGTCACCATGCTGTTGATCTCTGCCTCTTACTGCTTCCATTTCACCAAAATGGGTCTTGCAGTTTACATCACAATGGACGTCTCTGACTTCTTCCTTGCAGTTTCCAAAGTGTTGAACTACCTCGATTCCCCTCTCATTGGTCCATGGTTTGTTCTATTTGTCGGCTCATGGGTCTACTTGCGTCATTACATCAATTTGAGAATCTTGTGGTCATTGTTAACAGAATACAAAACCGTTGGTCCATATGTCTTAAACTTTGCTACACAGCAGTACAAGTGTTGGATCTCTCAATGGATCACATTCGTGCTTATTGGTGCACTCCAACTCGTCAACATCTATTGGCTTGCGTTGATCATGAAGATCCTCTACAGATTCATCTTTGGATTAGAGACAAAGGATGACAGATCCGATGATGAGGATGAAGATGAGCTTCAGGAGAATGAGAAGAAGACTAATTAATCTCTAATTAATTGAACCGAATTTTTTTTTTACATGAAATGGCTGTGTATGTATATATGTTATGTTTATTTACATGGATGGGGGTGAAGCCAAGGCCTGCTGGGTCTTTGAGTAGGCAGAGAAGGCACCAAGTCTGGCGGCATAGCCGGCCTGGGCAGCCTTGGAGATGACACCGGTGATAAGCGTGACGGCTCTTGTAGAGTCATCATTGGCTGGAATTGGATATGTGACAAGGGAAGCTTCCGAATCTGTGTCGATGATGCCGATTGTTGGCACTCTTGTCTGCATCGCCTCCTGGAGCAGCACTCTGTTCTCCACCGGGTTGAGCACCACAATGAGGTCCGGCTTGATCACCGTCTTCTGCTCACCCATACTGAGGGAACGGCCCGTTGGCTTGTCGCCCATATCAACCTCAACACGCTCCCATTTGGCAATCTCAGTGGCATTTGTGAGCGTACCAGGGACCCACTTGGAGCTCACGTAGTAACCTCCACAACGAGCAGCAGCTCTTTCCAACACACGCTCGTAGCCATCTCTGGTACCAACAAACAACACAATACCACCTTTCAAAGCAACTCCCTCGGCAACTTTGCACGCTCTCTTCAAATGGGACATGGTCTTTTCCAAGTCAATGATGTGGATGCCCTTGTACTCGCCATAGATGAAACGTTGGTTCGAAGAACGGTAGAGAGACTTGGAATGGCCCATATGAGCACCGGAAGCGAGAAGAGTCGCTATGGACAGCTCACCAACAGACTTTGGAGAAGATACTTCTCTGTGTGGAATATAAACGTCCTTCAAGTTTGCCCCCAAGTGCTTGTTACTCTTCTCCATGAACTCTCTGCGTAAAAAGAGTTCCTGTTCAGTGTACGCCTCTTCTTTCAACGAATGTTGCAATGACGGGAACTTTTCGGAGAGGGCTGAACCCATCGTGGCGCTTCCCTGGCCACGTTGCTTCTGCAAGTGTAGATTCACCGTGTAATCCTCAACAAAGCTCTTGAGCTCTTCACGAAGCTCATTGTTCTCAGAAAGTCTCTTGGTCAACTCCGACGTTGTCTCACCACTCAGGATTTCCCTCACAGTACGGTCCAGCGCCTTCTCATCCCTGAGTGTCATCTTCACGGCCTCGTTGTGCACATCGGAGATGAAGTCAGCATCAACCGTCTCCTTGACAGCTTCAACATTGGTCTGTGTGGCATTCTGTGTGACAGTCTCCGCAGCGGCCTCAACAACACCCTCCGCACGCAAAACACGTCCACTGCTTAGCGAACGGCACAGCACTCCTCGTGTCAAACAACGTGTTGAGAAACTGAACATTTGTGTAGCTCTCCGCATTGTGCTGATTCCAAAATCGTTAGTTGCTTTCAACACTTTTTTTTCCAAGAAACCACTACGATCGGCTACGATCGTGGAAAACACCCAGACACCAACGGTAAGCGCAACATATATATGAATGTGTGATGCCATAAATTTGAATAAAAACTCATGACAAGAGGAAGACGTCTGCTCCATCGCTGATTGCCTGTTTGAAGCGCTGCTCCAACACCGCCAGCGACGAGTAGTTCGGCAACTTCAAGTAGTTGGCGCACGTCATCACGCTGGGTAAGTAGTCGTCGGGGGTTAATCCATCTTCCTCGTGTTTGAGAACAACAGTCAACTCAGGTCTCAAGTTCTGGAAGCCTCCAACGGGCAAACGGGGAGACCCGGTGAGGAACTTGAGGAATGCACGGCGCTCCTCCATGTTGAAGTACGTCATCACCCGGATCAAGTTCTGAACGGCTGGGGAATCAATGTTGTAGCCGTGGTCAGCATGGATGCAAGCAAGCAACGTCTCGTAGCTCCAGTCCTCTTCACAGTTACCCAAAAGCTCAGAAAGCTCGCGTGGTGAGAAGATCAACATCGAGTAGTACGGGAACACCTCGGAGAAGCCACGCACAAAGCTCTCCACTTGATTCTTGACACCATCAACAAAAGTGTACCGTACAACGGCATCAAGATACTCCTCAAGGTTCTCCGCAGACACCGTCACATTGGATCCTCCTTCAATAAGATCAATGCTGTCGTATCCTGGTAAAGTGAAAGTGATCTCCATTGAGCCTGCGTCTACTGGGTCCTGCTTCATAGACATAAACGACCGGTACAACGTCGCATCAAGAAGCTTGATCTTATCAAGTCCCAATGGCGGAGAGTCCGGACGCACATGATGATGGCAAAGTTCAAAGAAGAGTGGGTTGAAATGGAAGTCCACAATTCTGCCATCAAGAAGTGCACGAGCAATGAACTTACCCAAGCCGGCAAACAATGACAATTGTTCAAGACTTTCATCATCGCGCGACGAGTATGGAGCTGGGAATAACCCATTGGTGGAGTGAACATACATATCGTTATCGGATGTCTCGTCACTTCTCCAAAGTTTGTACTTCTTCTCTGCAAATGCATGACTGACGTTCGCATAAAACTCCAAAGTTGGACCAAGTCCAGTACCAACTTCATCTGCGAACTCAACTTCCAATACACTTGGATGGGAACCAATCTTGTCCAACACTTTGATTGCACTCTTCAAAAGATTTGTGCGTGCAACGCGCACTTTCTGTCTGGTGGCTCTACCTAGTGATAAGATTCCGTTGTTCGGATCGTTCGACCCTTCATTGGCTTCGTTATCTTGGTTGATCCTGGTGTTCCATAGCTGGATGAGTCTTGAATAACCAAAAGACGTGGACTGTAAGAAAAACATACGAGTCTCCAATGGGAACAAGAATGGGAATCTTCTCGTCATATGTATGGACCAGTTTGGCAAAATTCCAGCTCCAACAACCAAAGGCTCCTCCAACTGTCTGTTCAACTTGGCAGTTAACTTGAAGTTATGGAATATCGTCTGTGAGTAGTCTGGTGGACAGAAATCATAGAGAATATTCAACAAATGCAAGATATTGACGGTGACTGGATGTTTCAGATTCTCCAACTCATTATCTGTGGCCTCATCAGGGTATCTCTCTCCAATCTCCAGAGGCGGTAAGCTCCCCTCTGCCCTCCGATACTGAATGTCGTGAATCTCGTGCCAAAGCTTTTTGGTATCAAAGTGTTTGTTCTTGGCCTGTGCGCTTTTAAAGAGGGCACCAAATACTGTTGTATCCTGGGGCACCACTTCACCATCAATAAGGAATTCAATAGACCAATTCTTTGTGTCAGCAGCGGCACGATTAGGACCGAATAGCATTTGAGCCTCAAAACGACTCTTAAGGAAATGCGTAATATTTGTGAAAGAACCAATAGCATGAACTAAAACCACTATTGGACCCAATTCATCAAATTTCTTCGATTTGGCTTTATTCTCCAAATTCTCCGGGACAGCAACTAACTTAAGTTTCATTTGCTTACCCAAAGAAGCAGCTCTGTTCTCACCTGTCTTCAAACCACACCCGACAATTTCGAAGGATTCAGATCTCGTCAATGACTCTTGTAATTTGTGGATAAGCGTTTTGAATGCACGTCCTTCAAAAATTTTCATGAATGTGATTCTTGCCAAACTGTCATATGATCCATGCTGAGGATTGTTGAATAAGTTCAACAATACTTCAATTACACCAGAACTTATGAGCTCGAAACTGGATATGGCATAATGTTTCTGAGATAATGACATGTCGAGGTTATCCCAAACAGTGCACCAATCCTCGTGTTTATATGACTTCAACAACTTCTGATCACGCAAGTCACCACAAATATTTTCCAACAATCTCAAGTGTTCCAATTTGGAGCTTCCATCGGCCTTGTTTGACAAGTAAATTTGTTCGATTTGAGAAGCCAACTTCTTGAGGTGTTTCAAAATCTTTGGAATGTCCAAATCATTAAAGATGGTCAGGGTATGAATATAGTGAATATGATCATCATTTTCAACTTCTTCCTCATCGTCATCGTCCTCCATATCGTCGGAGTCATCACCATAAGAGTCATCATCTGGATGATGCTCTTCCCTATGATCATCACCTTGATCCATATCAATATCTTCATCCACCTTATCGGGTTCATCATCATCATCATCATCAGATGGGATATCTTCTTGTCTCAAAATTTCCAACAATGAAGTCATATCAGCAATCAAACCCTCTCTTTCGAATTCAACGATAAAAGTCTTAGGACTCATTTCGATCAATCTATGGATAAGAATCAAACTACCAAGCAATGCAACATACGGCTTTGTGTCTTCCTTCTCTGATCTTATGATGCTCTTGTTCTGTATGACAATGGAAGCCAAAAGACTTGTGATGGAGAGAGGTTCTTTCAAATCTGAGATGGTGATTAAAGAAAATACAATTCTCACCAGACAAATGGCAACACGACGGCGCACATCAAACAGAACTGTAGATGAGTATATGTTGATAATGAGGGAGAATATCTGATTGAAGAACTCTCTGTATTGCACGAAAATCTTGCTATAGTCCTTGTATACCCATTTCTCCCTTGTTAAAATCGCTGGTCTTTCTGCTGGTAAGATGCGGATAATGAGATCCAAAATAGATATGATCAAGTCCTTAGGAGCAGCCATCAATGTTTCCATTGTGATTCCTGTCTCAGTTCCCTTCTTGTACTTACTCAAAGATGAAAAGATGGCATTGGCGAGTTGGCCGGACTTGATGATACTCATGCACAACTTGGCGTTCTGAGCACAGACGGCCATCGAGTTTATAATCCTCAAGTTTGTAGACAGAGGAGTTTCGGGACTTGAAATGACTTGAATCATCCTTGTCAAGAGTTCTGGAGTAACAATTTTCTCCAACTGTGGTGAGCCTGTGAAGTTCATGATGATACGTGAGATAGACAACCATGCCGCTTCGACTTCCTGAGGATCTGTGAATTCAACGACAACTCTTTGTAACGTTGGAAGAACGTCTCCAAGTCTGTTTGTTTCTCTGGGTTTGATGTTTTTGACAGAGTTTGCCACAATGGCAATGGCCTTTCTCTGGGCATGAATGGTGAAGAAATCCAAATACACCAACACTGATCCCAGGCAACGCTTTCTCAAGATTTGGATGCCCATTACTTTGGAGATGGGCTCCAAAGTCTGCAATGCTTGTTCTGCCAAATCGATATAACTGATCTCCATGAGCTTGGATTGAAGGGCTTCAATCGCCCCTGCGGAGACTGCTGAGTGCACGTAGTCCAGGTTGATTTCCAGCAAGTTGTAGAGGCATCTGCATGCCACGAGCTGCAACTCGAGTTCTTCCTGGAACATCGGCTCGTTGAGAATGGCAACGATTGCGCGCGATAGCCGTGATGCTGGAAGGCAGCGCTCGGCCAAGATGCCGTTCATCATGAGCAACCGCTCGCTCAACTCATTCAAGGTCTCGAGCACAAGGTATGGGCTCTCCCTATTTGCGAGTCCTTCCACAAGCCCAGAAATCTGTGAAGCGCCACCCAATCCGCCAAAGAGCCCCATTGCTTCTGGAAAGATGCGAGCCATGTTCTCAGCCAAGTTCCTGGAGCCTGCTCCCCCTCCCTCTCCTCCTCCCCTTCCTATTCCTCCTTGTGCGCCCGTAAGCCTACGCAGGGCTTCTTCCAATGGGTTTCCTTCCTCACCTTCTTCTTGATCCGACAACTCCTCATCTTCATCTTCGTCCTCAACTTCTTCGTCTTCATCTTCATCTTCATCTTCATCTTCCTCATCTTCATCCTCTTCATCTTCATCCTCTTCATCATCCTCTCCAGAATGCAGTTCATTGAGCTGGGCGGCACGACGGGAACGCGCGTATTGGGCGCTTAACCTAGCCAATGAATCATCGTCTTGTTCATCGACCCAATCGTCTTCACTTTCCTTGTTGGGCATTTGTGGTGTGTGTTTCTTTGATGCTTCTTCTTGGTTTTGTGTTATTATAAGGGTAGAGAGATAAAAGATAAAGAAAGAGAAAAGAGAAAGAGAGAGAAGGGTTTGATTTGGTGGCGCTCGCGCGCCCTTTTTTCTTTGATTTATATATGTGGAGTTTGCCAAAGAGCTATTATATATATATAGTTGCGAGTGATTTGATGCTTTTTTTATGTTGGGAGTTTTATTGATATATATATATATGTTATATATTCTCTTCTTATACATGTTTTTAGTGGTATATAATTCATTTTAACTTCTTAACAAAAGTTGACCTTCCCTCGCCTTTAAAATAACCACTCAGTCACGTGACTTATATGGTTATGAGCACTCATCCTCATCGCAAAGTCTCTAAGAGGGGGAGTGCTTTGATAGCAGGGCTGCCAGATCTCTATTCCAGGGAGCACCCTTTTGTTAAGAAGCGACGAGATTTTGTGCACTCAAGTGTCTTATTGCGCTTCTCGATCGAATCTGCTCGGTGCTTTCGGTATTACATCATTGCTCATCGCCGTTGTATTGTTATCTGCTCCAACACCCCCACCTTTTGATATCCCCCAATCTCGGTCGATTTGAGTCAAAAAAGTTTTATCACACCACTCTACGGATGAATCTGAAATGACAGCTTCCCAGGAATCCAAAAAACGCACTCGTTCCCGTTTTGGCTGTCATCGTTGCAAACGTCTGAAAGTGAAATGTGACGAGGAGAAGCCTGCGTGTTCGTTATGTGTCAAGGCAAACCACACCTGCGACTACTCCATCAAGCTGACGTGGGGTGGACGCCCTTTCAAGAAGCAGAAGCCGAACAACCTGGCCTTTGGCACGATTGTGTCCTTTGACCAGAAGTACAAGGAGAACAAGGAGTCAAAACCTAAAGAGTCTGTCATCCAATTTGATCCCCAACTCCCACAGATCAAGAAGAAAAAGAAGACCAAAGAAGAGAACTTCCCACTGGAACGTCCATCGCTCGAGGCACACCTGATGAACCAATTGCCCACTCCAAACGTCTCTGCTGGTTTTGATCTTGCCGCATCTCCAACTCCTTCGGACCTCAACATGATCCTGAACCAGGCATCACCAGGAATGCCGGAGCTACTATACATGGAGCAATCCAAGGCACTCAACCCGCCTTCACCTACGAATTCAGAGCTGATGGTGGCATTCAGGCAACTCGAGACGTCCAATCTAATGGCAAAGACCTTTGTGAACAACGTTCTATTACCAGACCTGAGTGGGATGGAGACCCACACACTTGGCTCGGGAAGTGATGAAGACTCATCTCCAGAGAACCTAGTCTTCCTCGAGAACTTCCACACCTTCAACGATCCTTTCCACACGAATTCACCTCCGGATCTCTTTACTAATCCAGCCAAGTTCTTCACCGGCTTCGAGACTGTTCCCGAGGGCATATCGCCTCTTCCTGACCTCTTGAAGAAGAACCCACTCTACAAGCAGCATTATCACAGTTACATTGAAGTTTTCTCCAAGATGCTCTGCCCTGCTCCTCCAGGTGGGTACACCGACAATCCATTCACGTGCATTCTTCCGAAAATGTCGCTCTCAGCAGGAACAGAAGGCATTCTCTCCGTGCTGATCTGCTTTGGTCTGTGTCAGACGACTGCTTACAAGCATCAACCATTCCCTAAAGACCTGGTGAAAGACTTGGTTAGAAGGGCTTTGAATGATCTCTACAGCCGTCTCACAGATCCACAAGAGGCAAACTCTGACTACACTCTTGCCCTGATTCTCGTTCTAAGCAGTTTCGAGATTATCTGTGGTAAAGATCATGGCTGGAGAGCACACTTCTTTGGGGCAAAGAACATTATGCTTTCTCGTGGATTACTCAAGGCTGCATCTCACAGATACTCTGACCGTTCTTTGAAATCTGTTCTTCCTGTTGCTTTAGAAAGAGGAGCCGAGTCTGATCTTTCTTTCTTCTTCACGAGATGGTTTGCCTACTTGGATGTGATCGGTTCTCTGTCTTCATCTTCTACAATCTATACAGAGACTGCCAAGGCAGGAGAGTTTTTATGGGAAACACCAAGTCCTACAGAACAGGATCGCCAGAGACTTAAGGACATTGATCCGTTCATGGGCTTTGACCTCAAGCTTCTGGAGCATTTCTCCGTCATCATCAATCTCGTCAAGGAGCGTGAACAATTATATGCATCGGCTGAAACCCTCTCAGTATCGATTATCCAAAATGCTTTGGAGGTTAAGGAAGAACTCTTATCATACTTGAACAAGACGGATAAGCAGAGAGATGAGATCGAGGCCAGCTTGATAAACGACCCACTCAACATGTTGAATGATAAACTCCCGGATTATCATGTCCTCAGATCTACGAACCAAGTGTTTGGTCTTTCTGGTGTTCTTCAGATCTACAGAAGAGTGTTGATGTTGCCTCGTGATTCCCCGCTGGTTCAGGATGTTGTTACACGTATCACATACGCTATTGATCAGTACATTAACAAAGAACAACCGGCAGCATACTGTACGGTTTTCTCTCTATTCTCCACCGGATGTGAGGTTTTGGACGATAAAACAAGGGGTTTCTTCCTTGACAGAGTCAGCGTTTTGGCTGATAATGGAATGTTGTCTGCAAGAATTGCCCAAGAGATCATGTTGGAGTCTTGGGATACTGGGAAATATTGGGCAGACATCATTGCTGATAAGAAGATCGATGTGGTCTTTCTTTAATGACCTAGATGATGATGAGCACTCTCTTTTGATGAAAAAAAAATTTGATATTCAAAATGTTATGAATCTAAAAACCAACAAACTTTTATTACCCCTTTCGTTTCAATCGTTAAATGCTTTTCCCGGTGCCTAGGCCATCTGAGATGTCCCTTCACTGGTTGTAGTCGTATTGGCTATTGTATCGTCCATGCTCTCCGAATCCAACTTGTGGAACTTTTGTTCATCAAGCTTTTGATAACCACTATCGCCACCCATAAGAGTCTCCAATGGGATAGCACCAACTCTTTCGTTATGCTCATGGTCAACGAGTGGTCCGTGGAAGTTATAACGACCCCATACAAACCACAAGAGTGTGATGAGAAGCACAAACCCAACAAAGACAAGGGCAGCGTAGTTCATTGTCTTACCTGTGACAGGAATCTGAGGTGGCATGGACAGCACAAAGACGGTGAAGAGGAGCCAGCAAACAGCAATGGAATTAAGAATGAATCCAACGTACTTTAGTTTGAAAGCTGCACCACGTACTTTTTTCCGTGCTCCAAGAAGAGAAGAGATGATTGGGATGAGCGAGGCTGCACAGAGAGAAAGAACAGCAGCTCCAACAAAGGCATTGAACGCAGAAGTTGAGACCAATGCCAAGAGACCAAGAAAGTAAGACACTCCCATTGAGAGTAACACAGAGTACTTTGGTACTTTTGATACGGATTTCTCATCAACAAAAGTCCACAGGTGACCAAGTGGGAGAGCACCATCACGGGACATGGAATACACGGCTCTGGAAGAGGTTGCAATGGAACCAATACCGGAGAATATAAGGTTACCAATGATCATCACCACAAGGAAGAAGGAGACAAGCTTTGAGTTTGTAGCAAGCTTGAAGATGAGCACGATTGGCATGATTCCATTCTTATGGCCGACCAGCTCAGAAACGTCCGGAATGACGGCAAGGATTGGAATGAGGAAGATAAAACCAGCAAATCCTGCAAGGATAACAGAGATAGTCAAACCATGGGAAACCGATTTTTCCGGCTCTTTAACCTCATCACTAACAGCCGGCAAAAGACCAAAACCTTGGAGCATAAAATTTGCCTGTTGGAACCCAATAATGAATGCAAGAGGAGCAGGCCATCCAGATCTTGAGTTGTCAAAGTGTGTGAAGATATAGGAAATCGAGCGGTACTCTCTTCCAAAGATCAGAAGGAGGATATCAATCAATAAGATGGCATAGATGATCCAGTAGACACAGAGCTTGTTGATGGCCTCCATGTATCTGCTAAAGTACAGATTGACGATTCCACAAGCGGTGACGACAATATAGAAGATAACGACTGTCAAGACTGTGTCTAGTTCATAAGCATCATCGTAGATACCAAAGACACTAAGAATCAACTGTGCCCCGGCAAAGGTAATACTCAAACTCTCGAGCCAGTTGCCAACCAGAAGAAACCAACCGGTGAACCATGAACAGATGAGAGAATATCTCGGGTGGGCAATGATAGCGGCTCCACCGTGCAATTCAATGGGATACTTGGAACAAATCTCTGCAAGTGATAATGCACAGACAATAGAGAACAGATACACAATCATGTATCCACCCATTATCGTCGCAGGACCACCGTCAATCAGCGCAGCTCCCATAGTGGCACCCAGAGACAACGGAGGACTCATCAGCCCGAATCCAAGACCAATGACGGATGTTATTGTTAGGTTTCTCTCCAACTGCTGCTCGTACTTGAACTTCTCGACTGCAATCTCATCGTCGTTCATGTCGTTCTGGATCGCTTCCTGCACGGTGTTGAGGAGTCTGTTGGCGTAGGACTCCTCTGTGAGGTCGATTGAGGTCATTCGTACCGAGTCTTCACTCATTATGTGTGCCGGTGTCTGTATATATGGGCTTGACACTTGTTTGAGCAGTGGACTGTGAAAGTACTAGGCGGGGCGGCAGAGTCCAAAAAGGCGGAATTGAGATATCAATTGTCAATGAGAGGAGCAGTCAACCAGAATACGTCCAAACACACCAAAAAGAACAGGGGTCAACCTCCAAAAAGGGCTGAGTCTAAGAAACGGATGCAAAAGATGCAACCTGAACATCCGAACATCTCTTTTTAGCCTACAAATGCGCCCAATTTGTGCGCACGCCTCTTTCGCGAATATTTCCCAATTTGGATGTTAGCCTAGGGGATCGTTCTTGTTTATTAAATCTTTCATATCTATACGCACATTATCATAATCTATATGACAGCGAAGTGAAAAAACGTCATTACTTCGTCAGTTTTCAAAGAGGTGAGCTTACTCAAAGGTTTGTGGGTGAGCAATGTCATCACCAATCTCACACATCTTCTCCTCCAACAACTTGGTCATCTCAGCCTGGATCTCAGCGTAGTCTGGCTGGTTGTAGACGTTGAATAACTCAAGTTCATCCTTCTCACAGTCAAATAATTCCCACACCTTGTCCTCACCACCGTGGTTAGTACCCTCAAGGCCATAACCTTCGTTGTACCAGTAGATCAACTTGTATCTCTGGTTTCTGATACCGTAGTGAGCGTAAGCGTTGTGAATGTCATCCCTATGCATCCAGTATCTGTGGTAGGCAATCTGCTTCCAGTCAGCTGGAGTCTTACCCTCAAGCAATGGCATGATTGACTTACCCTGCATGTAGTTTGGAATTTGCAACTCTGCCGCAGCAAGGAAAGTTGGCGCAAAGTCGACGTTACAGATAATGTCGTTACAGACAGTACCGGCCTTGATCACCTTTGGATATCTGATGATGAATGGCATCTGGAAGGAGTCCTCGTACATGAATCTCTTGTCGAACCAGCCGTGTTCACCGAGGAAGAAACCCTGGTCAGAGGTGTAGATGACAATGGTGTTGTCAGCAATGCCCTCCTTGTCAAGATAGTCAAGCATACGACCGGTGTTGTCGTCGATGGATTGGATAGTACGGAGGTATCTCTGCATGTATCTCTGGTACTTGAAGTGTCTCAGATCCTCATGTGTCTTGAATCTATGGATCTCGCCCGTGGCCTTGTCAATGAGTTTGAAGGTAGAAAGATCTGGCTTGGATGGGATCTTTCTATAGGCAGATGAGATCTTGAAGAACGTCTCACCAACATCTTCACCACCTTCTGGTTGGGCCATACCCAAATCGTAGTAAGTCATATCACAGTCAATTCTCATCTTGGCCTCAGCAGCAGCACGAGCTCTGTTCTTGTAGTCATCGTCGAAGGTCTCTGGAACACGGACCTCATCCTGGTACAAGTGGGCGTGTTTTGGGTCACACTCCCAGGATCTGTGTGGAGCCTTGTGGTGACACATCATGAAGAATGGTCTGGACTTGTCTCTCTTCTCCATGAAGTCGATACACTTGTCTGCAATGATGTCGGTAGCATATCCCTTGACTCTGGTCTCACCTTCTGGGCCAATGAATATTGGGTCAAAATACTCACCCTGACCTGGGACAACGGACCAGTAGTCGAATCCACTTGGCTCGTGAGCCTTACCTTCACCCAAGTGCCACTTACCAACCATGGCAGTCTGGTAACCACCGGTCTTCATGTGCTTGGCAACGTTTGGAATTCTTCTGTTGATCTCAGAGAACAACGTATAGACAGAATTGACGTGGTTGTAAGTACCAGTGAGAATGGCAGCTCTCGACGGAGTACAGATCGAGTTGGTAACGTAACAGTGGTTAAAGAGCATACCCTCGTTGGCAATACGGTCCAAATTTGGAGTGCTGTTGATGCCAGCACCGTAACAGGAGATGGACTTGGCTGCATGGTCATCAGCCATGATGAAGATGATGTTTGGCTTCTCCGAGAGCTTTGTCATTTTTTAATGCCTTGATAAGGAGAGAGATACTATTTGGAAAAGAAAATGCGATCCTTATGTTTGTAGATCGAAATTTGAGGATTTTGGCTAGTCTCGGAGTGTGGAGAACGCGGGGGTAGGAGGAGCTGCGTAACGGGGACGTGCGTCGGAGGGTGGGACAAAAAGCAACGGGACTTGTCTGTTGTTGAATTTGTCCAGCCAAGAGACTCATATGACTCCCAAAACCTTCGGGATGACTCCAACCTTTTGTGGAGTGGGGAAAAAGATCAAGTAAAGTTCCCCAGTTTTATGACTCTGGGGGGAAAAGTCTCAACATGACCTTTTAGACTTTTAACATGACCATGCTGTTGAGGCTTCAGTTCAATGCGTCACTTACGACGGATTTATGTACGAGCGTTTTTTTTGTCTTTGGGACCAACACTTTTCTCCTCTCCGTTTGCCCAACTCGGCCAAGCCCGCCGTACTGTCCCCCTCCACCCGCCCTCTCATATTACAGCGCGGCTCTCCGCTTGGACGGAGGCTATTTTGCTCTGGTTTGTCCAGGCGCGTGTACCATTACTAGATTTGTCAGGACAAAATACGGACTCTAGCCGGGCGGTAAGGGACACACCGTCAGGACTTGTTGTTATTGCACTGTAGAAGAATCGTCAGATCCAATAGAAGACAGCAATAGGCTTCAACCCGATTGAGGAAAAGCGGAGAATTGCGTGCCCTTCAGAATTGGGAAAAACCCCAAATCTAGGCCACCCCACAGCCAAATCTCGAACAATCAGCGGAAAAGCGCAGCACTGTAGTCATCCCCGGGTTTGTGACTCCGTTCTGGGGAGGCGAAAAAGGAAAGATAATCAACTGCCACTTGACAGGACCCTGACACAAGTTTGAGACCGTTTGAAGTTGTATAGAGTTCCAAGAGGAGTGTATGAGATCAGCTATGATCTCATCACGATAGTTAAATAATTTCCCCTTGCAAAACAAGCCCAGGCTCGTTTCGCCACGCCCCACCAAGCGTGCCCAGAGATTTTGGGGAAAAAAGAGAGAGAAAGAGGTCTTGGCCAAGACTCCGCTTCTCCACGGTCCGCTCAACGACCCCAGACCTTTTCTGGGTCCGGCGCCAAGGATGAATAGAATGGGGGAGGGAGGGGAGAGTTGAGGGTATAAATACCGCTGCCTGGAACTGCTTTTCTTCTTTCCTCCCGTTCTCTTCTTCCTCCTTATACCAACTTTTTTTTGAACTACACCTATGTCAAACTCACAGAGTCCAGACGCAGAGTCTATTGTGGAGGGTGTCACCACCGAGGCCGTCACCTTCGCTCTCTCCCCGGAAATCCTTGAGAGGGCAAGACAGCAACAGGAATTTGAGCACAAGCTGTCCAAATTCCAGGCCATCGGCCACTACAAGAAGGCTTGTATGTGGATCCTTGTCGCCATTCTCTTTGTGGCTACTTCGGGTTACGAGAACTACGCTTCCGGTTCCGTCATTTCTATTGGAAGATTCAGACAGGACTTTGGTTTCAAGAGTGCCAATGGCCAGTACGCTCTCGACGCCAAGTGGCAGTCTGCTATTTCTGGTGGTCCAGCCGCCTTCCTTGTCTTTGGTTTGTTGTCCGGTTCCACCATTGCTGACAGAATCGGAAGAAAGCCAACTATCATTGCCAGTTTGATCATGATGATTCCAGGTACCATTCTCCAGTGCATTGCTACTTCGATTCAGATGTTCTTCGGTGGTAAAATCTTTGCCTCTTACTTCATGGGTGCCATTCTCACTGTCTGTAACTCCTACATCGGTGAGATTGCGCCTTTGGCAGTTCGTGGTATGGCTACCTCCGCTGTCAACTTGGCCCTCACCTTTGCCCACCTGGTTGTCTTGATTGTTATTGAGCGTACCCGTATGAGAACTGACCGCTGGGCTTACAGAGCTGTCTTCGTTTCTCAGTGTGCTTTGATTTTCTTGTCCATGTGCTTCATGTTCTTCGTTCCAGAGTCTCCATACTGGCTCATCACACACAACAAAGACGACAAGGCTAAGAAGGAGTTGCGCAAGATTTACAAGAGCGACGAAGTGGTTGAAGGTCACTATGCCATCATCAAGGTCACTGTCACCGAGGCTCAGTTGCTTAACGCCGACAAGTCCAGTTGGGGTGAATTGTTCAAGGGTACCAACAGAAGAAGAACTTTTATTGCCGGTTTCATCTTCTGGATGCAGGCCATGTCTGGTATCTCTTTCGTTTCCACCTACTCCACTTACTACTACGAACTCTCCGGTTTCGAAGAAGGTCAGGCTTTCAACATCTCCATCGGTGGTGTCACTCTTGCTTGTGTTGGTGTGATGTTGTCTTGGTTCATCATTGACAGATTCGGAAGAAGACCACTCATGATTGTTGGTTGTGCCATTGTTACCCTTGATAACTTCCTCATTGCCGTCCTTGGTATATTCACAGACAACACTGCTTCCATTAAGGCTTCTGCTGCCTTCATGACCATCTTCTACCTCGTTTACAACGTCTCCTTTGGTGCTCTTGCCTACTTGATCGCTATTGAGGCTCCAACCAACAAGCTCAGAGCCAAGACAGCTGCTTTCGCCACGTCCATGAACAACGGTTTCCAGTGTATGTGGGCTTTCGTTATCCCATACATGTTCAACACCGATGAGGCCAACATGGGTTCCAAGATCAACTTCATCTTCACCGGTTTCTGTATTGTTGCTCTCTTTGTCTTTTACTTCACCCTTCCTGAGTTTGCCCACCGTTCCTACGAGGAGCTCGACGAGATGTTCGCTGATGGTGTCCCAGCTAGACAGTTCAAGAACCACGTCTGCCGTGTCCAGGCTAAGCACGTTCACGTTCCACACGCTCTCAGAGATGATGCTTCCAAGCATGAGGTTGAGTACGTGGAGAAGGCAGACTCTGCTTCCAACTAAATCTCTTTTTTGCGTTACACTTGCTTTTTAGGAAATAATAATGTTATGATCCACTTTACAATCTACTGTAATAATTATAAGAGCTCTGAATTATAAAAAGATGCTCAGCCATACACTGTCCTTCATCTATGTTCCGCTAGATTGGAGCTCTGGGATTGTAGCTGTAATTCCTTGATTGTTTCAACTTGCCTATTTCATTACATATATATATATAAGTCTCCAGCATACTCTCATGACTCATGGGGCATCAAAATTTACAATAACCATATCCAGCAAGGTTTTGTGCCATTTTGGCGGAGAAGCTAGAGGTAGAAATAGCCGCAAAAATAATGGTAAGGACCACATTTCGCGAATGCCGAGAAGAGGTATTACATAAGCATGATGCTAATCTCTATTATATACTTCGGCTTTACGGGAGATGAAGTTATTCAAACTGCACAAAAATTTATGTAAAACCTAGAATAGGTGGATCTGATCTTATCTAGTCAATATGAAGCTTCACGGACACTTTAGAATCGCAATGATCGCACCAAAATGTGTTATCCTTGCATTCTCCCTCATCGTAGAGGCGCGGCGAAAGCGGTGAAAAACGGCTTGAACGAATGTCGACGTTCAGCAGCCAGAATCCAGCGACAACAGCTCCACAACTCGTCTCCCTCCTTTTCAGGCTCACAACAGTTTAGCGAACCGTCAGACATTTAATAAGATGAGTGGATGTACGTTTTATTGCTTTTGCATGTTCCCTTTTGTTTCTTATCCTTTTGGTGGACATATGCTGAGTCGTGGGGCCCTGAAAGATTACCAGATCTCTCGAGGGGGCTCATCGCAAGCTCATCTACCGAGTTTGGAGAAGCAGAGGGGGAAGATCCCATGATTGTATCAAGATACTAACATCAGAACAGTCCGTCTCGTCGATCTCGCAAAGCCGTTCCTACCGCTTCTGCCAGAGGTTGAACTGCCTCTGGGCAACTTGTCCTTCGACGACAAGGTGATGTACACCATCGGTACCTCCTTCCTCTACCTCTTCTCCCAGCTCCCAGTGTATGGTGCCACCAGAGTGACGGGTGACCCGATCACCTTCCTCCGTCCGGCCTTTGGTGCCGAGAGAGGCACCTTGCTCGAGTTTGGTGTCTTCCCAGTCATCTCTTCGGGTATCATCCTTCAGCTTCTCGCTGGTCTCAAGGTCATCAAGGTCAACCTCAGCAACAGAGCCGACAGACAGCTCTTCCAGACCCTCCAGAAGCTCTTTGCCCTTTTCCAGTACTTTGTGCTCACCAACATTTTCCTCGCCACTGGCTACTTTGGCTATGGCTTGACCTTGTGGCAGGTGGTCCTCATCAACGCCCAGTTGTTCACCGCCGGTCTCATTGTGACCTTGTCCGCTGAGATCATCGACAAGGGCTACGGGTTCGGCTCGGGTGCCTTGACTTTTGTCACTGTCAACGCTGCCACCAACTTTGTCGGTGACATTGTCGGCATCAACGGTGTTCGTACCACCAGAGACTTTGAGTCCCAGGGTGCCGTGTTGGACTTGTTCTCCAGACTCCGTAACGAGTCCTTCACCAACGCTATTGTCGGTGCCTTCACCAGACCTTACTTGCCAAACTTGACCCAGGCTTATGTCACTTTTGCCACTGTCCTTGCTGCCGTCTACTTGCAGAACTTCAGAATCGAGATTCCAATCAGATCCAACAAGGTCAGAGCCGTCAACAACGTGTACCCAATCAGAATGCTCTACACTGGTGCCATGCCATTGGTCTTCTCATATGTTGTGCTCTTCTACCTCAACATCATTGGTTACACTATTGTCAACCTTGGTCTTAAGAACGATGCTTCCAACCCACTCGTTCAGGTTCTCGGTGCCTACACCTCGACTGCCTTTGGTTCTGACTTTGTTGTTGAGAAGCCATCTCTCATCTACTTCTTCAGCCCATCCTCCACTTTGTGCCAGTCTGTTGTTTCCCCGCTCAAGACGCTTGTATTCTCCTCCATCGTGCTCGTCACCTCTGCCCACTTTGCCAACGTTTGGTCGCTGATCTCTGGCTCTGCTCCAAAGGACCTTGCCCAGCAATTTAAGGAGCAGGGCATCTCTCTCGCTGGTCGCAGAGACAACTCCATTTCCAAGGAGCTTTCACGTGTGATCCCAGTGGCTGCTGTCTCAGGTGCTACCATTCTTGCCGGAATCTCCGTCGTTGGCGACATCTTGGGCGCTAAGGGCAAATCTGCTGGCTTGCTCATTGCAGTGGGGACTGCCTTCTCCTTCCTCGAGATCATTGCCACGGAGTATCAGCAAATGGGTGGCTCACAGAACTTCTCTCAGATATTCGGTGGCCTTGCTCCTCAGTAATCTAATCAACCCCCCAAAAACGACAACCTATCAGCTCCGTGTGGAGATTGCATGCACAGATGTGTCTAATTGTAAAGTATTTTCTTTATTGTGGATTGTAGTTTTTTTTGGTTGTAAGAATCTAGTGAAGATCATTGCGCATTTTCAACAGCCACAAAAACGGGAAGAAGGTAACGGAGACAAACCTTGATCACAACTTCACAGGCGCACTGGGAATATCTTCGTTTTCTGGCTAACTCATTATCAAACAATATCGAAACATACACCAGGTGTTTTTTTTAGCAAGCGCCCTTTCCATTAAATGAAGCGCCCAATGATCCTCACTCCTGATCATCGGTGATGCTGATGAAGACGATCTTGTTCTCTTCAAGGAGGTCTAGTAAAATTTTTCCTTCCTCTTCTTCGCTTTCATTTCTTCCAGCTCGTTACTGGACCGAAGACGATGAAGTTGTTCAACACCCTTTTTGCTGCGTTGGCGCTTGTCAGTGCTTCTGAGGCCTCAAACAAGCCAAACAAGAAGTCCACCTCTCACCTTCCACCAGTGGGCCCAACAACCACTGTCATTCCTTCCAGCACCAAAGAGCGTACGACCACAACTTTCATCACAACCACGTCCACATTTACCAAGCCACACACCAACTCCTCGTCTTCTGAGGAGACCACTACCTTCATCACTAAGACTTCTACACTCACTGTCCCAACATCTTCCAAGGAGGTCACAACAAGCAAGCCAGAGGAGCCAACTAAGACCAAGAAGAACAAGAAGTCTTCCTCTTCCAAGACTTCTTCTGAGGAGTCTACAACCACTATAACCACCACTGAGGAGACTACTAAAACCACTTCTACCAAGGAGATCACATCTACCAAGAAGGAAGCCTCTAGCGAGTCTGCCAAGTCGACATCCACAAAGACCAAGACTGCTCAGACCACAATTGTCATTACCACAGGATGCCCAAGCTACAACTGTACTTCCAGCGCAATCACCCATACCACAGCCCCTTACTGCCCTAACTGTACCACTTCTGAGGAGCTCACCACCACTCTTACCACCATTGAGAACATCACCAAGACTACCGGAAAGTCCTCATGTCAGGTTTGTTCTTCTGCTGTAGCCACCTCCTGTGCTAGCAGAAACTGCACTGACACAACCATCACTCAGATTGTTGATATCACATCCACCATTGGTGGTTCTTCTGTTGCCACATTCTCCACCTTCTCCGGCAATGCGGTGGCTCAGATCCCAGGTGCCGTTGTTGGTGCCATTCTTCTTGTTCCAGTGCTCTTCTAAGCACACAATTAGACTTAGACGAGCATTGAGTGAAGTCATATAATTGGTTCACGTCTTTCACGAAGACGCTTCAGGTTCAAAAAAGTTTACGATCATTCTCCTTTTCAGCTTCTTTTGTAGTGCTTTTAGTCTCTACTAGTGAGTTTCACAAATCGTCATTATTCATTAAACCGCTTTCAAGCTTGTTCCTGTATCATTGTAACTTCTGAAATGTTCTGAATGAAAGAATTCCGTGGGCTCTTTGACTTCAAGCTGTCCAAGACAACCCTGTGATCAACAGATTTCGGCCCGTAAACCATCCTAGCTTCAATAAGCTTTGGTTTACAACCACTCAAAATCGATGATTCATCAAAAACCATCTTGAGATTGGCTTTGAACCTCAACGCACTGTTGAACTCCGTGAGGTTGACTTCAATACAGTCTGTGATTGTGATATTACTTGGGCAGAGAAGACCAATTCCAAACAAATCGGATTCAAAAGATGCCAGAGAAGCATAGAGGTTATCGAGACCTCTGATAAGCTTAGTAATATCCATGTCACCTCTCGCTGACAAGTACTTCTCCAAGAACAACTTCTTCACATCCGATAGATTCGGTGGCAATGCCACACTTGCAGCTTGCTCACCCAGCACATCGAACGTCACTTTGATATCAGACTTGGTCAGCAAGAGGGAGACTATTGAACCCTTCATCGATTCAAGTCTCATGTCCGTTATCTGCTGTATTACTTCAAACTTGTTGAGCTCCTCGTTCAACCTGGTCTTAGGATCTTGTGATTGTCTCTTCACATAGGCCTCAAGTTCTGCAACCTCTTTCTCCATTGCAGTCGTGTCCACCATCTGTTCTGATAGTTCTTGGTTTTGCCTGGTGAGCTCTGCAATAGTCTCATCCTCCTCTGCCAATTTTGCAAGCTGATCCAGCACTTGTTCACGAAGACTGATTAAAGTTTCGAGATCCGGAGATTCTGCTGCCTCCTTCTCTTTGACCAATCTCTGTAGTTCTTGCTCACAAGCATTAAGCTCTTTGTCAAGACCTTGCTCCAACTCAATGATCCTCTGCTTCTGCACATTCAAGACTTCGTTGTCTTTTGCTATGGTGTCATAGTTTGACTGCAATCTGATTTGAAGCTCATCAAGAAGCTTTCCACGCCAGGAAGACCATGCTTTCTCCGATTCATAATCAGAATACTGTTTCATTCGAATGAAAGCATCACTCATCTTTTTCTGCTGAACCACACTTGAAGATTCGTAATACTCTCTCACCAAACGGGGATTCTCCTCAGCAAAATCAGAGTCAAGATTATCGAAAAGCCCTTGAAGTTCCTTCATGTTCTTCTGCAACTCGTCACAACTGAAACTATAGAGTTCAAGCCATGGTACCTTGGCATTTTTTGCGATGGCATAGTCCAGCAATGAGGCAGATGAAGACAGCGGTAAGGTTTTAAATTCCACTGTGAAGTCCTCATTGATATTCAAATCATCAAAGAACTCAATAGACAGATCGTTCAAGAATTGTGACAGGGAAACAGGTTGATACTCCTTTTCAGAGTGATCATCCTCATCCTGCTCGTGCGATGGAGCCAATGGAACCTTCTGTGTGAGACTGAACTCAACTCTGCCGTTGTTGATAATAGATTTTCTGATACCATCGTTGGATGATCTGAGAGGAGTGAACGATGACTTCAGCTCGCCAACACTGCTGAGTTGGGAAGATAACAATACTGATTCAACGGGCTGGAATGGTACAAGAGAAGGGAGCGGATGAAGCTCCTCAGGCTCCAAGGACATGGTTCTACGCTTCTTCTTCGGCGTTAACAAATGAATCTTGGCTCGAAGATCACTTGTAATGGCATCAACATCATCAATGTCTTTGCGCTTCGTCGACATTGGCGAGCCTGTCTCTGATGTGTGTGATCTGGCAGCTTTCAATGGAGTCAGACTTCTAGGGACTTGTGCAGAGTCTGCACTTTGTGTGTGAATGAAAGTAGGAAGTCGGGTTTCGTCCATTGTCATTTCCATCGTGAGCTCTTCATTGCCAATCACTGGCTCAGATTCAGCAACAATCGTGCCCACAAGATTAGTCTGGTCCATTGTCATTTCCATTGAGGACTCTTGCTCTGGTGTCTTCTGAAGCTGTCTGTTCATGAGGGTGTTTTGCATGGTGACAAGGTCCATAGAGGCATCTGCAAAGGTTGTGAGCTCCATTGTCTCCTCGGCGGCACTCTCATTGTCATCATCGGCAGGCTGCTCTAGAGGAGTTAAGTTCTCAATGGTCTCCAAGGAACTTGGCAATGGTACAGAGAGTGGTTGTGTGAGCTCCATATCTTGTTCTTCTTCATCGATATCATCTTCTTCCTCATCACCAAACAGACTTTTGATAGATCCAAATGGCCTTTGTGATTGTGAAGAAATCGCATCATCCGTTGAAGCAGACTCCAATGACATCTGGATGCTCTCCTGACTCGGAAGAGGCGTTTTGCTCAAGGTTGGATGAAGCAGTTGAATCTCTCCCAGCGGCTTAGTGAGGTCCATTGTTTCTCCATCTTCGTCAGGACCGGCAAGCCTCGTTACACTCATGTCAATAGTTCCAGTATATTCGTCATCAGCATCGTCTTCGTGAATCTTGAAAGCTGGACCCTGCTTGTTTGGAGATGAGTAAACGTGGGAGCCATCTTCCATCTCTTCGTCACTGCTGTCGTACATGATCTCCTCGCCTTCAAACTCGTGATGATTGGAAGACAGTGGTGCTGGGGAAAGTGGCCTTGGCGTGTGTGGTGCAAATGCAATCGTCTCTCTTCTCCGAGGCTCACGCTTCTCAGGGGATACCGTCTGTCCATACAATTCGATTTTGTGGAGAGTAACTTCTGGGGCAAACGAAACACGTCTGTTCTCTCGACCGTCAAGAGAGAATCGCCCTGTGTGGTGAATGTCGCGGAGACGAAGAGTCTCGTCCTTCTTGGCGATGGTCTTCAAGATTCCCTTGCCAAAAGACTCCCTCCTGTTGGGAACGGTAGTATCTTTGAGCACAGACAGATCTCTGTTCTCCTTGTCGAGGTCCTCAGAAGCAGCGGGTTGCTCCTGTTGATTTCCCGTCATGTTATAGAGCACTTCTGTTTCTTGATGTATGAGAGAAAGACTTTGAGTAGAGTTAGCGCTGGGACTTTTATTAATCGGGGATGCTTACTACCCAGATCCTTTGTTTTGATTTTGATTTGTTTACGTTTCGCGATAACCCGGACACCATCATTGCGATTGCCGTGACAACCACAAAATCCGATTTTCGGAGTTTGTAGTAGCTTCGGGACGGGGACACACCAGCCAAATTTTTTCGAGCATCTCTCAATAAGGAAGCTGAGCGATGAGCTTCAAGAGTCCATTCCAATAGGACGAAAATGACTTCTGATTCTATTTTGCCACTTGATCACTATGGTCCGGTCTGTGTTGTGAAGTTCTACGAAAAGGACCTCTTGTTCGTAGGACAGGGCCCAATTCTTCGAGTGTACAGGTATAAGACTGGGGAAATCATCGCCTCAAAGAAGATCTTCAAGAGAAACAAGATTCATGGAATCTCCTTCCAAAGAGATACATTTGCCTTCCACGGTGGTCGTTCTTTCAGCATATTGTCTTTGGCGCAGATCATGGATGATGGTGATGTTTTGGACGAGGAGAAGATGGTCCACGATTGGATCGTTGCAGGTGAGTTCAGCTACGACGGCCTTGAACTTTACCTATTGACGGCACACAACGTTGTGATCAGTGTTGACACATACTCCGAGACCATACAATACGAGAACTCGATATACGGAGAAAAGTCCATTTTATATTCAGGATCCATTAAGGTTACATCAAGGCATGATGTGTACATCACTGCTGGTACTGTCCAGGGCAGAATTCTCGTGTGGGACTTGTTCAGGGAGGAAATCAGACACTCTTTGCAAGGTCATGAGGGCCCTATATTCAACGTTCAGGTGAGCCCAAAGGACAAGTACATTGTCAGCTGTTCTGATGATCGTTCAATCAAGCTGTGGGACTTTAAGACTGGCGAGCTACTCTCAACTGCTTGGGGTCATACTGCTAGAATTTGGAGACTCAGGTTCTTCGGCGAAGATGATGATGGCGTGGTCAGTGTTTCAGAGGACTTGACAGCGAGAACTTGGGATATTACCGAGTCCAAGGAGATGGGCCCGGTTCACACGTATGAGTTACACACCGGAAGACATGTCTGGGGTCTTGCAGTGAGTGAAGACGGAACTCTCGCAGCTACTGGTGGAAACGATGGCAGAGTGAGACTGATCGATCTGAATCCTAATAAAGTGGATCAGGAAACTCAAAGATTTACATTGGATGAAGTTGTTTTGTCTTCTGAAGCTTCGTATGAGGTGAAGAAGGGCGAACTTGTCAAGGGTGTGTGGCAGTTGAAAGCTGGACTGGTGATGATCACGTCTACTGGTGGTATCTTCTTCTACAAGGACAACAAGTGGGCTTATCTCAGAACTGATGAGGAGTTCAACAGTCTCACATTGACGAATGGCTTCTCGGAACAAAACATCATCACATTCACCAATAGCAAGGGACAAACACTCTTCATGAAGTTTGACAATGCAGGAGACCTTATCAAGGAGAAGAAGATCGTTACCACAGTCTCCAAGTGTGTCAACTGCATTTCCTCCCAGGATGATGAGAACCTTTACCTCCTCATTGAGTCACCTAACAAGAAGGAAGACCTAACGCTCTATCAGTTCAACTCAGATCTTGAGATTACAAAGACAACATACATTTCCAATCCAAGCACATTTGTCACCACCTGTCTGGAAGTGTCCAGCGGTCTCGTCTACATCGGATTCAGACTCAGCTCGCTTGGGATTTACAGTCTTGAATCCGGAGAACAATTGACATTCATCAAGAAGTTGTCATTGACGGATACTGTCACATCTATTCGATCCGTTGAGAACACTCCTGACTTTTTACTGCTCGTCATCACAAACCGTGATGGATACTACGTTTATCTCCGTTTCAACAAATCATCCTTCACTCATGAACTCCTCCACACAAACAACACAAGAAAGGGATTCCTAGAAGGTTCAATGGATGTCAAGGATGAACTCATCACGTTTGGGTTTAAGTCAAACTATTTCTACATATACAACGAGTCTCGTGACTACGAAATCGCATATGATAACTGTGGTGGTGCACACAGACTCTGGAAGCTATTCTATGAGGATGGAGTGTGGAAGTTGATCTATGTCCGTGATAGTGTGCTACATATCAGAGCTATCCCAGTGCCTCCAGCCCCGTTGTTGCTTTCAGAGGGAACACATGGGAGAGAGACAAGAGCTATTTCAATCAAACCAAGGGCTAGCAAAAGGGCATTGTATCTGACTGGTGGTGAAGAGACGTTGATCAAGGTTGGTGTTGTTGATGTCGATACAGGAGCCATTAGACACTTCTGGACCATAAGGAAGCATACTTCTGGTCTTCAGAAAGTTAAGTTCCTCGATAACAACATCGTCGTCTCGTCGTCAGCAAGAGAAGAGTACTTTGTTTGGAAAATCGATGAGAGTTACGAGAAGTATCCACTCATGGGTCTCCTTGGGACACTTCCACCTTCTTCCGCCAACCCAGACCTGCGAATCATGGACTTTGACCATTTGTTCGTGTACGATGGTGATACTGTTGTCGGAGTTGTTCTCTGTAATGTATACTCAGACTCCACCATCAAGATATTCTACTTCGACTTGAAGACATACACGTTCATCCCACTTGTCTCTGGAAGATACAAGACTTGTTGCATCCTGGATGTGAAGCTCATTCTTCGTGATGAGAAAGTGTTTGTTCTCACTGGTGCTACTGATGGCCATCTTTCCCTATGGGAGGTTACAAGGGAGATTCAGTACAGCATCTCGGAGGACCATTTACAGTACAAAGCTGACACTACAAGCATGGATCTCCCTGAACCACTTTCTGTTGTTACTGTTCACCAAAACGGTATCAAGAGCTTTGAAGTCGTGTCTAGTGTGTCTGATGTGCTTGTGATCACAGGTGGTGATGATAATGCTCTTGGTCTTACCAAATTATCCTTTGGCGAGTCTGCCTCTACAGAGGTTGTCTCATTCGTTCCTAATGCTGCTTCATCGTTGATTACTTCCCTCTCTGTGGTTTCTGGCAATCGAGTACTGGCCATCTCAGTGGATCAGGTCGTCAAGTTGTGGAGCTATGCTGGCGATGAGTTGAGATGCCTCGATAGCCACTACACCTCTGTTGCTGATACGGGGTCTTCCGACTCTGTAAAGATCGAGGATAAAGAGTACGCACTTGTCGGTGGTGCTGGATTGTCCTTCTTCGAGATTAAATAGAATGAATAGAAGATACTACAGGTCTCATAAAGAGTTAAGTGGTTATGCCTTGGAGTACGTACAAGGGCACAACATGCCATCGTGTGGTGGTAACCGGATAACGTCTGGTGGGAATCCCTGAAAACAAGAGCCTGATTTTGTATGTACATGAGCTCTCTGTATTCTGTTGATCGGCGTGTACCAAGAAGTAAAACATTGTAAAAGATAAGTCATAAACTCGTTTCAGAAAAAAACACACACAGAACTCAACCTTGGCGCTGTTTGTGCTTCTTGTTGGTTTTGCAGTAGACGTAGACACGCCCTTTTCTTCTCACCACGTAACAATCTCCACAGAGCTTCTTGACCGATGTTCTGACTTTGAAGCCTCTGGCCAATGCCGGCTGGACGAGACCAAAGACCGAGCCCATGGACTGTTTTGTCAGCAATGAAGTCGCCTGGGGACGCACAGCCATTGATGTGAGAGCCGAGAATGTTCTGAAAAAGCTCATCTTTTTGGAGAGGATTTGGGCGAT
Organism: Petasospora hungchunana; assembly: GCA_030563225.1. Taxonomy (NCBI): domain Eukaryota; kingdom Fungi; phylum Ascomycota; class Saccharomycetes; order Phaffomycetales; family Wickerhamomycetaceae; genus Petasospora; species Petasospora hungchunana. The sequence goes on along the minus strand of JAKUBL010000012.1, from coordinate 274,811 downwards.
AAATTGCGAGAATAAGAGACAGAGAAGCGCCCAACTTCAAACTTTTCAATCTCGACCAGATTCGCGAAGTTCTATCAACACGAACACGGTAAGGGCACTATATGGCATCCCCCTTATATCATCAAGGGAGCTTCAGATCTTTCTCTAAAATATCCACAGAATCAAGAATTTATAAGATAAACAAAACAGAAATGAATATATATATATATGCAAAAAACTCAAGCGGAAGGACCGGCGTTCTCGGCCATCTCGATGTACTCCACGTCCTGCTTCTTGTCCGCCTCCAAGTCATGCATAGCGTGTGGAACGTGGACGTGCTTAGCCTGGACACGGCAGATGTGGTTCTTGAACTCTTTAGCTGGGACACCGTCAGCGAACATCTCGTCGAGCTCCTCGTAGGAACGGTGGGCAAATTCAGGAAGGGTGAAGTAGAAGACAAAGACAGCGATGATACAGAAACCTGTGAAGATGTAGTTGATCTTGGAACCCATGTTTGCCTCATCGGTGTTGAACATGTATGGGATAACGAAAGCCCACATACACTGGAAACCGTTGTTCAAAGCAGTTGCAAAAGAGGCAGTCTTGGCTCTGAGCTTGTTGGTTGGTGCCTCAATGGCAATGATGTAGGCAACAGCACCAAAAGACACGTTGTAAACCAAGTAGTAGATGGTCATGAAGGCAGCAGAAGCTTTAATGGACTGCATGTTCTTGGTGAACATACCGAGAACAGCAATGAGGAAGTTATCAAGGGCAACAAGGGCACAACCAATAATCATGAGTGGTCTTCTACCGAATCTGTCAATGATGAACCAGGAGCACATCACACCAACACAAGCAAGGGTAACACCACCGATGGAGATCTTGAAAGCCTGGTCCTCAGCAAAGCCGGAAAGCTCGTAGTAGTAAGTGGAGTATGTGGAAACGAAGGAGATACCGGACATGGCCTGCATGAAGAAGATGAAACCGGCAATGAAGGTTCTTCTTCTGTTGGTACCCTTGAACAACTCACCCCAACTGGATTCATCAGCGTTAAGCAACTGAGCCTCGGTGACGGTGACCTTGATGATTGCGTAGTGACCCTGAACCTCGTCCTCATTAGCGTAGATCTTTCTCAAAGTATTCTTAGCCTGCTCGTCCTTACCGTTAGTAATGAGCCAGTATGGGGACTCTGGAACGAATGGAAGGGCAATGATGGAAAGACCAATAAGACAAGCCTGGGAAACAAAGACTGCTCTGTAAGCCCAACGGTCAGTTCTGTCGGCAGTCTGCTGAATAACGATGAGCACAATCAAGTGAGCAAAAGTCAAAGCCAAGTTGACAGCAGAAGTGGCAGTACCACGCATGGCCAATGGGGCAATCTCAGCAATGTAGGAGTTGGAGACAGTGATAATGGCACCCATGAAGTACGAAGCCAAGATCTTACCACCAAAGAACATCTGAATCGAAGTGGCAATACACTGCATGATAGTACCTGGGATCAAGAGAATCATACTGACAAGAAGGACATTCTTTCTTCCAATCTTGTCAGCAACGGTAGAACCAGACAACAAACCCATAACCAAGAAACCTTGTGGACCACCAGAGATGGCAGACTGCCATTTGGCATCCAGAGCGTACTGGCCATCAGAACTCAGGAAACCAAAGTCCTGTCTGAATCTACCAATAGAAATAACCGAACCGGCAGCGTAGTTCTCATAACCTGCAGCAACAACAAAGAGAATAGCAAGGAAAACCCAAATGGTTGCCTTTCTGTATGTGCGGATGGCGTCGAGCTTTGAAAGAGAGTGCTCAAAAGTCTGCTGGACTCTTGCTCTCTCGATGATTTCAGGCTCAAGAGCGTAAGCCACAGCCTCTGTAGTAACACCTTCGACGGAGTCCTGGTCTTTGTGGGACATATTTCTGTTTTGTGTGATAGGGGAGGAATCAAGGGGGAGACGACGACTCAACAGCAAACGCCCCCGTATTTATAGAAAGTCGTGGGGCTGTGGGGGGAGGACTGTGGGGCGAGTCACAAGGGAATCCGATTGCAGCGTAGAAAAGCGGAAGAGGGCGCTGTGATAGGTCGGAGGAGAACAAAAGGTCAGTGACGGACGCGCGGAGGAGGGCTCGGCGCGTAAAATTTCCAGATCGGGTCAGGGACGCCCAGCAAAAGAATCCTATTGTTCCAGGCAGGGGGTTGACACATTGATTCTTGGTCTTTAAAAAGGCTTTAAAATACGCTTTAAACGCCAAAACACACAAGAAAGGGAGGTACAAACCAACAGAGGGAGCGTGCCAGATTCGCACGCAGTCGTCCGGGGGGCAGGGGGGTACGGCTTCCACGACTCACTAGAGGAGTCACTGAAGGACTCAACAGAGTCATGACGCAAGTAGCTCACCTGCCCAACGATTGGCTGGTGGTTTGCTCTTGCTTCGGGGGATATACAGGGGCCTTTATATGTGGTGTGCTCTCTCTGTTGGTTCTGTGCAGTATGGTTCTGTGTGTGGCTTTTGCGCAGGTGTTGATATTTTATATCGTCCCGTAACGCTTGCCGTAGTTATAGCCTATGTCCCCCGAATAGCCGTGCTGTGTCTGTGGTATCTCCGGGGTGCGTCCCCCCACGGTTGCTGGGTGGCAAAAAATAAAGAGGAGAATGTCTGATGAGGCAATTTTGAGCAATCCCAACAGTCTCGGTTTATGTATACATCAAGGGCAACAGAGCAGTCACGTGATGTCGCTCACTATCCCCACAAGACAAAATCCAGCTGTGGGACATCCCAAAGCGGCAAGACAAGCGGGCTGGACCGGCTCGGAGCTGCTGGAGTTAGTGGAGTGTCTTCCCTGAACAGGACTGTATCACCGAACGCCGAGACGAAGTTGCGGGGCAGCGGAACGGGGGGCCCAACGATCTACTCCGCTTTTTCTTTTTTTTCTTTTCGTCAGTCGGGCCGTTGGGGAAGCGATAGGCTACGGGGCGAATCACAATAGCCAATTGAGCACCACCAGACGGACATTGCTGGTAGTACGGTATCCGTGTGTGAGAGTTGATTTAGTGTGTGCTATTCAGATGGCTCTCACCCCCACACACCCCAAGCGTGGGGCCTTGACAGCGCACTGAGCTCACTTGGACGACTCAGAGTCAGGCGAATCATTTGTGGGCGACGGACGTCCACCCACCGCCCAGTCCGAGTATAAAAGGCACACGCCTCCCTCGCAATTCTTTCCACCCTTTTTTTTTTCACTTCCCAACAACAAAGAGATCACACCACAATGACCAAGCTCTCTGAGAAGCCAAACATCATCTTCATCATGGCTGATGACCATGCCGCCAAGTCCATCTCCTGTTACGGCGCTGGCATCAACAGCACCCCAAACTTGGACCGTATTGCCAACGAGGGTATGCTGTTTAACCACTGTTACGTTACCAACTCGATCTGTACTCCATCCAGAGCTGCCATTCTCACCGGTACTTACAACCACGTCAATGCTGTCTACACTTTGTTCTCTGAGATCAACAGAAGAATTCCAAACGTTGCTAAGCACATGAAGACCGGTGGTTACCAGACTGCCATGGTTGGTAAGTGGCACTTGGGTGAAGGTAAGGCTCACGAGCCAAGTGGATTCGACTACTGGTCCGTTGTCCCAGGTCAGGGTGAGTACTTTGACCCAATGTTCATTGGCCCAGAAGGTGAGACCAGAGTCAAGGGATATGCTACCGATATCATTGCAGACAAATGTATCGACTTCATGGAGAAGAGAGACAAGTCCAGACCATTCTTCATGATGTGTCACCACAAGGCTCCACACAGATCGTGGGAGTGTGACCCAAAGCACGCTCACTTGTACCAGGATGAGGTTCGTGTTCCAGAGACCTTCGACGATGACTACAAGAACAGAGCTCGTGCTGCTGCTGAGGCCAAGATGAGAATTGACTGTGACATGACCTACTACGATTTGGGTATGGCTCAGCCAGATGGTGGTATTGAGGATGTTGGTGAGTTGTTCTACAAGTACCCATTGTCTGACAGAAAGATCCCATCCAAGCCAGATCTTTCTACTTTCAAGCTCATTTGCAAGTCCACTGGTGAGGTTTTCAAGTTCAAGACTCACGAGGAGTTGAGACACTTCAAGTACCAGAGATACATGCAGAGATACCTCCGTACTATCCAATCCATCGACGACAACACCGGTCGTATGCTTGACTACCTTGACAAGGAGGGTATTGCTGACAACACCATTGTCATCTACACCTCTGACCAGGGTTTCTTCCTCGGTGAGCACGGCTGGTTCGACAAGAGATTCATGTATGAGGACTCCTTCCAGATGCCATTCATCATCAGATATCCAAAGGTGATCAAGGCCGGTACTGTCTGTGACGATATTATCTGTAACGTCGACTTTGCCCCAACTTTCCTTGCTGCTGCTGAGTTGCAAATTCCAAACTACATGCAGGGTAAGTCCATCATGCCATTGCTTGAGGGTAAGACTCCAGCTGACTGGAAGCAGATTGCCTACCACAGATACTGGATGCACCGAGACGACATTCACAACGCCTACGCTCATTACGGTATCAGAAACCAGAGATACAAGTTGATCTACTGGTACAACGAAGGTTATGGCCTTGAGGGTACTAACCACGGTGGTGAGGACAAGGTGTGGGAATTATTTGACTGTGAGAAGGATGAACTTGAGTTATTCAACGTCTACAACCAGCCAGACTACGCTGAGATCCAGGCTGAGATGACCAAGTTGTTGGAGGAGAAGATGTGTGAGATTGGTGATGACATTGCTCACCCACAAACTTTTGAGTAAATTGCAAAGAGCTTGGGTCTCTAGGCAACTTTTAAGCTTCTGGCAGGTCTTGTATAGATTATAAGTGCTGTGTATGTAAAAAGAAATTGCGAGTTTTGAATTGCTTCGAGTGTGAACTGACTTTGGGTGTACAGGTAGTTAAATTTGAGTTTCCTGTCGGATTTCTGTATGGATCTGGAACGTTGGGAGGTGACGTACTCCTCTCATTCAGAATGCTTTGCGGAGAATCATTCGAGAAGATTAGTTCATGAGAAACAGCGAATCGGGGTTATTTTGTACTTACGATCTCTAGCCTGAAGATACTGGATTGTCTATTTACATGAAGCATAGAGAGTTTTATCACATTTGCCCCACAATCATTTTCCGCGGTCACATGACAGAGAATGACTAAGCACTGACTAATAACCACGTCTGCTTCGTATTATACTATGATCTCCTCCCCAACTCTCTTAAATTTGTTCCTCGTATAAAGAAGCGGTCTACGAGAAAGTCCTCCAGAGACATGGTCCTTGTCTTTTGATCTACAAGGCTCAAGATGCTTGCGGTTAGCCTTACCAAAACAGGAAATCACAGTCCCCAATCACTAGACAGCTTCATATAATTGTCAAAATACATATGTATATGGAACAGTGGATTATATAAAATCAAACTAACTTTGAGATGCCAGATCTCTTGGTGATCAAGCGCCGACCTTCTCGACATACTCTACCTCATGCTTAGAGTCAGAGTCCTTGAGAGCATGTGGAATGTGGACGTGCTTAGCCTGGACACGACAGACGTGGTTCTTGAACTGTCTAGCTGGAACACCATCAGCAAACATCTCGTCAAGCTCCTCGTAGGAACGGTGTGCGAACTCTGGAAGAGTGAAGTAGAAGACGAACCATGCGATCACGCAGAACCCGAAGAAGATGTAGTTGATCTTGGAACCCATGTTGGCCTCATCGGTGTTGAACATGTATGGGATAACGAAAGCCCACATACATTGGAAACCGTTGTTCATGGAGGTGGCGAAAGCAGCTGTCTTGGCTCTGAGCTTGTTGGTTGGAGCCTCAATAGCGATCAAGTAGGCAAGAGCACCAAAGGACACGTTGTAAACCAAGTAGTAGATGGTCATGAAGGCAGCAGAGGCTTTAATGGACTGCATGTTCTTGGTGAACATACCAAGAATAGCAATGAGCAAGTTGTCAAGGCAGACAATAGCACAACCGGTAAGCATGAGCTGTCTTCTTCCGAATCTGTCAAGGAAGAACCAAGACAAGACGACACCAGCACAGGCCAACGTGACTCCTCCAATGGAGATCTTGAAAGCCTCAGTCTGGTTGAAACCGGAGAGTTCGTAGTAGTAAGTGGAGTAGGTGGAGACAAAGGAGATACCGGACATGGCCTGCATCCAGAAGATGAAACCGGCAATAAAGGTTCTTCTTCTGTTGGTACCCTTGAACAACTCAATCCAGTTGGAGCTGTCAGCGTTAAGCAACTGAGCCTCGGTGACAGTGACCTTGATGATGGCATAGTGACCTTCAACTTCGTCTTCGTTCTTGTAGATCTTTCTCAACATTGTCTTGGCCTTGTCATCCTCGTTTCTGGAGATGAGCCAGTATGGGGACTCTGGAATGAAGGCCATAAGACACATGGAGATACCGATCAAGGCACACTGGGAGACAAAGACAGCTCTGTAAGCCCAACGGTCAGTTCTGGCCTGTGTTCCGTAGATGACAATCAAGACGATCAAGTGAGCAAAAGTCAGGGCCAAGTTGACGGCAGAGGAAGCCATACCACGGACGGCCAAAGGCGAAATCTCACCAATGTAAGAGTTACAGACAGTGAGAATGGCACCCATGAAATAAGCGGCAAAGATCTTACCACCAAAGAACATCTGAATCGAAGTAGCAATGCACTGGAGAATGGTACCTGGAATCATCATCACCAAACTTGCCATGATGGTTGGCTTTCTTCCGAATTTATCAGCAACGGTGGAACCGGACAACAAACCAAAGACAAGGAAGGCGGTTGGACCACCGGAAATAGCAGACTGCCATTTAGCATCGAGAGCATAGGCACCGCTGGCACTCTTGAAACCAAAGTCCTCTCTGAATCTTCCAATAGAAATGACCGAACCAGAAGCGTAGTTCTCGTAACCTGAGGTACAGACAAAGAGAATGGCAATGACAATCCACATACAGGCTTTCTTGTAGGTGGTGGCAGCCTGGAACTTGGTGAGCTTGTGCTCAAATTCCTGTTGTTGTCTTGCTCTTTCGAGGATTTCCGGAGGGAGAGCGAAGGTGACGGCCTCGGTGGTGACACCCTCAACGATAGATTCTGTGTCCTGCGACATGTTCTTTTTAGTGGTTGTATACTATGAGAAGAAAAGTTGGAAAGCTCGAGCGCCAAGAGGGTCCTTATATACCCAACCGGCAAGCGGAGAGCCGGAGTGGCTTGTACCGCCCTCCGCTCTTGTGTCTGTGTCTTCCCCACCCTCGAGATCTGCTCGCCTATTGGACAGGCTAAATGTCTGACTCCTTGACACAACCCCGGAGAGTCGCGGGTCACCGGTCATCCGGGTGTGGGGTCAGCTTTTTTTTAGCGCATGTCTCTATCTTCCCCGGATCTGTGCGTGTCCACAGCCACGCAGTCTACGCGGAGGCTACCGTTGTCCAGCCAAGACATGTCCTTATTGTCTTCTCCGCTTGGCCTAGCTTGGCCTATTATGACTCCTGGCTTGGCCTAGCTTGGCCCATTATGACTCATGGCTTGGCTTAACTTGGCCTAGCTTGGCCTTGCTTGGCTGAGGGGAAGAGCCGTTTCGGACATACAGTAATAGGCATTTTAACTTACGACGTTGAATTAAACTATCATATTACTTCTCCGCATCCTCGACGTACTCCACCTCTGCTTTCTCGAGGCCAGCCTTTTCCGAAACGGGAATATGGACGTGCTTAGCCTGCACACGACAGACGTGGTTCTTGAACTGTTTAGCTGGGACGCCGTCTGCAAACATCTCGTCGAGTTCTTCGTAGGAACGGTGGGCAAACTCTGGAAGGGTGAAATAGAAAACGAAGACAGAAACAAGACTGCAAGCGGCGAAGATGTAGTTAATCTTGGAACCCATGTTGGCCTGGTCTGTGTTGAACATGTATGGAATGACAAAGGCCCACATGCAAGAGAAAAGGTTGTTTATCGAAGTGGCAAAGGAAGCGGTCTTGGCTCTGAGCTTGTTTGTAGGTGCCTCAATAGCGATCAGGTAAGCCATGGCTCCGAAAGACACATTGTAAACCAGGTAGTAGATGGTCATGAAAGCAGCAGAGGCTTTAATGGACTGTTTGTTCTTCGTGAACATACCAAGAAGAGCAATTAAGAAGTTGTCCAGAGTGACAGCTGCGGAACCGATAATCATAAGTGGTCTTCTTCCGAATCTGTCGATGATGAACCAAGACAGAATGACACCAACACAAGCGAGGGTCACACCGCCGATGGAAATCTGGAAAGCCTGTCCTTCTGCAAAGCCCGAAAGTTCGTAGTAGTAGGTGGAGTATGTGGAGACAAAGGCGATACCGGACATAGCCTGCATCCAGAATATAAAAGTAGCGATAAAGGTTCTTCTTCTGTTGGTACCTTTGAACAACTCACTCCACTTGGATTCATCGGCATTCAGCAGTTGAGCTTCGGTGACAGTGACCTTGATAATAGCATAATGAGAATCCACCAAGTCTTCCCTGTTGTAAATCTTGCGCAGCTCCTTCTTGGCTTTGTCGTCTCTGTTCTTTGTAACCAACCAGTATGGGGACTCTGGCACGAAGAACATCATGCACACCACAATTCCAATCAGAGCACACTGCGACACAAACACAGCTCTATAAGCCCAGCGGTCTGCTCTCATACGTGTCGCATCAATGACGATCAGCACAACCAAATGGCCAAATGTCAACGACAAGTTCACAGCAGAGGTGGCAATACCACGAAGCGCCAAAGGAGAGATCTCACCAATGTAAGAGTTGCACACGGTGACCACAGTTCCCATGAAGAAGGCGGCAATGCACTTTCCGCCAAAGAAGATCTCGATCTTGGTAGCAATGGTCTGCATAATGACACCAGGGATCATACACAAAACACCAACGATGATAGCGGTTTTTCTTCCATAACGATCAGCACAAGAGGAGCCAAACAGCAGCCCAAGGACGTGGGTAGCCTGAGGACCACCAGAAATAGCAGACTGCCAGTTGGCATCGAGCGCATAGAGACCGTTGGCACTCTTGAAACCAAAGTCCTGTCTGAATCTGTTGATGGAGATGACAGATCCAGAAGCGTAGTTCTCGTAACCGGCAGTTGTTGCAAAGAGAATAGCAAACATGATCCACATCACAGCCTTCTTGTACTGCATCAGCGCCTGGAACTTTGACAGGTGGTGCTCGTAGTCCTGCTGGACCCTGGCACGTTCAATCAGCTCAGTCGGGAGCGCATATGTGACGGCTTCCGTAGTGACTCCCTCGAAATCGAAGTGTTGCTGTTGCTCTTGCTCAGTGACTTCCATCTTTGTGTGGGCTTTTTTTGGGGGGAGGGGGAAAGGCTGGAAATTGAAAGCTAGATCCTTGCCTCTCCTTTATACACGAGGTAGCAAAATTGTCCTACTTGGTTGCGCTGTAGAGGTCGGAGTAGATGTTTACTGAATCCCCGCTATTACTACCCTCTGTAGCTTCCAAAGGCGGAGAAGAAAGGCAAATGAAGGTCACGGATCAGCGGTGGAAGATACAGTATGGAGAGGGGGTGAAGTTAGTTCGTTTGTTGTTGTTTCAGGAGGTCTGAGCCCACGAAATTGAGCCAAGATTGACCAGCACGCCTTGACAGGCCTGAATTGCCCAGCTTGCCGAGTTATTTTGTGTCAAATGGCTTGACTCATTTCTGCCAGATCGGGTTGACTCAGCTGTGACAAAGGATGAGTCTCTGGGGAACGCACGGCTTTAAGCGCGCACGCTCCGCTATCTCCGCCGTCTCCGACCCCGACCCCCGCTCCTTTAACCCTGTTTTCTGTGACTGTAGTTATATAATCAGAGGGGGAAGTTTGTTGAGTGATTTTTCTTGGCTCTTGTATCTTCACCACACCACCGTATTACCATAGCAAGAAACAATGACAAAGCTCTCGGAGAAGCCAAACATCATCTTCATCATGGCTGATGACCATGCCGCCAAGTCCATCTCCTGTTACGGCGCTGGGATCAACAGCACCCCAAATTTGCACCGTATAGCCAACGAGGGCATGAAGTTCAATCACTGTTATGTGACCAACTCGATCTGTACCCCATCAAGAGGTGCTATTCTCACTGGTACTTACAACCATGTCAATGCTGTCTATACGTTGTTCTCCAAGATCAACAGAAGAATTCCAAACGTTGCTAAGCACATGAAGACCGGTGGTTACCAGACTGCCATGGTTGGTAAGTGGCACTTGGGTGAAGGTAAGGCTCACGAGCCAAGTGGATTCGACTACTGGTCTGTTGTCCCAGGTCAGGGTGAGTACTTTGACCCAATATTCATTGGCCCAGAAGGTGAGACCAGAGTCAAGGGATATGCTACCGACATCATTGCGGACAAATGTATCGACTTCATGGAGAAGAGAGACAAGTCCAGACCATTCTTCATGATGTGTCACCACAAGGCTCCTCACAGATCGTGGGAATATGACCCAAAGCACGCTCACTTGTACCAGGATGAGGTCCGTGTTCCAGAAACTTTTGACGATGACTACAAGAACAGAGCTCGTGCAGCTGCTGAGGCCAAGATGAGAATTGACTGTGATATGACTTACTACGATTTGGGTATGGCTCAACCAGAAGGTGGTATGGACGATGTCGGTGTTCTCTCTCATAAATTCACCATGGTTAACAGAAAGATCCCATCAAAGCCAGATTTGTCCACTTTCAAACTCATTGACAAGGCCACGGGCGAGATTTATAGATTCGAGACACATGAGGATCTGAGACACTTCAAGTACCAGAGATACATGCAGAGGTACCTCCGTACTATCCAATCCATCGACGACAACACCGGTCGTATGCTTGACTACCTTGACAAGGAGGGTATTGCTGACAACACCATTGTGATCTACACCTCTGACCAGGGTTTCTTCCTCGGTGAACACGGCTGGTTCGACAAGAGATTCATGTATGAGGACTCCTTCCAGATGCCATTCATCATCAGATATCCAAAGGTGATCAAGGCCGGTACTGTCTGTGACGATATCATCTGTAACGTCGACTTTGCGCCAACTTTCCTTGCAGCTGCTGAGTTGCAAATTCCAAACTACATGCAGGGTAAGTCCCTCATGCCATTGCTTGAAGGTAAGACTCCAGCTGATTGGAAGCAGATTGCCTACCACAGATACTGGATGCATAGAGATGATGTCCATAACGCCTACGCCCACTACGGTATCAGAAACCAGAGATACAAGTTGATCTATTGGTACAACGAAGGTTATGGCCTTGCAGGTACCAATAAAGGTGGCGAGGACAAGGAGTGGGAGTTGTTCGACTGTGAGAAGGACGAGCTTGAGTTATTCAACGTCTACAACCAGCCAGACTACGCTGAGATCCAGGCTGAGATGACCAAGTTGTTGGAGGAGAAAATGTGTGAGATTGGTGATGATATCGTCCATCCAAGAACCTTTGAGTGACTTAAAATCTACAGTATTCAGATAAAAGATAGCAATATAAAGGCAGTGCCATACCATATATTCTTTTCTTATAGGCTAATAATACTCTCAGATGGTGCTTCAACCACAGAAGGTTTCAAGTACAGAATTGGCTTGTCATAAACGTGTATAGAAGCTACTAAACTACCCTTGATTGTAATCTCCCACTGGCTGTTGGCTTTGGCCATCTTGATCCAGCCTCTTCGATCTCCTCCATGAATGAAGAGGTATTATGGATAGTCGTTCCACCCAAGATGATTCTCATTCCCTTGTTCACCGAGTTCAAAGTGTTGATGATTCTTGCTTCTTCGTAAGTGGCACCTCCAATGAAGAAGATGATAATGTCTTGAGCCTTCTCAGCGGGGAGATTGGTATACTCTTTGCCGTATGGGTTGACGATAGGATACTGTCTCTCGTTCAACTTGCCACGTGCCGCTTTTCCCAGAACGTTCTCAAGACGAGGAACATGTTGCATGAAGATATTGTCGGTTTGATGGACGGTCTTGAAACCGGCAATGAGGTTAGAAGCGGCCTTGTCGAAGATGCCCTGTTCGTCATCAAGACGTTGTGAAAACCCAGAGAGGGAAAGGAGGTAGTCGATGACTGCAATCTTATAGAGAGCAACGCCCTGTTCTTTGAGGATGTTCTTGAGTCTGGTGACTTGGTTGTTGGAGTTGCGCTCGTAACGGAGCGCATAGATGGCAACGAGACGTACTTTGGAGTCCTCCGAGATCTGCGTACGCTGCTTCTGCGGTTGTGAAGGGTCTGGCTTGTTGAGAATAAGGGACTCGAGCTCTTGGAGATCGGCATTGTGCTGGTCGTGAGAGGACATGTTCTGTTCGAGTTCACTGACTTCCCAAAGACGTTCCTTGTTAATCTTTCGGTCGAGTTCAGAGGCGAGTGCCATGTGTTTTGACACGTTTCCAGAGAGCTTCTTGAACTCGGGGAACTCCTCGATGAAACGCTTCATGTCTTCGATTGTGGATATGTCCTTGGAGGATTTGGTCTTGGATTTATACTGGAACACATAGTCCTTGATCTTGTCACTGAGATCACCAAAGTTGAGATACATGGCCTCTTCGTAGAACTTATCCTGTTTCGAGCTGAGAACAATCTTCTTCAGTTCGTCCGTGACACCGGGCATTGCTGACAAGTCGACTGTATTGTTCTCAATTCCGAGAAGCTCATGTACCATACTCTGGAAGGTCCATGGTGTTAGCAGCGGAGTAATCGGGTCGTTCTTTCTGTCCAGAATGAGCAGCAATGGCGGAGAGTCTCTTATTTTGAAGTCAAAGAGGGATGAATTGGTCTTGGTTATGTTGTAATAGAGCTCATCAGCCAGCTTTGCACCCATCTTACTGTTTGCCTCATATCTGATGACGGGCTTCACCTTGAGAGACAGCAATAACGACACCAGGCCTTGAGTGGAGCGATTGAGAGCATTGCCCTTCCATGTCTCTTTGGAGTCCCCGTAAATTCTGTTCTTTGGTGGGTTGATTCCAAGCGAAAAGAGGTCCTTGTTGATAGTGAGATAGTCCTGGAAGAGTTCTTCGACTCTTGAGACGACTTCCAGATCGTCACTTTCCGCAAGACGTTCCAATTGGGACTTTGTCACAGTATTGTTGAAGTAGAGTTCATATCCAGAGTACTTTGGATTCCGCAACTCGTCGAGGAGGTGGTTGATGGATTCTTCACATGGCTTGAGATAGCAAATACACTTCAAATGGCGCATCTTGTCCCTGGCTGTATTGTCAATTCTGTTGATCAGATAGATGTCGTGCTGGAGAAGCTCCGAGTGCGTCGCATTGAGCGACACAACACTCGTGGTGTGTTCATCCAGTAGAAGTACCCTTACACGGGATCCAGGCAGTGCTGTCGCTTCTGCTCTTGCAAACCCGCTGCCCGATTTCGACCCAGAGGAACCGACAATTCTGTTGATGTAGACGTCTCCTGTTTCGTACAAGTCCATGATCTCAATTTTGTTTCTCAAATTGTATAAAAACTACTTCCAATCAAAAGAGGTCCAGTGCTGGACATTATAAGGTGGTGGGTGTAAGTTCGGGAAATGCTGTGGTGTCTGGGTGTTCAACTTCAACACATATCCGAGGGTGGTCGGATATTGATAAGATTACGTAATACGAAATTTCGCGACCGTTTTTGGGAGGTGTGTTCCAGCCCCTCTCTAATAGAAAGCAAATAGAGAGCTGTTTCTATAGAAGGAGAAGGAGGAAGGCAATTTGAGCTGGGCAAAAAAAAGGGCAGTCATGACGATGAAGAATACGAAGCAGAGCAGCAAGAAGCAGTTTTCGGCGTCAACGCACTCGCGGTCAGCGTCGCACGGGCGGAATCTCAACAAGCTGGGCCGCATCACCAGCTCTGAGGACCTGAGGCCCCCGCTCAACCGGTCACGCAGCACAGACACGAGTCTGTCCAAGAAGAACCGCAGCTTCACCAAGTTTACATCGCTGCACCCGCTGACGAGGACACGGTCGCACCAATTGGCGCCCCGGAGAGCCGTAATTGACCTCCATATGAACTCGTCTGAGGATGAGGACAAACCAGAGCGAGAGGCGCAAGAAGAAGAAGAGGTTGACGCTTTCAGCGACGACGGGGTTGAGGTGGAGCACGAGGAGCACGTTCCAGAGCCCGTGGCACAGCAGCTGAGCTACAGGGCCCCTCCGCAGTTCTCCCACAAGAGCAGCACCCCGGAGCCTAGGAAGTCCCTTCTAGACTCTGAGAAGCTGGCCGAGGAACAGCCCCAACAGCAACAGCATAAGGAGCAGTCGAGTCAGGAGCGCACCCAGTACTACCAGAACATGATCTTGTCGCAGTCTACAGGGCTTGTGCGCCAGTTCTCGGATCTGGCCCCGTTCCACAACTCGCTGATACAGGACAAGGACCAGCTCCAGTACATCCACTCCAACGATCACATCAGTGGTACAGTGCCCAAGTTATCGGAGTCTGCGAACTCCCTCAAGCAGTTCACGATACAGCCGTCGTCCTCAATGCTCTCGTTCAGCGCTGAGCCTCGATCCAATGACCCCACAATGACGATGAACCAGGATTCCCTGCCAAATCTCAGCCAATTCCTGCGCTCTGGGCCTTCCAACATCGAGACAAGAACACAGCAGAAGCTCTGGCTGCAGCGTGAAAACAGTCTGCTGGACCTCTCTGTGATGAAAAACGCCAGTGTCGTGACCCCACAGATAAGACGGGAGTTTGAAAAGATCTCCCGAGACTTTGTGAATGCCAGACGGTTCGCCAATCCGCTTTCAGACGCTGTCAAACGAGTCAATGTGACGAGGCATACTCGTAAACATTCGAATCAGAGCTCTGTTGTCCCATCATCCGAGCAGCTCATGTCTTTCAAGAATGATGAGGTCCAATCTAAGCTTATGAAGCTGTGGATCCAGGCTGACCACAGCCAACGTCCACAGCCACAAAGGCCAATGAGTCAGCAGCAACTGCCACAACAGAGGCCAAATTTGGTCCAGCATCGCTCAGCCTACGCTCCACCCACAACACGTGCCGTGGACCGTGCCAATAACTCACCGGAAAACAGACGAATCGACCTTGCTGCTATGAGAAACCCCGGTGAGCAAGTACAAAAGTTATCCTGATATATCCCTCTACAAACTAATACAAAGATAAAGGTAATTTCCATCGCGCATTTCGTTATTCGCCTGGTGGTTTGAACTTCAACATCTGACCTTCCTGGTAGACGTAGCTCAGTGTCTCTTCGAATGTACCAGCTGCTTGCAACTCCTTGTACTTCTCAAACAACAGCAATGCCGTATGTGCGTCCTCAATCGAGTCGTGGTTACCCTCTTGCACCTTCTTATCCAGCAGCATGTATGCCAGGAATCGGAGGGATAGGATACGTTGTCCTCTGTAGAAGAACACTGCAGTATCACGGACCTGTGATTTAGGGACGCTGATATTGATAGTACGGAAGTCTTTTGTCAATCCGTGTCCAACAAAGACACATCCCAGGTTGAGCAGCAACCAGAGCTTTCTGTATACCGTTTGGCGAGTAACCAGTGATTTATTACTCTTTTCCGGGTCCAAATCACCATCTTCAATACCCGAGTAGGATGTCAAATAATCATGGATCTTCTCCTTGATGACGACGTAATCGTCAATGAAGGGTACACCGAACTTCTCTCCCGGGTCTCCTCTCAACACAGAAACACGAGCCAATGCCTGATTGCTCGGTTTCAACAACAGTCGCTCACCCTTTTTGTTCACTTCAAAGTGTTCTTCTTCAATCGTCACAAACTCCGTGTCAATAGCAACCAGAGATCCGGGTTGCGGAGCTTCCTCTTTAGTAAGCAACTCGTATTCAATCCGCTTTGATTCACGAGTCCCAGCTGCAAAGTGATCACGATATAGGATCGATTCATCAAGACCATACCTCCATGCATTGGCATCAAAGCGTGTCGGTGTGCTGGTCTGACGGTACATCAACGTTACTGGTGTCTTCCACCAATAGGAAACGTTGAGAGCCTCCTCTTCTGGGATAGGAATAGCAAGGAAGTCGTTAAACAAGTACCAACTCTTGACATCATTTTCATCTGGAATTTGGACGAATGTGACCAGATGTGAATCATTTTCACTCTCTCCTGAAATCTCAGCAACGAAGCCGACTAATTCGAAATCAGGATTCTCAATCCCGTTCACCTGCTTAGCAGGGCGTCTCAGATTGTCCGAGAGCATGATTCGATCATCAGCAATCAAGGCTTGGAACCTTGGTTTCAACCAACCTTCAGTTTCTCTGATTTCCAACTTCTCCTGCATGTTCAGCACCAAATTACACGTCAACACTAAGGGCAACGATCTAACTGACTGCGTTACTGTTTCGAAATCGTACGCAATGTTATTGCCATGCAAGGGGCGATCCTCCTGGACGTGGAACGATGACTCGATGTATTGGACCACACATGGCTTATCCATCGATCTCTTCCTGTTTGACCTTGGTGATCTGACGTCGAGTGTAAACCTTGTTGTCACTCGTTTGTTGTGCTCTTGACTATACTTTCGGAGATATTCTTCATGCACACGCATTCCAAACATAGTGGGGAATACCTCTTCGATTCCCGTACCCATCTTACTCCGTGCTTCATCAACCTTCAGACGCGTCATTAGGAAATCAGTAAATACTTGACTTCGTTGTGTCAAGTTATCAATCATCCCTGATGCTTTCCCCAATGTGTTATGTGGTTCCAAAACACCAAATTTGGCTGCATCTGGCATGGATGATAACGTATGTTGGAAGTTTGTAGGACGATAATGAGTTCCAGATGACTTCACAAGCATGTCGAACAAGTACCCCAATTCTGTCAGGAGTGAAGCAGGCTCGAGATATTCCACGGCAAGACTTCCCACAGTGAAGTTAAACATCTCAGGAACAAATCTCAAGAGTTGTAACAATGCGTTGGTGTATGAATTATCAACATGTGATTCCAAACCGGTAAACTTGGTGCAATTGTAGAACTCAAAGTCAAAGTCATCGATACCAAACTTGCTATAGAGAATTTCAAGCTTTTTGTATGCATTGGGAATTTTGCTTGGGTCATCATCACATTTGTATTCCAACAAGTCTTCATCAGAAACATGATGTGGCTTCTTCATTGGTGTGGACATTTTGGAACTGAGGAATTTGCCCGTATTAGAGTTTGGAACCACAGGGTCATACTTTCTTGCAAGATTGCGTCTACCGTACTTGGCCTTGTCATATGGAGCGACAAAAATTCCTGGTTCGACTTCATGTGCCGATGATAAGATGGATTGGTCAATTGGTTTTGGAGGCATACCTGCGCTTTTGAACACAACTGTTGGGTCCCAGCCGGATAGTAGTGGGGTGTTGTAGTATGAGAGACCAACAGAAGAGAGTGGGAAAGTGTAGTCATCGACATCGACGCGTGGTTGGGATGCGTCTGGTGGGGTTGGGAACTCGAGTGGTGTGCCAAGTGACATTGTTGAATGTTCAGGGTTATGGGCCCAGATATGGAGTAAGGAGTATGTGTCGACGATGCTGAGGAAGTCTCCTGTGCTTGAAATCTCAAACGATTGGATCGCTGGGCCAACATCAATTTGGAAAAAGTAGACCTGTGATGGATCAAACATGTCAACCGAGTTCATTTGGCCCTGAGCCGATGAAACGAGGAGCACACTGGGGAGTTTTGGGTGGAGTCTTACAAAAGAAGCACCCACTGGGAATGGTACGGGACTGAGTGTACGAAGGGTTCGAAGATCATAGACACACACAAGGGGGTCTGGGGCATATATGCCATGGCGTCTTGTCTGCCCACACACAACGAGGGTCTGTTCTTTCAAGTCCATGTCCGATAGTGTTGTCGAATTGGTCTCAAAAGTCGTTATAATGGAGTTTGTCTTGATGTCATAGATCTCCACGGTTCCGTTCTCCATACCAAGAGCTGCATGACGTCTGTTGGCAACCATCAGAATCGCTTTCAACTGTGTTGGAACTGTGGATACAACAGTCCCCTTGCTCAGCTCAAGCCTTACAATCCCAGAATCAGTGGACAGCAGCAGCTCCATTGTCCCAACAGCAGCCATTCTGTAGATCCTCGTGAAGTTGGTCCACTCATCAACACAGAGTCCTCGTCTGTTTGTGACACGAATTGTTTTCCCGTCGGTGGAGATGATGCCCTTCTCGTGTGACAGCAGCTGTCTTACGGGCCCTTCATGGGCAACACAGCGTGTGTACGGGGTCATGTTCATCATGGCGGCGAAGGAGGACAGCTGGCCCTGCGAGTCGCCAACCCACACGAGGTCGAACTGCTCGTCAAACAGCGTACACGTGACCTGCGCGGGAGCCGCCTGAGGGTCTCTTGGAGGCCGAAGAAGCGGCGTTCGTGAGATTTCCCTCCAGTTTTCCATTGGTTTTTTATATTAGAAGATATGGCCAAGTCTTTGGTGAGCAGTATTGTTTTGGTTGAGAAATGAGGGTGTTGATACACCCGAACACCACTTGGAGGAAGATATGATTACGTAATATTAGTACCTGAGTATGATGGGGGGGCATAGTAGTGAATTTAGAAAGAGTAAGAAATCTTGGTAGAATATGTTTACTTCCACGTTAATTACCCCTAAATGCTCAACACAGAAACACCTATTGATCCAACAAATGGACATACACCCCAGTCTACTTCTAATATCACAATCTATCACCCTCCAGATGCTTTCTATAGTCAAAGTTAAGTCCAAAGAGGTTCAGGATGTAGTCCACGATCATCTTCGGGGTCGCCAACCTCTGCATCCAGTCCAGAGTCCCGGCCTTGGTCCCCTCGTAGATTCTCAACGTGTAGGTATCTGCCTTCTCGATCTTATCCAGCGTCTTACACGCAAACGTGTCAGGGTCCATCGCATTAGATGAGTTCCTCTCCAATCTCTTGTTACGCTGTGCATACTCCTCATTGTACTCTGCAAAGTCGAACAACGACCCCTTGGGCACGCTGGCGACGTGGGACTCGAAGATGGACGTCTTGATGTATCCACCAACAACGTCCACAACTTTGACACCGTAGTTACGCATCTCACAGTGGAGAACGTTAATGTATTGGTCAAGTGCAGCCTTGGAAGAGGTGTAAAGCGCATTTGAATGGAGTGGTAGACCTTTAGTCACCGAGCCGGAGAAGGCGATGGTTCCACGAGAGTTGACAATCATCCTCGAGAACTCACGAACTAATCTCATGTTGGCAAAGAGGTTGAGTTCGTAGAGAGAGCGGATCTGTTCATCGGTGAGGTCTGTGGCCAGCCCAACCTCAACACGTCCGGCATTGCAGTACAAGAAGTCCAAAGTTTCGTCATTCTGCTGTGCCACAATGTCTCTGACACGTTGGACCTGCTCGTTGGACGTGACGTCCATCTCGAGACACTCGAAGGAGGGACTGATGGTGGCCAAAACCGCTGATGTCTCCGGGTTGAAGCGCAAATCGGTGACATACACCTTGTAGCCCCGCTTCAGAAACTCCTTGGACAGAGCCAGACCGATTCCGGAGTTGGCTCCAGTCACTAAAGCAGTCTTTTGTACCATATCTGGGTGTTGTGATAAGGGGGTGTGGTGCTTTTTCAAAGGGTTTAGATTTTCTTTTTTTTTGTACCGAGGCTTTTATCAGTAGAATATCAAAAGGTCTCAGATGTACGCATCTCCATGGTAATTTGGGTGTGTTTTTCCTTTCCTACATTCATATAACTTAATTGAATACTTTTTTTTACTCTATAACTCCCTAATAATACACTCCCCCTCACCAAGCACCACCGAACATTCCCGAGACAATGCCGAGCGATGCACAGCCTAAAAAAAAATTAACAACACAAGTCAGCAGAAGAAGCGATAAACTCTGTAGTACACCGGCTTTGCCCTCAGTCTGTTCTTGTGTTCCTTCTTCTCCTGGATCAGCAGATCAACGTCCGGGTATCTCTTACCCGTGTCCAGATCAACCTTGCTGAGTGGGATCCACAATCCTTTGAAGAACTGTCCACTAATAAGTCTGTAGGAAACCCACACAACAATCATCAATGGGATGGAAAGACAGTTTTGGAAGAATGTCTCGACATCCGGTGGCGATCCGAGTGGCCAGATGGAGATCCACACTTCTCCAATAATCACCAACGACAGTATCAACACACCGAGGAAGGAACCGTAGATCCCCAAGGTAGCAGTATAGCCCAATTCTTCTGTGCTTCTTCCCTGTGCTCTCAGAGCTAGACGGAACCGGATGTGTGCTACACAGATCGAACCCCATGTGAAGAAAGACGAGATGGAACAGAGGGAGAAAAGCCATGTGAAGACTGTGTCCTGGTTTGCCGATGCAATGAGGAAACACAAAAGTCCAATGATTGCCGAAACGAGGATTCCAACAAGCGGACGCCCAGCGTTGTCAATGTATGCAAAGATTTGTGGAAGTTGTCCAGCTGCTCCCAAAGCTTGAATGACACGACTCGATGCAAAGACACAAGAATTAGCAACGGAGAGAACTGCAATGAGAACAACTGCATTCATAAAGTTGGAAACTTTTGTTCCGAAAGAACCCGTGTTGGCAAGTGCAATGACAAATGGAGAAGCTGTAATGTCTTCCGAAGTGGATCCACCAAGAAGACGTTCGTCATCATATGGAACGAGACATGAAATGATAACGATGGTTGTGATGTAAAAGAGCGAGATACGCCAAAAGACCTGTTTAGTGGCTCTAGTAATGGATCTTGCCTCAGTTTCAGAAGAGAGAATCGAGAGTTCAGAACCACCAAAGGAGAAACCAGCAGAGATCAACGTGGAACAGATGGATTTGAGGACAGGCTTGACAAAAGCACCAGGCTCGTGCCAATACCTTGCACCGATATAACCCGTAGAATTTGGGCCACCACCACAGATGAGCACAATTCCAATGATGATGAACACAACAATGGCAATGACTTTAATGATTGAGAGCCAAAACTCGGATTCACCATAAGCACGTACACCAAACAGGTTCAAAGCAACAATAAAAGCCCAGAAGATAGCAACCCATGCAACCGGACTAACACTGGAATCCCAATAAGTCACTGTCATACTAGCACCAATCAGTTCTGAAGGGAACGAAATCAACCATGACAATGCATAATTCGAAGCAATGGTGAACCCTAAAGCTGGGTCAACGAACCGAGTCACATGTGTAGCGAACGAACCATTAACTGGGTATGCAACCAACATCTCTGCACCTGCTTGGATCACACAGTAAATACCCATACCAACGAGACCAAATCCAATGAGACATGCACCGGGTCCGGAAGCGAGCGAATAACCCAATCCGATGAATAAACCAGTTCCCAACGTACCTCCAATGGCGATCATTTGGAGATGTCTAGTTTTGAGAGCACCATGTCTAACGGGTTGGTTTGCTAGAATGTAATTTCTGCGTTGTTGTTCGTCCATAGAAGCCAGTTCCACGTCGTCAAATTTGGGGCTGTTTCGAGCAAAAGAGTGTTTGACACGCCCAAAGAGCGACGAGGTGTCATTTAAGGAAGAAGTTGACTCCTGGGACTCAATCTTCTGGTCTGTGTAGTTCATTTTTAGACCTTGGAGAGAGCGTTGGAAGAGAAAAGAGAGAGAGAATTTTAGGAGAGAGAGAGAATTTCTAGTAAGATAAACGAGGAAAAAAAGAAAAACACACCGCAGGCAACCAACACACGACAAAAGATAAAGGACTCGCTGTTCTCATATGGAAAGAGATATGATATATAAAGTTGTTTTGGAGAATGAGAGTATCTCTGATTGTCTGTTTGGTTTTTCCCTATATATAATAAGAATTTAAGTTATAATACAAAGTTTTCTAGAGCCAAGATTTTATAACGGAAACTGTCAAAGATACAGTTGTCCCTCCTCTTCTCACGGCTGAACAATATTTTTTTAGGGGGGGGGAGGGGTCCCCTTTTAAGTTTTTAATTATTTATAGAGAGATATAATAGTTTTATTGGTGCTAAAACAATGTTTCATAACCATCAGCCAAAACGCATATAAACAACATCAATTTGATCTTTAAAAAAAACATTACCACAAAAATCACAACAAAAACCACAAAAATCACCTCAAAAAAAAAAAGCCACAAAAAAAGAGGTTGACAGTTTGATATTTTTTTTTTCTTTTTTCCTAATTCAGTAATTCCCTAATCAAGAGATTATCCACACTTTCGCGAACTTCCCCTCCAAAAAGTATATATAGAGAGACACACAGGGCAAAACAAAAACCCTCTCCCCAGACAAAAAATAGCAACTTACAAAACACATTACAGAAATGCCACTTTCCAGAAGAAGCAAATCACATGAGAGACGTGGGAATCGAACACCACGTCGATCATTGGCTGAAACTTTTGAAGAACCCGAACTTGAGGAAGAAGATGAAGACGAGGAAGAAGACGAGGCAGATTCAGAAACTCGGTGTATTTGTGGACAATTGGATCCACCGGATGAAGGTGGATTGTTTATCCAATGTGAAAAGTGTTCGGTATGGCAACATGGGTTTTGTGTTTCCATCTCGGAAAACGTGCCGGAGAAGTATTGGTGTGAGAAGTGTCGTCCTGAATTGCATCATATCACTATCAAAGGAGGTGAAAAAGTGTCGAAATACCTGCCTGTACAGCCAAAAGAGGGTCGAAAGGCCAAACGTGGAGTGAGTGAGGATGACCAGGAGACAAAGAGACAGAGAAGGGAAAGGGCTACACAGGATGCCAGATATGAGGCGATGGTGCAGCGTGTGTTGGAGGAGAGCAAGAAGGATGCACATGTCAAGTCCGAGGATGACGAGAAAGACGCCCGCGGGTCCAGACGGAGACGGCGCAGAGAAGAAGAAGAAGATGACGATGAAGAAGAAGAAGAAGGCGAAGTGGAAGAACAGGGCCAGCAGGACGTGACTGTTGAGCAGGAGAACGAGACTGCGCCAACAACAGCACCCGAGGACGAAACCGTGGTGGAGCCCGAAGTCAAAGCAGAGAAAGAGGCCTCTCGTGGGCAGCAACAGCAGCAGAATAGGAAGAACAAGAAGAAGAGCAAGGATAGCACTGACCACGAGTCATCAGCCACGGAGTCGTCCAAGCCAAAGAGACGCAAGGGGGGCTCCAACCGGTCGCCCGTCAAGGAGAAGAAAGAGGAGCCCCTGGACTTCAACAAGCCGACAAAGCCGAGACTCCCGCAGCAGCGGACGACGCTCAACGAGATGAGACGGCGTGTGGCTGCGATTTTGGAGTTTATTGGGCGCACGCAAGTGGACATTGCCGGGGAGCAGAGCGACAGGGACGAGCTGACACGATACGTTGACGACGAGGCGTCCAAAAGACGGATTGAAGGGCTGTTTGAGAACTACACGGGCTCGCTCGAGCAGATGGAGGCTCTCACGAGGAAACTGCTGGTGTGGGAGACGCAGTACGGTAAGTTTGGCGATAAATGAGGTCCCCGAGCCATATGTCTCTGTAAAGTAGGTAGCTAGCCCCCTCCCCTCTCTATTATATGAGGAAGCGCGAAGTATTCTGATCTTTCTTCCCTCTTCACCTATTGCATATACAATAATGCTGAGAGTATCTAGATTCACTGCTCAGCAGGGCAAACACTTCTTCTTGGGAAATGTCCCATCGGTTGGGAAGCCCCAACCATCTCCGATTGGCCAGCTGCTGCGCTCGTCGTTCTTCCCGCTGGTGCCAAAGACGACGGCAAAGAGCCCATCCATCCACATCAAGCAATTCCACTCTTCGGGGGCCCTCAGCTTCATCCGGGTGTCGAATTACCACTACAAGAACAATTATGAGACACTCAAGAAGGCTGCTGTGTTCTCAGGGCTCTTCATCGCGGGCACAACGCTCGTAACGCCGTTTCTCTTCCAACTGCCAGGGTTCAACCACTTTGCAAAGAACCCCAAACACCTCGTTTACACGCTAATTGGCGTCAATCTCGGTGTTTTTGCCCTCTGGAAAGTTCCCGGTTACTGGAGACTGCTTAACAGATATGCCCTTTTGGAGAAGTCGTCCATGTACTCGTCGTGGAGTGTCATCGGCTCTGCCTTTTCCCATCAGGAGCTCTGGCATTTGGGCGTAAATATGCTGGCTCTCTACTCGTTTGGAACGTCATTAGCTGGGATGATTGGTGCTTCGAACTTCACACAACTCTACCTCAACTCGGCGTGTGTGGCGTCATTGGTATCAATTGCATACCCGATTCTCTTCAAAATTCCTGTGATTGCGCCATCTTTAGGGGCCTCTGGTGCGCTGTTTGGCGTCTTTGGAGCATTCTCATACCTTATCCCAACTGCTAAGATTATGGTGTTTGTCTTCCCAATTCCAGGTGGTGCGTGGGTCGCCTTTTTGGGTTCTGCGGCCTGGAATGCTGCTGGTTGCTTCATGAGATGGGGATCCTTTGACTACGCTGCGCATCTTGGTGGGAGTATTGCCGGTGTGGGCTATGGATGGTGGGTTTCTCGCAAGTTTAAGGAGGCTAGAGAGAGAAGAATGCGTAGATTTTAAGATTTAAAAAGTCCCTCTTTAACAATGTAATTTCTGTGTTGGTGATGTGTAGGAAGTGACATTGGGTCCCAGGACCCCGACGTTTCTCCCTTGGACGGATCTGGGTGTTGTGTGTCAATCTGTTGTTGGATATCTTGAAGAGTAAGTCGTTTCCCCATTTGTGTCTCTTTGACTTCCACAGCTTCCACAGAGTGCAAATGGTCGATAAACCGCACTTGTTCTTTCAGATTCTTGATAATCGACTCATAATCGTCTTCCTCAGCTTCTAAACCAGACAATTTGAGCAACTTGTCAACAGTTTCTCTTGTGATGGAGGCCTCTCTAGCCGAATTTTGGCAACTCATGAGCAACTCATTGGGCGACCATGAAGGGGAACTCAAGAAGTTTCTTATTTCTTCCAGTTTCAGAGGTTTGCCGATCTTCACCGAGTAGAACCGTCTCAACATTTTCTTTTGTGTTTATATATATATATATATATATATATATGAGAAAACAACGCTTACGATCTTTCAATGTGTGTAGCGTGGCCGAACCGTCTGGTACGGACAGGCTCATCTCCTACTGATGAAAAATTTAACCGGCCCCTCATCACCTCTTTATTTCGTCTCTCACACCCCCAAAAACAAAAAAGAAGGAAAAATGTCCAAAATCAAGAAGAGGGGAACCACAGGAAACGCCAAGAACTTCATCACCAGAACACAGGCCGTGAAGAAGCTCCAAGTCTCCTTGGCCGACTTTAGAAGACTGTGTATCTTCAAGGGTATCTACCCAAGAGAGCCTCGCAACAAAAAGAAGGCCAACAAGGGTTCCACGGCCCCTACGACGTTCTACTACTTCAGAGACATCCAGTATCTCCTCCACGAGCCGGTTCTCCAGAAGTTCAGAGAGCACAAGACTTTCTCCAAGAAGCTCAACAAGGCTCTTGGAAGAGGAGAAGTTGGTGATGCTAAGCGCTTGGAGGAGAACAGACCAAAGTACAAGCTCGACCACGTCATCAAGGAGCGTTACCCAACCTTCCCAGATGCCGTTCGTGACATTGACGATGCCCTGAACATGCTCTTCCTCTTTGCCATCATGCCTGCTACCGATAAAGTCTCGGCCCGTGTTACAAAGGATGCCAATGAGATCTGTAACCAATGGTTGGCATACGTTGCGCGTGAACGTGCGTTGAGAAAAGTGTTTGTCTCCATCAAGGGTGTCTATTACGAAGCTGTCGTGAAAGGTGTCGAAGTGAGATGGCTGGTACCATTCAAGTATCCACAGAACATCCCTTCAGATGTCGATTTCAGAATCATGCTCACCTTCTTGGAGTTCTACTCCACGTTGCTCCACTTTGTGTTGTACAAGCTCTATACAGATGCCGGGCTCGTGTATCCACCAAAGCTCGACGCAAAGAAGATGAAGGGTGTCGGTGGACTCAGCGCATACATCCTCGAGACCAACAAGCCAGCACACTCTTTGCTCCCTGCAGTGGCCGTTTCTGGTGATGTTGAAGGTGCCGAGTTGGATGACAAACTTCTCGAGTCTGCTATCAACGCCGACCGTGAATCTGCTGATGTTGAAGAGGATGCTGAAGAAGAGAATGTCGAGACTGTTGAACTCGATGAATTCCAGGACACAAACAAACATACTGGTGACCTCTTACAACAACCACAACAGTTCGACTCAGCAACGGCACATCTCTTTGATAAGTTTGTCTTCTTTATCGGACGTGAAGTTCCTCTTGACATTCTCGAGTTTTTGATTCTTTCATGTGGAGGTCAAGTCATTTCTGAACTCACAATTGATGAACTCAAGATGAACGGTGAAGATGTCGAAGACCTCGCATTAGACAAAGTGACACATCAGATCGTCGATAGACCAAAAGTGAGTGGGAAAGTCCAAGGAAGAACATATGTTCAACCACAATGGGTCTTTGATTCGGTTAACAAGGCTACTCTTTGTTCAGTGAATGACTACTTGCCTGGTGAGACTCTTCCTCCACACTTGTCGCCATGGGGTGATTCTGCTGGTTACAACCCAGAGGAGCAGCTCGAGGGTGCTGAGGCCGAGAGTGAAGAGGTTTCTGACGATGAAGTTGAGGCTGAAGATGACGAGGATGATGATGAAGAAGAAGACGAAGAGGACATTGATGAAGAAGTCATTGCTCAGAAGGAGCTCGAGATGGAGGCCAAGGGAATCAAGTCTACGGAGGTCCAGCCTCAGAAGAAGAGAAAGACCAAGAGCACTGAGGACGAGGAGAAGGAGCTCAAGATGATCATGATGTCCAATAAGCAGAAGAAGCTCTACAAGAAGATGAAGTACTCCAACGAGCAGAAGGAGAACAGACAGGAGGAGCTCAGAACAAAGAGAAGAAAGCTGGAGAAGGCAAAGGCCAAGCTCGATAAGTTGTGATTTTTTTTGTATACTATAAAAGCATTTTGTATTACTTTTGTTTCTTCCTCTGGTGGAGGGAGTCGTCTGTAAACACACGTTTCTGACCATTTTGCGAGCTCGTAATGTCCGAATCATCAGTCTGGATTCGTCTCGAAGGATATTTGAAGCTCTGTCCTTCAAAGATGTTTTCAGAAACTTTGGAACCTTCGACAAAGTAGGCATGTGCCAGCGAATCATACGCCGTCATTCTGCGGGCGGGGTCATATAGCAGCAAGTTAGACAGCAAGTCAAGACCCTTCTTGTTTGTGGCGCCAATGGAGTGATACCACGCTTGTAAATTGGAAGGGAACTGCTTAAACTGTTGGAGTGATGGGTATTCTGGGTACTTTGTCAGCGAAGCCCATTGCTGTACTGTTGGAGGACCCAAGATCTCCACAATCTTTTGCATTTGGTTTCTTTGGAACGGCACATTCTTCTTGTTGTCCATTTTGGCCTCCTCACCTTTGAACATGGGCCTTAGAGCCAGCAACTCGGCGAAGATGCACCCAGCAGCCCACAGATCGATGGCCGGGGTATAGTGTCTTCCACCCAGCAACAGCTCTGGGGCTCTGTACCAGATCGTAACGACCACCTTGTCTCCGTTGTAGAGAGACTGGAGCGGGTTGTTGAACTTGCGAGCCAGTCCCAAGTCTCCAATCTTCACGACCCCGGCACTCGTCACCATGATGTTGGCTGGCTTCAGGTCTCGATGAAGAACCCAGTTTTGGTGCAGGAAACTCACACCGTTCAGCACTTGCCACATGATGCTCTTCACCGTTACTTCCGGGATTGGTTTGGTCTCCGGGTGTGAATGGAAATGAATGATCTGTAACAGATCGTGCTCGGCATACTCGAATACCATGTAGATGCACTTGTTCTCGAGTATGATCTCTGCGAGACTGACAATGTTCTTATGGTTCAGCTCCCGACACAGTGCCATCTCTCTCGACGCACTCTGCGAGATCCCCGTGTAGTAAACAACTTCGCCCTCCTTATCGGCCTTGAACTTCTTGATTGCGAACAAGGAGGGGCTCTTCTTCCCACGAGCCTTGTACACCCTCCCATATGTCCCCGAGGCGATGTACCCGAGAATATCGTACTTCTGCAGCACTGTTTTGCGAACAGCGTCCTTCCTCGTTCTGTAAGGGCCCAGTGTAAAGACAGAGGACCCGGCCATCAATGCAGGACGCGAATAAGGAGGTGTTGCCTTCTTCGGTGTCAGGCCCCGTATAGCTTGAGTCTGTTGTAGTCGCACGAGATAATCTCGTTGGAGCTGTGTGGTGTTGCGCTGGCCGCTCATTTCTGGTTTTTTGGTGGTATACTAAGATGTTCTTGTTATCAGTGTCTTCAAACCCTTTTTAAACGTGTTAAAGTGGAAGTGCCAATTTTATTTGAGGGTGGAGAGAAAGATGCAGTTGGATCCCCCCCAACAGAGACTCTGTGATTATGTAATGAAGGGAAGTATTAGCCCGATTCAGGAATCGCCGAAAACAGTAATCCGAGGTTTCGGAAGTCATAGATTTCTTTTCTATGGCCTTTAGCTCATCTCTCTCTTTAAAATTGTTCCCATCGCCACCAAAAAAACCCCTGTAACAGATGCTGAGAAGATCTGTTGTGACACTCACACGATCAATACCGAGATGCAGACACCAAAGCACAGTCGGTACACTCGTGAACAAGATCCAACACGATCTCGTACCACATAAATCCCCATTGACGGAGATACTCAATTCTCGTTCAACTCCCATTTCAAGCACAGAACTGATCGAACTCCGACAAGAACACGATACAAGAGAAAACAACACAATGTCCTTCATCTCCGGACTTGACCCCAAACATATCGAACAAGTGGTGATGGAGATGCGATCACAATTGGGAACACCAACCATTCAGACTCTCATCGTTTCCGAATTAGTGAGGACGATACGTACTGGTGACACGTCTTCTTTCAAAACCACCGTTTCTTTACTTTCTGGAGAACATATTGGAAGGGAAGCTGCTAAATTAGCGTCAAAATTGGCGTTAGTGCAAGAACAGAGTCAAAAGCTTGTCATGTATCAAATATTGGCACTCATGTGTACACATTGGAACAATCCAATCCTGGGAGCTACGATTGTGTTAGGCCCAGATTTTGTCAATGGTGAAACGCTAAATACGGTGATTCGTGCACTGTTGGTGAAACAACCGAGGTGTGAGGAACTTTTGCTCGACTTGATCATGAAGATTGGAGACAAGTATTCTTACAAGTTTGACGAGTCGCAGGCGCTGTTAATATTGGAGAAATTGGACGAAGTTGCAGATAAATCGACTTTGCTAAGACGTGTTTCAATATTCCTAATGACCCATGCAGATTTCACAACAAGATCCAAGTCGATCAAATCTGTGTATCGAATGATCATGAATGATGCCCAGAGACACAACACTTCTGCCGTTTATTTGAACTGGCGGACTGTGATGGACGAATATCCATCTCTCATGGATCATGATATTCGTGTCGTTGGAACTGTGCTATTATCTCTGCTCAAATACAAACAGTATCACATTGCAGCTGAAGAAATTATCGAACAAATTCCAGAGAGATCATACACACATGCCTTCCTCGTTCTTCCACTCCTGGAGTACTCATTCAAGAAGAAGGATATCTCTCTGGCTAATCAAATTGTTGGGAGACTGGAACCACCAATCCCCAAAAAGATCCTTAGCACGTTGTTAAAGATCAACATGTCCATCAATGACTATAAGGGCATGGAGAATGTGATTCAACAGATTAAAGAAACTGGTGGGCTGGCAAGGGAGGACTATGCGACGATTGTGCATGGCTTGTTGAAGAAAGGTGGGTGTAAAGAGGCATTACCATTCACTGAACGAATCCCTGTCAAACTGGCCAGTGGGGCATATCTCAAAATAATTAACAATTTGATTGATGTGAATGGGGTATTTGAAGAGACTCAACTCGCAGTGGTGAACAATCTCTTATCTAAGATGGCTAAACAGACACCATTGAATTACAAACCAAATCAAGGGTTTTGGAATATGGTGGGATCGTTCTATTTGAAGTATCTGATCAAGAACTTTGGTTCACAAGGTGTTAGAGATGCACAGAGAATCTATGTGAGGAGCACCAAGGACTTTACTCTCAAGGCATATGCCGAACAAAAGAGAAAAGATTCAGTGCTGGAAGATCTGGAGATTTCAACAAATCCATTCCTCACTCCATCTAGTCGTCAGTCCGATGTAAGAATCCTTATTGACTCCAAATCGAAGATTATTGTTGTGAACACGATCCTGGATGGTGCAAAGAGATTTAAGAACCAGAGGATCGTCGACTGGGCACTATTGGAGTTAGTTGAGCTTGGAATGTCACCAAGAGAGATCAAAGTGTACACTACTAGAAAGTATAATGGCCACGGCAAAAAGGTTGGATTCAGATCCTGGGATCCACAGCACAAGTTTGAGAAAATATGGGATGATGTTGCTCTGGAGTTTGTCAAAGACGGAGTGTTGAAAGATGTTTGAATAATGAAATGAAAATATGATGCACATTAAAATAAATATAAGCTCTATAAATAAATACCCCCCGACACCAAACAAGAAAGAAAGAAAGAAAGTCAAAACTTTCTGCCCAAATTCTTCTCAACACACTTCTTAAACACCCCAAATTCCTCTTCACAGGCGTCCTTCCGTAGTTCTTGATAATGGAGGAGTATACACTGTCCATAGAGAGTTGCCTGATGATGGGGTTAACGTTAGTTGGGTCACTTGTGCATCGAAGAAAAAAGGTAAAAAAACATGATACACACACTCTGGGAGCACTTCCCTGTCGCCTCCATAAGTTTCTTCACAGGCCTTGTTGTTGATCTGGAGGACATTTTTTTGTTATTTCTTAGTTCTTAAGGAAGAAGTTCTTATATATATAAGTTGACGTCCACACCCCACAGTTGTCGAATAGAAACAACCCACCTCGGAACTCGATAAGATATCCGGGGGTCACTACCCTTCTTCTATTTTTTAACATTGCTTATCACAAAAAAATGAAGTCCCCCGCCACCTTAACAAAAAACACAAACAATACAAACACAAAACACACACACACAAACAAACACAAACACATATAAAAGCAACCTCAGTTTATCGAGCAATATGAGATTCCAATTCAAAGACGACCACTCATTTGGTATGTTGTTCTTATTTGTATTACCCCTCCTCCTTCTCCCCCTCTTGTCCTTATGACATTTGCTCTATAGTACAGAAGAAGGGGGAGAGGGGTGGCGTTCCTCAAAACAAATACTAACCACAAAACCACTCAGAAAAGAGAAAGGAAGAGGCACAGAAGATCCTCCACAGATTTGAGAACAGAATTCCAATCATTTGTGAACGGGCAGAGAAGTCGAACTTGCCGGAGATTGACAAGAAGAAGTACTTGGTTCCATTTGACTTGACGATTGGGCAATTTGTGTACGTGATCAGAAAGAGAATCAACTTGCCTCCAGAGAAGGCCATTTTCATCTTTGTCAATGACATTCTACCTCCTACGGCTGCTACGGTGAGCTCCATGTACAATGAGCACAAGGACGAGGATGGCTTCTTGTACGTGTTGTACTCGAGCGAGAACACGTTTGGTGAGGATTAGACTCCCTATCACACATACACACACAACAAACAACAAACAACAAACAACAAACAACAAACAACAAACAACAAACAACACAGCCCATCTATAATCGTGCCTCCAATTTGGGGGAAGCACGATCCCCCTTTTTTTTGTCTTCTAAACACACACACACGATCTCGTCTCTTTCTGTTCTGTTTTAATTTTGGTAATGGTGCTCTTACTTCTTTTGGTTTTTTGACGATTCCGTTTTCTTTATATTACAAACCCCTGTGTCTCTCTCTCTCTCTCTACACAACTTGTCATCTTGTAAAGTGAAGGGGAGGGGGGAGCAGTTTTTCTTTTTTATTCTATTCTTTTATACTACAAATTCAAATGGTTGATAATTTTCTTCTTTTTACATTTTTTCATTAGCACATCATCACTGGTCTCCACGTAGGGCTCTCACCACTGCAGTCCTTCTCATCATGTTTTTCGTCCACTTGTAAACCTCGGGAAACTCCACTTTTATATCGATACCGATGCGGTCCACAACGTTATTCCATGGCACAAAAGCAAGATCTGCAATTGTAACCGTCTCTCCAACAAGCCATACCGGATAATCAAAGAATTTGGACTGTGACAATGGTGTCGTCCCAGCGGAATATGCAGCTGCATTCTCCGTGTCAAGTTCCATAATGATTGCCTCCCGCTTCTCCGCCAATGCCATCTCCACCACTCCATAAACACGTCTCACCTCTTCGGTGTATCGTTGCACTGCACTTGGAACTTGCTGTGTATGGAAGTATCTGAAATGAAGTGCTTGTCCAATCATTGGAGCATGTCCCGAAGTTTGGAAGAAGAGCCATGACATGATTTGAGACTGATCAGCCAGAGAATCGACAGGCCATAGTGGACATTCGCCATATTCACGTGAGAATTTCTGACACAGATAAAGCATGATGGCACCTGATTCCCACAACGAGAGTTGATCTGCTGAATGGTCTATAAGTGCAGGGACTCGGGCATTGGGGTTGATTTGTACAAACTCGGGAGCACGTTGTTCCCCAGCGTTAAAGTCAAGGAAGATGGTATGGTAATCGAGTCCGAGTTCGGAGAGGACAATGGCGACTTTGAAACCGTTGGGTGCTGAGCGATGGGAGAAGAGCGTAAAACCTTCATCCGGAAGATTCTTGAAGAAATGAGAGATTCTGTTGTTCGTTTGTGTGTCTCCCCCGTTTGTCAAATGTTGATGGAGTTGCTGTGTTGATGGTTGAGCATCCAGGTTAACCGACTTGAGTGCACTGGAAAGATTTGAAATGGCCGGCTCTCTGTTCATGCTGGCTATTTTATATATATATATGTGTGTTTATATTTTCTGGTTCTGTGTGGTTTTTCTTTTGATGTTGGTGGAGTGGAAAGGGTGGGTCAGTTTTTGGTCATTTTCCCAATTTTTCGGCTTTACTCCATCGTGTTAGGGGTAGTTACCGTATCCGGTCATTTCCGAAAATTATCCCGCACGCCGGTCTTACACTCCCCCACCCACCTCAATTTTTTTTTTTTTTTTTTTTATCGCCGTGTGACTTTTTTTGTGGTGTTTTCGCCGAACGAGATGAATTGGGCAAATAGTGGTTCGAACTTGGAACCTCTGTTTCATTTCTTCATTCCTTGACCACTGGACTAGATAAAGATTTTAGAAAGTAGGACAGTGCTCACAACCCAACGTCCGGGTAACCTTGATATTTGTAAAAGAGTAAATAGGAAGAAGAAGAAGAGCAGCAGCACCTTTTCCCGAACTTCTCTTGATAGATCTATCCAGTAAACCACAAAAAATTAAAAAAAGAATGGCAGACATCACATCCGCTACAGAGACGGGCGGCCAGTACATTCCATCAACATTCACACCGGGTCTACTGTCAACTCTGATTGTTTCGTTTTTCCTCCTCGCAATTCTCGTCACTGCAATCTCGTGGCTCGCCTCGTTGGATATCAGTCATGGTGCACTCGAAAACAAGGCCGATAAGAAGAAGGCACAGTAAATATGTGTATGTGTATGTGTGTTGGTATACGGGTGAGAGATTGGTGTGTCTGATGATCTAGAAATGGCTGGAGCCATATTGGACAGTTATATATATCCAATGTTGATCAAGGGATATATAAATATTGTCCAAATTCTAATGGGAAAAATTATTTCTTCTTTTGTTTTATATTATACACATCAGTAGACATATGGAACAATCTTGTATGGAACCTTGTTCTCATACTCTTCCCATGCCTTACCGTACTTTGCTCTACACTTTGCCTCATCTCTTGTCTGTCTGTGGAGAAGTAGGGAGGCAAAGTAGATGGCATAAAAGTATGTCAATGGGGTAACTGCACCTGTTGGAAGACACCAAGATAATGCATGGAGCCAGTCACCAAAGTAATTGATATGTTGAGAATAAGCCCACCATCCATCACATAACAATTTGGTTGAAGTTTGAGTTTGGATCGATTTCATATTTGATAATTTCCCCTGACGGAATGCAGATTTCTGATTATTCGAAGCTTTGAAGATGTAGAACCCAATAATACCAACAAAAACAGTGAAAATACAATATGGCATTCCCAAATGCACTGGATGAACAGCAAGGTAGCGACTTTGCAAAGAGTAAGCAAATGGAACCAATGCCAAATCACCAAATGAAAGCATGAATCCAAACCCATCAGTAGTGATATCCATCATCGTCAAACATCCTTCTTCGTTCAACACACCGTCAAAGATGTAGAATGATTGGAGACACACAACCAGCCACATCGAGTCACTGACTTCGCCATAAGTGGTCCATTGGTGGTGCAATGCAGACAAGTTGAGTAAAAACCACAACAACATGCCAGGACGCAGTTCACAAAAGAGTTTAATGTCCCATGGACCGATTCTAGGGTTCAATTCACGACCAATGAACCAATCATAGATGACATTCCCTGTGTTTCCACCAACTGCAAGAATTCTCTCGTTCGTTCCTTTGCCATTCTTGGCGCGGAGTGGGATGAAGGAGATGGCATAAACGAAACACGCGAGAACAAAGGAGAAGATGATTGCTGTTGCAGTGAACTCCAACATATGGTCGTAGAGGTATACCAGTTCTGGCATTTGACCTTGTGTCAATTGGAACCTCGTGGCAAGGATCACAACAAGCAACGAACTGAGAGAGACACCGTTGATCTTGTAGTTGAGTCTCGTATCGTCTCTCAGGACAACACCATCTTTGTATTCCCCGGGAAGAACAAGGTCAAACACCACAAGAGAGAAGAACCAGATCAGATAGTATGTCCAAACGCGCGGATCAAAACAGATACAGCACCATTTTTTGTCAAAGTGTGCAAATTGGTCGAAATCAAGTGCGATGCCCTCGAGATGGTAGCGTGTGTTTACTAGTTGATGGAACACAACCAGAAGTGCAGGAAGACCCAAAGAGATCAACAGAGCACCGGGAACACCAGAAAACTCTCTGTGAAGTGTACGCGGATTCAATACGGAATCAGACATTGCAATTGAGGTGGAAAGAATAGAGAGTTTGTGTGTGTTCAGCAAGCTTTCCTATACGAGGACCGGATTTATACTAAGGTCTGAGAACCGGGGGTAAATCGGCTCTTGGGAACAATAAGCTTTTTCTTCTCTTCAATTCCTTTTTGTCTTATTACACTAGAAGACCCTATTTGATCTGTAGATACAATATAAACATCTATTTGACTCGAATCTAGATTCTCAGGATTCTGAGGTTGAAGATAGTGTCGTTGATGGACTGTTCTTCATCAGCAACAACGGCCTTGTCACTCTCAGCGTATGGCTCCAATGTTCCTCTCAGAGTCTTGTTCAACATCTCCTTGTGAGTTTCCACAACCTGCTCAAAGTCCATTGTGTCCTTGATCAACTTATACTGGACAGTGACGTCCTCAGTGGCTTCCAATCCACCCTTCTTTCTGAGTCTCTGGATACGGTTCACCAACTCACGTGCAAGACCCTCAGTCTTGAGCTCAGGGTAGATGTTGATGTCCAAGATGATCAACACATCCTGGTCTGTTCTTACCTCCTGACCCTCTGTGGCCTTGTTTTCTGGGAGACCTCTCTGCACGGCCAAATCACCAGCAACGAGCTCAATACCAGCAACAGTGATCTTTCCAGTAGCAGCATATGACTCCACCTCTGCTGTGGTGAGCAATGGAAGAGCATCCTTAACCTTCTTGACATCCTTCTTCAACTTCTTACCAAGAACAGGCCAGTCAGCAACAGCCTTGTACTCGACACCATACTTCTTCTCATCTGAAGTGATGACCACACCACGCACGTTGAGTTCTTCAACGATGTAGGACTTCAAAGCATCAATGTCTGACAAGTATGATTCGTCACCATGAAGAATAACCATCTGTTTCAATGGGGTCTTCAAAGAGATCATCTTCTTCTCACGAATGTTACGGCCGAGTTCAATGACAGTTTGCATACGCTTAACGGCTGTCTCAATCTTTTCGTCAAACAATTCGGAACGGACAGTAGGGTATGACAAAAAGTGCACAGATCTGGTGTCTTCGCCATATTTGGCAAGTTCTTCATCGGTGAAAAGAGATTTCAATCTCAAGTAGATAGTTTCGGCCAAGAATGGTGTGAATGGAGCCATAGCACGACACATTGCGAAAAGAGCCTCAGTCAAAGTGTTGAGAGACTTGTTGGTGTCGTCAATAGAGACTTCACCTTTGAGACGACGTCTGTTGAATCTGATGTACCAGTTTGTGAGCTCGTCAATGAATCCAAGAAGTCTAGGAACGACGGTGTACAATCTGTACTCCTCCATCTCCTTGTGGATGAATTTGACAAGGGACTGGAGAGAAGCAAGAATCCACTTGTCCATCACATTGTCCGAGGTCAAAGAAGCATCGTATTTGAAGTCAATGTCGTTGTTCTTCTTCAACAAAGCAACAGAACCTTCCAAGAACTTGACACAGTTCCACCATGGCAACAAAACCTTGGAAACAACCTCCTTGACACCTTCTTCTTTGAACTTAAGGGTCTCGGCACGCAACACTGGAGAGTTGATGAGGTAAAGTCTGAGGGCATCAGCACCGTACTTGTCCAACACCAAAGTTGGGTCTGGATAGTTTTTAAGACGCTTGGACATCTTCTTACCATCAGCTGCAAGGACAATACCAGAGACAATGACATTCTGGTATGGAGCAGTGTTGAAAAGATGTGTTCCGAGAACAGTCAAGGTGTAGAACCAACCTCTTGTCTGGTCCAAACCTTCAGAGATGAAGTTACCAGGGAATCTGTCGTGGAACTTCTTTTCATTTTCGAATGGATAATGACCAGAAGCATATGGCATGGATCCAGACTCGAACCAACAGTCAAACACCTCCTCGACTCTCTTCAACTGACCCTTACCCATCTTGGATGGAATGGTGATGTGGTCAATTTTGTCTCTGTGCAAGTCAGTGATGTCATCTCTACCAGAAAGGGTCTGAAGTTCTTCAATAGAACCGACACAGACAACTTCTTCAAAGTCATCACTCACCCACAATGGGATTGGGGTACCCCAATAACGGTTTCTAGAAACGTTCCAGTCACGAGCATTGGCAATCCAGTTGGAGAAACGCTTTTCCTTGATGACAGATGGAACCCATCTTGTCTTTTCGACATTGTCGAGCATCTGTGGGATGATCTCTTTGATACGCACAAACCACGCTGGGACCGTTCTATAGATGAGTGGGGTATCAGATCTCCAACAGAATGGGTACGAATGTCTGATTTGGGAAGCGAGAAGCAAGTTGCCCTTTTCGGTCAAGTGCTTGATGATCTTGGAGTCAGCATCCTTGACATAGACACCTTCCCAAAGAGTGACTTCCTTGGTGAAACAACCATTGTCATCGACTGGGTTTGGTGGGAGAAGATCCTCGGTAATGACGCCAGCAGCGGTGGCGGCGTTGAAATCTTCCTCACCAAAGGCTGGAGCCTGATGAACGATACCGGTACCGGAGTCGCTGGAGACGTAGTCTGCCCCAATGACTCTGAAACCGGTGCTCTGGAACTTCTCGTAGAAGAAGTCAAAGAGCGGCACGTACTGAGTTCCAACGAGGTCCTTACCCTGGATCTTCTCGACAATGGTGAACTTCTCAGCAGCTGGCTTCTTGTACAGGGTCTTGATCAAGGACTCGAGCAGGATGAAGTACTTGTCCTTCTTCTCGTCGTAGATCTTGACGTACTCGAACGAAGGGTTGACGGCGAGCGCAATGTTTGAAGGCAACGTCCATGGGGTGGTGGTCCATGCAACGAGATATGTCTTCTCCTCACCAAGAACCTGGAATCCAATGGTGACGGCCGGGTCAGAGACGTCCTTGTAGTTCTGCTGGGCTTCGAAGTTGGCCAATGGCGTCGTCAGACCAGTGGAATACGGCATCACCCTGACACCACGGTACACCTGCTGCTTGTCAAAGAGCTGCTTGAAAACCCACCACACCGACTCCATAAACTCTGGGTAGAGCGTCTTGTAGTCGTTGTCAAAGTCGATCCAGCGTCCGAGTCTTCCAATGGTCTTTCTCCATTCGTCGGCGTATCTCATCACAATGGCACGACATTCTGCGTTATACTTGTCGATGCCCATCGCCATCACATCGGCCTTGCCCGTGATGCCGAGTTTCTTGTCAATCTCGTGCTCGACAGGGACGCCGTGCGTGTCCCACCCGAAGCGGCGCTCAACGTGGAACCCGTTCATCGTAGCGTAACGCGGCACGATATCCTTAATGGTGGAGGCCAAGATGTGTCCATAGTGCGGCGTTCCCGTGGCGAACGGTGGGCCATCGAAGAAGGCAAACTCTGGCTTCCCTTCCGTCAGCTCGAGCGAGCGGTGGAAGGCATCGAGCTCTTCCCACAGCGCAAACACCTTCTCCTCCTCTTTTGGAAAAGAAAACGGCTCTTCAGACATTTTTTATGGCGATGTGCTTATAAGGGGAGTTTCCCTACGAAACGAAAAGAGACCAATTTTTCAACGTTCGGGTTAGTCATGGATGGGGGCCGGGGTGTTCGGGTGTTCGCGAACAGGGAAACATCAACATCAACAAACTTAACCGCCATACAAAGAACCAAACAGAGAACCAAAACCCAAAAAACAACAGCACCACGGAAAATGCGCAGAGAAGACGCGCTTGGAATCTTCAGGACGGGCGACGCTGCGCGGTTGTTCGCTGTGGGCGCTCGGCTGTGGCAGGACGGCGTCTTCGAGTGCTTCTTGACGCAACAGCAGCTTCTCGTGCTTGAAAGCGTGTTTGGCGATGAAAAGCGGGCCAGGGAACGCTTCACGCGATTCCTCAGCGGCGGCGTGTCGCTCAGGTTTGTGCGGGGAAAGGCGGTAGACAAGGACAAGGACAAGGACAAAGACAAGGAAGAAGGGGAGGAAGAGGAAGAAGAAGAGCCGGAGTCGACCATCCCCAATGGCGTTGAGTCTGCGAGAGCATTGGCGCTCAAGGTGCGCTACGTGCTCTGGGACAGGGCGCTCGACTGCTTCTACAACGACAATGGTGTGGATGAGTACCAGCTCTTTGACGACGATACACCACAACCACAGCCAGAACCAGTAGAGGAGACCGCGCTCAGAAAAGTTGATGAGGATGACGACTACGATGATGAGGAAGAAGAGGAGGAGGAACAAAAAGATGAGCATAAAGATGAGGCGAATGGTGCGGTGGACCCTGAAGAAGAGCTCGATGACGACGGTAATCTCGTGCTAGAAGTACCCATTGCAGCTACGGAAGCATCCAACGTCGACAACAAGGCCCTCATTGACAACTTCAACAAAATCTACCACAACTTTGAGAACGACAGAGAGACGCTCATGAAGAGAAGGAAACTCGAGGAAAACGACAAGTTGTTGGAAAGTGATCAAGTTACGAGCACAAGTGACCTCATCTCGATGAACTTGGGAGCGGCAAACCTGTCGTTGAAACATTTGCTCCGCTCCATCGATGACAACAAGGACAAGTTGGAACTGCAGGACAGTGAGCTCCGCCAGTTGATCATGGACGTGAGAAAGAACAGATCTAAATGGGCCTCGGATGACAAGATTGGACAAGAAGAACTTTATGAGGCTTGTGAAAAAGTCGTTATGGAACTTCGAGGATACACCGAGCACTCCACTGCTTTCTTGAACAGAGTCTCCAAAAGAGATGCACCAAATTACTACCAAGTCATCAAGACTCCAATGGATTTGAATACCATCTTGAAAAAATTGAAAGCTTTCCAATACAAATCAAAAACCGAATTTGTCGAGGACGTGATGCTCATTTGGAAAAACTGTTTCACCTACAACACAGACCCACGCCATTTCCTTCGTGTCCATGCAACAGCAATGCAGAAGAAGGCACTCCAACTGATCCCCTTGATCCCAGACATTACAGTCCGTGAAAGAGCCGAAGTAGAAGCAGAAAATGCTACAGAAGAGACTTCAACACCGGCACCATCTGGGAAATCCACTTCCAAAAAGGGCAAAAAGAGAACCAGAAACGGTGATGTCAAGACTGAAGAAGCATCAGAAACACCCATTCCACAAAGTGCATCTGTACCACCACTGGATGGATCAAACGGACATGCAATAGAGCAGAGTTTGGTGTCTACACCCACTGTTGGTAACACTACTGCTCTTGGTGAGAACACGGAAATGGAAGATGATGAAGACACAAATGAGTATCTCAATACAGAGGATAACGACAAAGATGACATGGAGATCCAGATGTGGAAGAACTTGACATCTAAAGTACGTGCAGATTTCTGTATCAAGAGAGCCGACTTGTTCAAAGGAAATGAATTGAATGCGGAGAGTGAGGCCATTTTGAGAGATCCTAAAAAGATGAAAAACTTTGTTTCTTATTTGAAGAATTACACAGAGAATAAGAAACACATCTTCAACGTTTCAAACAAGCAGGCAGAAGAAGACCCATACCTCATTGAGTACGACATCACTGGTGGTCTTCCATCCTTGTCATACCGCGGTGTCAGTGAAGAAGAAATTGAGGCAAATGAAGCAAAATTAGTTGACAAGGCCTTGGCCGAGGGTATCAAACCTTCTGATTTCCTTCCAAGTGCTGGTGGGTTGAACAAGGTGGTCAATGAGAATATTGAGGAGATGCAGGAGATTCGTCGGATTTGTTTCAAGATTTCTTTGATTAGACAGATGCAACAACAACAGTTCATCCATCATACACAGCTCAAACCACCAGAGATTGAGAAGATTGATGATACAGTGGACATTGATCCCTTGTCGCGTCTTGAGAATCGTGAACATATGAATAAGGAGTTGATCTACAATGTCATGCGCAAACGTGTTGCCAAGGTTGCCATGTTGAGTGGGTTTGAGTCGACTGAGATGAGTGCAGTGGATACGTTGACACAATTGGCTGGGGATTATATGGATAACTTGGTGAGAACAATCAAGACACATCTGGAGACACCATCGGCGAACAAGACACAGAAACAGAGAAACGTTTTGGCCTTGTCGTTGTTACAGAATGGTATTGCAAAACCCGATGAGTTACACACATACATCTCGGAGAATGTGCTCAATCAGCGTGATAAGTTGAAGGATTTGAAACAGAAACTGGTAAATTTCCTCAAAACATTGTTAAGACCTGCGATGGAGATGAGTGAGAAAACATTTGCGGACAATTCTGAACAGTTTATCTCTGGTGATTTCTCCAATGAGATTGGTGATGACTTCTTTGGTTTCAAAGAATTGGGATTGGATAAAGAGTTTGGTATGCTTGGTAATTCGATCCCATTACATCTCTTACAATCGAAACTTGTGGAATCAAGTACACAGGATGAAGCAAAGAAAGTTCATCGTGAAGAGTTTGAAAATGCACCATACCCACGCCTCACGGAGAACGACATTGAACAAGTTGTCGGAGTTGCTCGTCGCTTCATTAGTGAGTGTTTGGAGAAGACTAAGCAATATCACATGAAGCAATTCAAGAGCAAGAAGGAAGCACAAGACTTCCTTTGCACTCCTTCCGGAATGGAAATCATGGAAGAAGGTGATTATCCTACCAAGAAGCCAAAGTCGAAACTACCGCCAAATGGACGTATCCCAGTCACCAAACGCAAGATCAACGCACAGACGTTCTTCTTGCCCGAAGTTGAACCTCTTGAAGATGATAGTCCGCCACTGGATCAGTATTCATCTTCTCTGAGTCAAATGGGATCTTCTCTGGATATCACTACAGGAGCCTCTACAGCAACAAGTCATATGAAGATGGAGAATGGGCTCTCACCGATGCCAGAGCCATTGACAGGTGTTTAATGTATTTAATGACGTTTTTTTTGTTCCTTATTTATGTTATATTTTACTTCCTTAGTCCGATTCTTGAGTCCATACAGTTTCTATCTGGGATTTCCAATTCGATCAACCCAGTGAGTTCAGTTTTGAAATTGAGAAGCTCTTGACTCGATTTTTGAAGACTATCCACATCCGTTGCCTTTTCCACATTGATAAAAGTCTTGAAGATATAACTCATATCATCCAATTCTTTCCATCCATCTTCATTTTTGATCAACACTTGGAAAACTTCAATGA
This sequence comes from Petasospora hungchunana, assembly GCA_030563225.1. Classification (NCBI taxonomy): domain Eukaryota; kingdom Fungi; phylum Ascomycota; class Saccharomycetes; order Phaffomycetales; family Wickerhamomycetaceae; genus Petasospora; species Petasospora hungchunana. The sequence goes on along the minus strand of JAKUBL010000012.1, from coordinate 232,732 downwards.
CGATATTTCCGTAAAATGCACGCTCACCACGCACCAAATACTCCTTTTCAGCAACGTATCCGAGAGCATCGAGTATAGAATCGATCGATTGTCCTTGTTGGAGTAAAAGACACGATTCGACTATAGATTGGGTAGACAGTTTTCTCTTTCCTGCGGATGGAATATCGGGAACTTGCACAATCCATTCTTTGTATTCATCCCTATCTAAACCCGGTGCATATGGAGTCTTTAGGTGGAGTTTGAATTGTTCGTGTTGCGTGTTTTTGGAATTGGGCTCATATTTGACGATGTTCTTGGGCGAACAGAGGACGTTGAAAGTGGTGTAAGAAACGGCACGTGAGCCCGTCAAAGAGTCCAACGCAGCAAGGACGAGGTCATGATGGGAGCGGGAAACCTGTCCGAAGAGACTTAGTTGTTGGACCATCTATGTGTGTGTGTGTGTGTGTGTGTGTGTGTGTGTGTGTTGTTTGGGGTTTGTTTGGTTGTATGTTGGAGTGAGCGAAAACAAAAACATTGGGGGATTTTCGATGATGATGTGTGATGAAAGAGATAGAATTACAATATATTAGAACAGTAGACTCTTAATATTACATAGAATAAAAAAAACCAGAATGATGAGATATACCCGATACTCATATCAATCCAATTTAATCTCCTCTTCTTTATGCGTTTTTTCAACAGGAACATCCTCTGTGAATGCTGCAATGACATAGCCGATCAACACGATGTTTGCCACCAGTGCCGCAAGTCCACCGGAAATGAGTGCATTATGATCTGGTTATAATAGTTAGTAGTCTTATTTCACTTCCTCAAAAGCAACAAAAAAAAAGACTCACCGAATATGTACTGTGCTAGGAAGAAGGTAAAGAGTGGACATATGATCATGGCACCCGTGAAGAACACAAGCTTTCTGATGACGGTGCTGATGGGGACGTGTTAGGTGCATGTATATATATAGTGTTAGAGGGGGTGAGACAATTGAGCTTACGCTGGAATATCAACGGGCATTTTTGGGATGTTTATTTAGGAATATATTCCTAAATGTTGAAGAGACAGAGAGATGATGATGATGATTGATGTCCTCTACTTACTGGCCGCGAAAAAAAAAAAGATGAACCGTCGGATGTGCCGACGGATAAACCGACGGATTGAAACGAAGCCCGTCGGCTTTTCTCGCTTATTGTTTCATACTTTTATTTGACAGTTACAGCGAAGGGATGAAAGGAAGCAACCACCATTTTTACACAAATCTCTGGTGCTCCTCCCCTACTAGTATTTGTGGATATTTCGGCATTCCTCTATTTTTGAGTGAGCATAGAGAATGTACAGATACGACCCTGTCGTAGTTAAACCAATCCCTCTTCAACCATAATAGCTTTAAAGCAAGTTCCATCGCAACACTCATAGATAGAGAGAGGAGACCCCCGGGAGAGCAAACCAGATACCGCGCTCATCACGCACGGAAAGGCAACCGGCGTTTTGCAGATTGTTCGGTGCAGCCAACAAGCCACACGTTGATAAGCGGACACAATTATCAGCTGTCAAGGAGACGGGGTTAAAGTTCGTGGGGTGTGGGCTGAGGGGGGGTAGAACGTGGGACATACTGATTAAGAACACACTAATTATCAATATGACTTAGTCCCAGATACAGGAGGTTTCTTTCATAGACATATATAACCCCCGCCATACAGTACTACTAGAGAGAAAGTGATCACCGCTGCAACTAAGTTTATCCGATTGTCCCTTTCCGAAGAAACTAAGTCAATCACAGAAAATCATGAATGATCCAACGTGACACAATTTCGGGTTTCAGTCTACGGTTTCAACTGTGCCCAGAGAGAGAAAACAAAAAAACTTGGCACGGCCCGAGACTCCGCATTTGGGAGTAAAACGCCCAGCACGGCTCCGACGATTAGAAACTCTCGCTTCAACTTAAAAAGATATGCTTGTTTTTTCTTTTTTAAAAATTCTAATAGCAGAGAATTCAGAGTATACACACCAAACAAGAAAAAAAATAAACCACAGACGGCAAAATGACGTCAGATGTAGCTCCGGCTGACATAAGCGCTATGCGTTCGCTTATGTAATGCGCCTCCCGTTAAAATGGAAAATAAAAAAAAATCCGGCCCGGGAAGGCGGCACGCGCGAAAAACGAGAAGGGCCCACACCGCTTTACAAACGGAGGGGGGGGGCTGCCTTTTAAAAAAGAAGCCTTTTGGAGAGAGAGAACTGGGGGAGTAGGAAGGGGGATGCCGCTCTTTTCTCTTTAAAAAACTACACACACACAACACAACACAACAACAACAAAAAAACAAGGCACAAAAGGCCCCACGCCACACTACAAGATACGCTACATCTACACACATACAACAACAAAGGGATTGCAACCCTTCCCTCTACTGTCGCCACAAACATCACAGTTACCCGCCGGGGAAGAATGCCCGTCATGCCTGAGGAGAAGAAGAGCAGAAACCCGCTGAGGAAGCTGATGAGGACGCACTCGTCCCGCAAGGAGAACGGCCACCTCGCCAGCCCAGGAGAGAACGGCAAGCTCGTCGAGCCGCCAACGGGCGTCATCCCCGCTGTGCGGAGCCGCTCATCGACGATGGTGAAGGCGGAGAAAGACCTGGCCGCCCAACGCGCTCCTCCTACGAGGACGCTGGCACGAGCCAACACAGTCGCCCACAAGGCGGTTCCCTCCAAGGTGCACAATACAAACCCCTTCATGGCTTCCGGCCACGAAAAGATGTCTGATATCCTCGGCACCGGATGCTCCATCGCAGCACCACGTAATGCGACACACCACGGACAACGCGCCGGCTCCTCATCACCATACATCAGCCCTTCGCCCTTCCCAGCGGGAAGCTCCAGGACGCCGTCCCAGATGACATCACACGGTGTCGCAGCCCTCGCAGCTTCTGTGGAAGAGGAGAAGAAGAACGTGCTGCCTTTGCCTATTGAAGAACCCAACAAGTACATCACGGAAGAACTCAAGCAGAAGCACTCCGCATTCCAGGACATGTTCGTTATCCCTGACAAGTCCTCTGGTAAGGATAGAAAGCTCGGTGACGGTGCTAGTGCAAGTGTCCGCGTTGCCCAACACAAGGTTACACATAAACTCTACGCTTTAAAGAAGTTTTTGATGCTTGATAAGGAGACGCCGGAACATTTCTACAACCGTGCCTCCAAGGAGTTCATCATCGCAAAGCGACTATCGGGGAACACACACATGGTGGAGACATATGCACTGGTGAAAGTGCCAACTACAACCATTCTTAATCGTGGTTGGGGATTCATCTTGGAGTATTGCAAAGGCGGCGATCTCTTCTCGCTTATCTCGCGCACAGGATGGAAATCATCGCCGCTCAATGAGAAACTGTGCCTCTTCAAGCAGATTGTCCATGGTGTCAAGTTCATGCATGATAATGGAATCATCCACAGAGATTTGAAACCAGAGAACGTGCTGCTCACAGACCAGGGTGTCTGTAAGTTGACAGATTTTGGTGTTGCAGACTATTGTCGTGAAGAGCCTTCAGACCCAACATCAAAGATCAAACCGGGAACAGCGTTTGTTGGCTCTCCACCATATGTCCCACCAGAGGTTTATGCTGTGAAGGAAGGTTCCCGCAAAACTTACAACCCTTTTGCACCTGACATGTGGGCTCTTGGTATGATCTTGTTTTGTCTTGTGTACCAGGGCACGCCTTTCCAGAAGGCACAGACCAGTGATGCTGCATACAGAGAGTTCCATCAGACTTACAAGAGATTTGTGTCTGAGCATCCCTCTTTTAGACTCAAGGACGTTAATGTTGGCCCTGGATCAGAGTTTAAGTATGCCAAGGATTTCCAAAGTGCGCATACTGCTAGGTTGGCTTGGAAACTCTGTGACTATGACCCAGATACGAGATACACTATTGAGGATCTGCTTTCGGACTCTGCCTTTATCAGCATTGAATGTTGTGTGGATGAGGAAACAGCTGATTGTCATCAAGCTTATTGGGATAGATGTTCTGCGATTATGGACATTCCTGATCCATCACCAGAGGCAGAGTCTCAGTCTACAAAGGGAAGTCCGCCACAGTCAAGCAAGTCGATGCTTGATTTCTCTGAAGCTGCTCCTCTCACAGTATCAACACAACCTGTCGTTCCAGTTTGTAATTACACAGTATCTCCTGCCTCCTCCGGATCACCAATACACTCCAATCCAGCATCACCTTCAACCTTCATAAAGGAACCAAGCAGTTTGCCAACATTAGCGGAAGATACTGAATCTGTGTCACCATCAGCGACAAGGATGTTCCATTCTATGTCACTGAGTTCACAACCCATCACAGAAGAGGAATGCCACGAATGTGAAGAGAATTGTGCTGTTGTCTCTCCAGCACTGGGAACTCCTTCCACTGATTCTTTACTAATGTTTTCACCTCGTCCTACATTTGGAGTACAAAGTCCACCACCACAACGCTCTATGATTGAAGACTTGGCAGAAGGTTCAACACAGGTGATTTCGACATATCCTCCACAGTCAATGATGCGTGCGTCTTCATTCTCGAGCATGAATTCTCGCACGAGTTCGACAAGTGTTAATGGAAAGAAGAAGAAACATCATCATATGGATGTGTCAAATATTCAGCATCGCAGCAGTTTTATTAAGAAGAAGTGAATGAAGGTATGGAGAGATTAATTTGCAAAGTTTTTTTTGTACGGTCGTTTGGATATATATCTTGGGCTCTATGAAGACGTAGCTTTATTGCGAGAAGTTTTGTGCATGTGTTTGTTCAACGACACATCGTTGATAGTATTCTGCTTCAGTCTCGGAATCTCAGCACCCAATATAGTATCCAAAACCGCTTGACGATTATCTTTCTGCCTTTCTCTTGTCCCCTCTTCTAGGGGGTTGGTTTAACTCGGCCCTTTTCCCTTTTCTCAACCCTTCAGGGGGCAGAGGAGTTCCTTGTTTATATATGTGTTGCCCCTACCGGTTTTGAAATGAGCAACGAAAAATAATGGATCCTATGAGATTCGAACTCATGCATCTTACGATACTCGATCTTGAGTCGAGCGCCTTAAACCGCTCGGCCAAAGATCCATTTGATAAAGTCAAAGTTTTTCGAGTTTACCAAAACATGTAGATGTATTCAGTGAAACACAGGGCCAAATTAATTAATGTTTCTGAGCTTTCGAATCATATTGTGACAATTGTGAGCTTCTTCTATGGACTATGGAAAGTTAAAGTTCTTGATTCAGCAGTTTTTAGAATCGCTTTTTTAAATTTTTAGTACAAAATTTGTTTGGTCAACGCTTCTTGATTTCTGAAATATGCAAGTACTTATGGAGTTTTGGGAAAAAATTCAAAGATTTCAATCAATAAATAAAGCTGGTAGCTCCCATATTTTCAAGTCCACTGACATTTGTAGCACTCGAAATGTTCTATCAATATGAGGCGTACCAGATTCATGCGCAAGACACCTGGTGATTCATTAATGAGCACCGTAGAGGGGTAAAGATCACACAGTTATTACGCGCCAATACCGAACGACTCATAGAAAAACAACAATTAATGAGTTGATATATTATAGGTAGTATATCTGCATGTTTTATGCTTATCACAGGGAAGTATCATTGGAATGTGCTCTTTACTCCCAATTAGGGTTAAGGGCATCCCCACCACTTGAAGCCACAAAAACAGAAGGGATCACAAAGGAACAGACAGATCAAAAAAAAAGAACACACATTACTTGACAGTACATTAATTATAACATAAAAACCGATTCATAAAACACTACTTCTTCTCCCGCACCTCTACTTCTCCACCACAGCTCAGGCATTTGTACGCCAGCACGGTAGACCCATCGGGCTTTTTGATTTCAAGTTTTCCTCTACTCTCCATGGCCATCCACTCACCCTTGGCAGGAATACGGCAGCATTCCTTCTCCACACAACGAGCACCAGTCTTCTTATAGCGTAGACCACAAGAATTACAGAGTTGGCCTGCTGAAACAGACCACGAAGGACGCCAGCAGGGCGACTGACTGGTGCCACAAGAGATGCAAACGCGCTTGAAGGAGTTGTGATGATATATCGTGTAGGAGTGTCCGGGGCCTGTGTGGGTTTGTGTGTGGATGAAGCTGGTGCTGAGCACAGGCTGAGCGTTGAGCTTGTGGTGGCCGCTCCACTGGCGTTGCTTCTTGGGCGACGTTGGCTCGCGTGCTGAGCATGTGTAGTTGTCATAGTAGGCGTGGAGTTGGGAGCTTGCGGCAATTGGAGATGATGAGGAAGGCTGTGGAGGGGAAGAGAAGTCTGAGGAAGCCCTTCTGGGAAGCATCTTTGAACTGATACGGGAGTTGAAGAGTGGGGTGGCACGCTGTTCCCTGTCGAGCTGCTCCTTGAGTTCCGTCAGCAAGATGGCATCGTTCAGCAGATCGAACCCGGGCTTGTCGTAGCGGAGAAAGCTCTTTAAGCTGTGAAACTTCTCCGGGAAGTTCTTCTCGATCCAGACTTCCAGGTTGAGCCTCCAGTCGTCGTCAGCAACACATGTGTCTGGATACTCTCTGGCAAGGTACTTGAGCGACGGAAGCGTGAGACCAGAGTCATGGAGAGCTGGTGTCAGCAGCGACTGAGGCGTCTCCTGGGTCAGCGCAGAGACGGGCGGCAGCTGTGTAACCGGGGGCAGCGCCGGGCTCAGCTTGGTGAAGAGTGGCGAGTGCGGCGGCGAGTGTGGCTGGGGAGGAGAGGATGGCGGCGTTCTGGAGCGTTCGACCTCGTGCTCCACAAGGTCGTCTTCCAAGTATCTCTTTCTCTTGAGGTCTGAGTGAACGAGCGGAGGGAGCAGGTTGGAGGGCATTGTGGACGAAACTATGCTCATCCTTTGGCGGCGGGGGGTTGCTGGTGTGGAAAGAGGGAGCGTGATCTGTGAAAGAGCCCGTGAGATCTGAGTGAGAGAGAGAGAGTCCGTGTAAAATTTAGAACTCCGGCCGTGGATCAGTGCGTTGTGAGGGATGTGCAGTGTGGTTCAAAGCTGTCAATGCGCTGATGCAGTTTCTAAAGAGAAGCGAAGCGTGCGGTAACCTGGGCGATCTGGGAGGCGAAGGACTATCTGGCGTGGGGCAAGATAGAAATGGTGGGGAACTCTGAGAATGGCAGGCAGTTGGAAACACAGCGTGGTACTGAGCGTGTGTTCACGTGTGTGTGGAAAGAGTGGACGAGACGTGTGTGGAGGGAGAGAGTTCAAAAAGAGTGAAATACAGTCTCAGGCGAAAAGAGTGACGGGAGGTAGCAATTAGAAGGGGGAAAAGAGATCTACACATTACGGACCCCTAACGGCGAATCCCTTCCTATTTATTGGAAAAAAACATCAAACAGTCGGCTGGCTCTCAGATCTATTCTAAATGTAAACAAGCCAACACACATTCCACCCCTGAAAACTGCCTAATTAGCCTGCCTCCTAAACACGGCGGGTACAGCGACTTCCCGATTCGGGTGGACTAGATCTCCCGATCCGGACGCCTGCGGCGGGTTGCGTCGCCCAACAGGGAAATTCCCGGATCGGGATATTTTCAGATCGCAACCCTGTTTCACTCACTTCTGGGGAATGCTGGCTGATTTTGATTTGATCTGATATGTCATGGCCTAATTCAGGAGCATGGCTGATGTGCTGGCTCCTTGAGAGCTGAAATATCAAGGGTGGCGCTTATCTATGGCGTTGCAGCCAGAGAGATACCACTTCTACATAGAGATCCCTGCTCAATGGAAGGGGATATTTGTGTCATATCTCTACCATAATGCTCTTTCTATGTATAGAAGTGCCATATATAGCTCCACATTGGATGAGTCACGATAGATCAATTGCTAGTTATTTTGAGTGTCCGCATACGGAGATGGATCAAAGCGCTGGTACGCTTCTTGGCCCCTGTAATCATATATCTGTCAGCTTCAAAATCTACGATCAGATAATGGATTTTGGAAAACAGAGTTATAGTGGTGATGACCCTTGATATGAAATATTAGACTATTGATTTGCTGGTGGATTCCTGATCTGAAAGGAGGCTTGCAGAGTCAACTCTAGGCTCTCCCAGCTCAATTCCTATCAGAGGACTAATAAACTTTATTCTCTTCAAATTCAGAAACATCATTGGATGTATGGGAAAGAACGTTCCAGTTTCAGTGTATTCATGGACAGAGTTTTAGAGCCATCACTGTGCCAGCCATGGCGTAGATACCAGCACGCTTGCGTACAATCCCGCACGCCTTATAATAAGATTCCCTTCAACCCCTTCCACTTTCTAAACAAGAAGCATAGTTGAATTAATAGTCGTAAAAGTCTAATAAAGGCCGAATAATAACTTTTAGTGTGCTTATGGTGGTGTTTTGTTACGTTCCTGGGGGAAACGCGCCTCCATGCCTCTTGAACCCAAAGGGGTAATGAAGCATCAATACCATTTGAACCCAGCCTTACCACATAAAGCTCTCACAAAGCAAATTAGGATCAGTCTATGATATAATAAAAACGTATTGTGGAGTTTCAATTTAATTATGGTGCTGTTGTTGTTGTTGATGATGATGGTTACGAATGAGTTTTCTTCTCCTGCACCAAGACTGAACCCATCCATGCGCCTCGTAACTCTTATCCAAGTGAGACATTTTGTGACACAATCTGCCAAACACAAAAACCTCATTCACGCCACACGTTCTTATGAGACTAGAATTTCTTCTTTCAAGGCGTCTAGCTTTCAAATAGGGACTAGGAATTGCGCAAAATAGGTGTGCGTCTTTGTGTCATTACTTTGAGTACCTCTCCCGGATCAAGTGACACAAAAACGAATTTTGAAATATTCTCCCAAAATTCCCCCTCCCCCTCTTCCTTCTTCTTCTTCTTCAAGAGCCAATACCTTCCAAGAGTTGCCACCTTCCAAGAGCTACCACCTTCCATGAGCTCCACAGATCAAGACACTCCTACTGGCGAGTCCACTCTACTCCACAGTGCTGCCCATCCGTAACTTCTTCTCCCGCCCAGTATCTTGATCCGTTCGCCTTGTCATCAGTACCTACCTGCTCTCCGTGAAGGCGATGTATCGTCTCTTCCGCATTGTTGTCACTACTCGCTTTTGTCGACCACCAGTCTGTTGTTGCCTGAGAACCACATGTCGCCGAAGAAAACCTTGAAGCTACTTGTTCAAGTCTCTGACAATTACATCAAGACTCGGTCTGTATCGGGGACGGCTGAGGGTGCACATCTTAATGCCGGAGGACGTGGAAGCCTGTTCCAGCCAGCACGCAGTGGGTCGCCTTGGTGTTTGGTTTCTTGTCTGAGAGTGTACTGAATCATCACTCGCGGAGGGGTATGGAGTTATGATGATTGTGTTCCTGTGTTCCCCACTTTATTACTAACAAGTTAAGCATGATTACTGAGTGGAAAGAGGAACGGAGGCGGAGTGTGAAGGGGTGTTGAAAGGACCCTCAGGGACGCTAAAATGGTTAATAGCCCTGCCCTTGGTATGCGCACTATATATTCTTATTGTCCATTTATTCTGTTAATTATGTGCTTAAACAGGTATATTTGTCCCTCATTCAGGATTCACTTGCCATTGGCTCCATAGGAACACATCCAAATATCTTAAAGCAATCAATTTTGAGGATTATATTTGTAGTTTAGTTGATGCACCTGTTGCGAGTCAGTCCCCAGCTACACTTTATAAGCTCTGAACGGGGACAGACACAACACCTCCGGAACTTAATCCATTCTTCCTCAACAAAGGCAACTAAAGGGAACTTGTATCAGTTGAGTAGAGGATTTTTCCGGCTTTGTGTTATTCAAGTTCCCTGAAAGCTCTACAGAGTTTGAGTGAGTTACAAAAGCTGTAAAGGAAGGTAGAAAGTTAGTGTTCACATAAGGAGAACAAACTGCGGTATGCAATTTCATCCTCGTAGGATGGCTCATCCGGGATGCTTCTTTCCTTCATAAGTTCTGCTCTGATCTCCATAGCCTTCTGCATGTCAATAGGAAGCTTACCACCAGAGATTTCTTGGATCTTGGCCTTGTCTTCTTCAGTCATGCCGAGCGAAGGATCTTCCCACCAATCTTTTCTTTGGAAAGGAACGACATCTGTAGACAAGACAACCTCGTTGTAGGGATCACAGATGAAGAAGCACAGGATCTTTCTGTGCCCTTTCTTGGTCTTATCCAAGAGTTCGAATGGATCAACGTGATGCTGATAAAGGTTTGGCCAAACAACCACCTTGTTAGTACAACTCTCCACTGATCCCAAGTTTCGAATGAGAGGCTCCTCATCTTTGAGTCCATACACGTATTTCACTCCAATGTCATCGCCTTGTTCGTACTCTGGCTCACCAAATGCTGTTCTGAATGACAGATTGGATGTACTGATGTTCTCGCTATCGTAGTAGTAGATCACTGTAGCGATGATATCCTCGTTTGGAGCACCTTCAACATGCCACGAACCGCCCTCATAAGTTGGTGATTCAGGCGTGAGTTCAATGTTGGCCAGCTTTGTAATGACCTTGGCGTTCTTGAAATCTTTGAGGTTGAAAGTGACAGTCTCTGGATCTTTCTCATAAGGAACAAACATCTCACGCCCGTAAAGCTCAACACGCTTCTCAAACATCGCATCTGAATCTTCCTCGCCTTCAAGATCGGAAAAGATGTTATACATCGAACATGACTCTCCATTCTTGATGTAAAGATCATTCATCACATCAGCGGGGACACGCATATACTGAGGTGAAGCAAATCTTGCCAGTGCGAAATTGAGACCAGGAAGAGTTGCGTTGAAAATGTCGGATAGTGTGTCGTATAGGTCCTTGAGCTTTACAGGGTGGAGGTTGTTGATGTACGAAGAGAATGTGAACTTATCAGTGGCTGGGTCAAGAGACATTACGCTTGGTAGCCATTGGAAGTTTTTGGAAACGGCTTCAAGGTAGCTTTCAACGCCCTTTGCTCTGCCAATCTTCTCAGAGTACTCAGCCACTTTGAAACCGTCCTTTGACTTGACAACAGTGGTTCCGTACTGAACTGGGAAGAGTGAAGGATGCACCAGATCAATCACCTTGTTGTTAGATCCTGGGTGGTAGTCAAGATTAGCGCCAAATGAATCGTATAGTCTCTGAACCTGAGAATTGAGATCCAAACGTGTCTTTTCAGGAACAGCAGTCAAACTGGAGACAATGTTGAAATCACACTCCATTGTGAACCCGCTCTTTTCGAGACCATCGTACTCCTTCTCCATCTTCTCAACCCATTCCAGCTCCTTCAACACATAGTCATACATCTTGTCCATTAGCTTCTCCTCCGGGAACTGCTGCTTCATTTCCGATCTCCAGTTGGCAGTGATGGTATGGTTCTTGTACTTGTCCTTCCATTGTTGTTTGGCACGAATAGCAGCAGATATTTCATGCATCACCCAGTGATTAGCAGCCTGGGCGTCGACAACGTCAATAGCAAATCCACTAAACCACGGATGTGGAAAGGGCGAGATTCTCATTGGCTTAGGTGGGACCATCGTAATTGGTTTGGTTGACTTTGTGGAGTGTCAAGAATCGCGTGCTGGTAGACTTGGTATTTATAGTTGGAGAGGGGTCCATGCCGAATAATTATTTGGCGTTATAAGACATGCTTTTGTGTGGAAAATTACAAGGGCTCCAATGTTGATGCGGTGATTTGGCATTGAATATGTTGATCAATAGCTTTATGCTATCAATGGATCGAGTGATTAATCTCTGTATGGTTGTATGTTTTCCAGCTAAAGAGAGTTTGAGAGAATGGCACGGGTATCATCTTTGTGCGTAGATTTCAGAATGCCAGCGTATGTTTCAGCACTAACCTATTAACTATGCATGAGCTCTAGCTTCTGTAAAGGTAGAATTGTTTTAAATTGAAGAGAGTGTATAGGCCATATACTGCAATTAATGCTCACACAAAGAGAAACGCATGTCACTGCCGGAGCCAATATCCTGAATCCCGGCACTTCTCTCCTTCATCAACTCTTCTCTCACTTTCATGGCCTTGGCCATCTCAATAGGAAGTTTACCCCCAGAGATCTCCTGAATCTTCTTCTTGTCCTCTTCTGACATACCAAGGGTAGCGTCATCCCACCAGTTTTTTCTCTGGAATGGGACAACATCAGAACTGAGAACAGTCTCATTGTATGGATCACAAATAAAGAAACAGAGAATCTTTCTGTGTCCCTTCTTTGTCTTGTCCAACAGCTCAAATGGTTCAACGTGGTGCTGGTACAAGTTTGGCCAGATCACAACCTTGTTAACACGACTCTCAACTGATCCGATTCCGTGCATCAGAGGATCTTCATCGTGTAAACCATAAACGTACTCAACGCCAAGGTCGTCACCTTGTTCGTAGTATGGCGATCCGAAGGCGGATCTGAATGACAGATTGGATGTACTGATGTTTTCGGTGTCGTAGTAGTAGATCACTGTGGCAATGATATCCTCGTTTGGTGCACCTTCCACATGCCACGAACCACCCTCATATGTTGGTGATTCAGGCGTGAGTTCGATATTGGCGAGTTTGGTAATGACCTTGGCGTTCTTGAAATCTTTGAGGTCGAAAGTGACGGTCTCTGGATCCTTCTCGTACGGTACGAACATTTCACGACCAAAGAGTTCAATACGTCTGGCATAGTGCCTATCCTCTTCCTCCTCATCCTCATCTTCGTAGTCCATATATATCTGATCCATGGAGTATGGCTCTCCATCTTTCATGTAGATCTCATTCATGACTTCCACAGGAACACGAGTATAAGGTGGAGATGCGAATCTGGCCAGAGCAAAGTTCAAACCAGAAAGTGTTTGGTTGAAAATGTCTTCCAGAGTTCCATAGAGATCTTTGTACTGAACAGGATGGAGGTTGTTGATGTATGAAGAGAAGGTGAACTTACCGGTGGTTGCATCGTAGCTCAAAATGCTTGGAAGCCACTGGAAGTCCTTAGAAGCGCCAAAGGCGCTTTTTGATTTTGCAATGTCGTCAGAGTACTGAGCCACTTTGAAACCGTCCTTTGTCTTGACAACAGTGGTTCCATATTGGACTGGGAAGAGAGAAGGATGCACCAAATCGATCACCTTGTTGTTAGATCCTGGGTGGTAGTCAAGATCAGTACCGAATGAGTCGTACAGTCTCTGAACCTGAGAATTGAGATCCAGGCGTGTCTTTTCAGGAACAGCAGTCAAACTGGAGACAATGTTGAAATCACACTCCATTGTGAACCCGCTTTCTTCGAGACCATCGTACTCCTTCTCCATCTTCTCAACCCATTCCAGCTCCTTCAACACATAATCAAACATCTTGTCGATAAGCTTCTCCTCTGGGAACTGCTGCTTCATCTCCGATCTCCACTTGGCAGTGATGGTATGGTTCTTGTACTTGTCCTTCCATTGTTGTTTGGCACGAATAGCAGCAGACATCTCGTGCATCAACCAGTGATTGGCCGAGTGGGCCTGGACCGCATCCGGGGTATAGTCGCCGAACCACGGATGTGGGAATGGTGAGAGACGTTGCGGTGGGTTTCTCATTTGGTAGCAAAGCTGAAAGTCATCTTTTTAATGGGGGTGGCTCGAGCCTTTATATAGGCTTGGTGAGTTCATGCCGGATAATTATTTGGCTGGGGTCGTTTGTGGAGGCCCCTGGTAATTTGGGGCACGATAGCGTAACTCTGGGAATTAACAAATTTAGTGAGACGAAAACTACATCTTGGACTGTCTCTCTCCACAAACAGCTTGTTTTGTCTCCCTCCCTCCGGTGCTTTCAATGAGCCTCCAAAAGTACTTCAGCAACAAACTCACGAGAATCTTTGAACGGCACAACCAAGATGTCCCCAAGAAACTGGCAATTGCGCTCTCTGGAGGCGTCGATTCTATGGCATTGACACATCTGGCCCATCACTTTTCCCAGCAACACGGCATTTCATTATACCCAATCACGATCAATCACAACCTCCGAGCAACCAGCTCAATGGAGATCCCACTAATACGCAGACAGCTGGAGAAGATGGATCTTCTACGAAATCACCACACAATGGATATCCAACTCGAGAGTCCGCCATTGTCAGTATCATCAACAATCGCCAAAGAAATTGAGGAAGAGGCCAGAGTGAAACGATACAGCGCCATAACGGAGGTTTGCTCATCACTGGGTGTCCATCATATACTTCTAGGTCACCACCTGGATGACCAAATAGAGACGTATTGCATCCGACTGTTGAAGAACTCTGGAATTGTGGGATTGGCTGGGATTCAAGAGTGGGCCAAGGCGCCCGTGAATACCAAACCTGAGCGTCTCTCCATTGTAAGGCCTCTGTTGGATATGAGAAAAGAGCAGCTATATCAGGAGTGTATTGAGCATGGCATTGAGTGGGTCCAGGACTATACGAACTTTGATGAGAATTATGGTCTTAGAAATGTGGTGAGAAAGTACTTGCATGACAACAAACCTGTGGAGGATCGAATGCTAGCAGGGTTGACGGCAGCCAGGAAGTTCAATCACAGGGTGGATATACATGTGAGGAGGTTGTATGAGAGCTTGAAAGACGAGATTGTGACTCGTCCTGGTGGGATGACAATAAAGATGCCAGACTCTGCGCTCCAGAAAGAGACCAATCTAGTGATTGCAAAGTTTTTCTTCAAGCTCTTGTATTGTATTTCACCTTCCAAGAACTACCATTATAGTCTGAACAAGGTTGTTGAAGTTATTGCACGTCTCAATGAGACGGGAACATTTACTCTTCTCCAATTACAATGGACTGTCACACATGACAAAGACAACACCATTATTCAAATCTCCCGTCAAACACCACCACTCTCACCAGTCACCTACGATTTCATCCTCCTTCCAAACACGAGCAGTGATTACTTCCTCTTTGACAACACATACTGGTTCAAAGTTGAGAACAAGACCGCAGATACGAAACACTACACATTCAAGACTCTGACTGCAGATGACAAACAACTGATGGATCCAATTCCTGAGAACTACAAGTACTCAGAGTACAAGAACACACCGGTATTGATTGACATTCTCGAGAACAAGATTGTGGCTATCCCAATTCATGAGCCGGTAGAGTTTGTGTCTTGGAAGTTGAAAGAGAACATATACTCCTTCTAGGTGTTTATAAATGGAACAATTGATGTAATAACGACGTGTATTGATTCTGGTATATTTTGTGACGCGTCCAGCTTGTCAAAGCGGAGTCAGGGGGCCCCTTGTTCTAGACCTGGCCCGAGTCAGAGATCTCTGGGGAATGAGGCTGCTATGCGGTAGAGAAAAACCAGGCACAGACACATTCCATAGTCTACTGATTCAATTATATAGAAGATCTAATCCGATCATTACTTATATATCCCGAAATACTATAATAAGAGGCTAATTAAAGCTTCTATTGTGTCTGCGCCTCAATTAGAAAAAAACGGTTGATACGGCCACACTGCACAGAGCTCGGAGAGCAAGAGAGTGAAAAATTCTTCCCCAAACACAATCAAAACACCATAAACACGCTTCAAACCCGCGTTAACACAAGTCGAACGACTTTGAATCCTCATTGAGTGTGATCTATTGCCCTCAAACTCTTCAAAAACCTCTTTTTTTCCCTCGTGTCTTCTTACGTCCACATTTCCCGAACTTGCTTTCACTCCCGTGTCTTGATTTAACTTCAAGACTCGATCTTCTCTTTTGCTTTCTGTGCCAGTGCCGACCCTCTGTCCGTCCGCACTGCGCACAACATTGGCCCACCATTCGACACTTAGCCGTTTCGCCCTTCTACACCCTCCTCTGCGCAACAAGCTGACAGGAAGAACTCTTTCAAACACGAGAGCTGCCGCCTGAAGTTCGTTAACTATTTGCTGTGTTTTCCCTATACACAGCCCCCATCCCTAACAATCTCCTTGAACCAGGGAGATCACCGCCAAACTGTCCAAGTCCAACGTTTTGCGCCTCGCTGAGAGCGCCGCAATCAAGAGAGCTACCCCACCAATCGCCAAAGTTCTTCACACGGACGCCAAAATGACCTACGTCGACCACTCCCAGCCCCTTTTTGCCGCTGAGCTGCTCAAGAACGAGTCTGTGAGATCTGAGGTCGCCAGAAGAGCACTCAACTTGCAGTTTGACAAGCTCAGAGTCGCCCCGGAGAAGAGACGTGTCGCCATCGAGACCCCACGCTCTGAGCAGCTCATTGGTGATGCTCTCAAGCACGAGATCTCCCAGATTGACCACGCCACGTGCGAAGCAGGTGCCGAGGACGCATTCTTTGTGTGCGATTTGGGCAAAGTTGAGAGACTCCTTCAATTGTGGCAGCAGCAGTTACCTCGTGTCCACCCATATTACGCTGTCAAGTGCAACCCGGACACCGAGGTTTTGAAGCTGCTTGCCTCTTACGGTGTGAACTTTGATTGTGCGTCCAAGGGAGAGATTGAGACCATCCAGGAACTGGGAATCGATGCTTCTCGTATTGTCTACGCTCATCCTTGCAAAGTCTCATCTTCTGTTAGATTCGCCAAAAAGCAAGGTGTCAATCTCACCACTTTTGACAATGTGGATGAGTTGTACAAGATGAAGAAGTTCCACCCTGAGTGTAAGCTGCTTCTCCGTATCATTACGGATGACTCCTCTGCCCAGTGCCAGTTGTCGACCAAGTACGGAGCCCCACTCGAGTCTGTTCCACACTTGTTGCAGACTGCCCGTGAGTTGGGACTTGATGTCACTGGTGTTTCCTTCCACGTTGGCTCCGGTGCCTCTGACACCACTGCGCTGATCAAGGCTGTTCGTGATGCTCGTGGTGTCTTTGAGCTGGGTTCCGAGTTTGGATTCAAGATGGAAACTCTTGACGTTGGTGGAGGCTTCTCCCAGACATCCTTCGTCCCAGCTTCCAATGCCTTGAGATCGGCATTGGACCAGTACTTCCCACTCAACACTGGTGTCAAGATCATTGCGGAGCCGGGTCGTTACTTTGTTGCTGACGCATTCACCCTCGCCACACACGTCATCGCCAAGCGTCCAGTCAATGTCAAGGCGATGGTTTACGTCAACGACGGTGTCTATGGCAACTTGAACTGCATCCTGTTCGACCATCAAGAGCCAGAGGCCCGCGTCTTGTCTCACGGTGGTGAGTTCTTGTTTGGCGAACAGCAAGGGAAGTACAGCATCTCGCTTTGGGGTCCAACATGCGATGGATTGGACTGCATTGCCAAGGAGACCAAACTTGCTAGAGATGTCGAGGTTGGTGATTGGATCTACTTCCCTAACTTGGGTGCTTACACCTCTGCTGCTGCTTCTCCGTTCAACGGGTTCGAGGCAAATGCTCGTAAAGTTTATGTAAACTCTGAAAGAGTTTAGACGATATGCTATTTTAATTATAATTCTGCTTTTTATTTGTTTTGTAAGTGAATCTTGGTATATCAACTTACCTTTTAGAATATAATTTGCCGATAGCGCAAATCGAACCTGGAACGCCAACCCCATCGAAACCGCGGGCTGTGTGTTTTGAATTCGACTCCTCCCATCAATACCGGCAAACCAACGAAACCCCTTGACAAAATCGCTGCGAACTCTTCTTCCAACGGGTGTTAAACTCCACAGATGACAGACAGTGCTAGCTTACTGGCCGTCCTGCCTAGTGCTGGAAACAAGGGACACCTCCTGCTCTTTTGGCACACAGAACTTCATGCCCTTCTCGCCCGAGACTCCTCCATCAACGTGGCAGCTCTTCTCCAGGAGATGGAGAAACAGGTTGATTTCCTCCATGACGACCGTAACAAGGAGTGTCTGGAGGCATTGAGCGAGCCGGTTGTGTCGTCAATTGCGAAGAACTATGCTGCGTTGCTCACGAGGTCACGTTCCGGGCTCTTCGACATCGCCAACAGACACGTTACGACTTTCACTGACACCAAGAGATCAACACATTTACGTGCGTTGAGTTGTGTGGTACTGACTCACCTTTATCTTGCATTTGGCCGTGAAATCGTTTCGTTCATCCCAGTACTGTTGACAACACTGGTCAAGATCATCAAGAAGGAGAAGAACGTTCTCCAGTTGTCACAACTATGGTATGCGCTCCTTAGAAACGGTGGCCGTGAAGAGCTCACAGACTCGCTAATATCGAAGTTCTATAAGCTCTTGAAGTCAATTGATAACATTGAGGCGTTGGCTGTCCTCCATGGGACGCTCGGTGTCACTATGAGCTTTAAACCAGTTGATCTCATCACCTTCAAGACTGCAAATCAGACTATGATCCAACAGGGGCTTCAAGCTCACAACAAGATCAGAGTTGCTACAGCAAAGAGTGTCGCCGAAGCATGTGTGAGTCTGAACTGGGGAACAAATGTGTCATTGGATTTATACAAGGATATCTACCTCGACAGCACACATCATGAAGTTCAAGTGGGAGTCATTGAATCGATGGTACACTACGTGAATCTCAAAGTTGTCGCTGAGGAGGACTTTGTCATTGCACAAATCGACACATTGATGTCGTGTCTGTTGGATATCTTCCATCATGAGAGGTACCACGTCTTCTCACTCAACAGGAAGTATCGTACACTCAATCATATTCTCTACTTCTTCAAAGCACTCTTGACATTCATAGGAGAGTCAAATCAGGCATCAATTCTCGAACACTCTGTCATGCCAATGATTGACAGAGAGCAAGAACCATGGACACTCATCACACTTCTCAAACTAGCAGTCGTTATGATCTCCAACGCATCGAGTCTCTCAGATACTCGTGTCGAAAAGTATCGCATCACCCTTTGGAAGCTTTGCCTTTCTATGAACCATGAACTTCAAGCAAATGCCGTTCTGGTCCTCAGAGAACTTACTGTCAAGTGTCCATCAGTTTTGAAGGAACTCCTCGAGACATCACATAATGAGGTTGTAAACAACTCCAAACAGCAAGCATCTGACAAGATTGCTATCAAATCTCATGGGCTTGCACTCATTATCTCGAATCTCGTTTCACTTGCAGACAAAGACTACGTTCCACAGATGGTTATCGAGAACATCTGGAGCACCTCAATTGCGATTCTTAAAGAGAACAAAGTTGTCAAAGCACAGAACAGCAACAACCTCATCATTGCATGGATGTGTCTCTCCGGTGTGTTCACATACAAAGATAGGCCATATGTTGAGTCTCTGACCGATGAATTGATGGCTGTTTGGGATACTCTTGATTTCACCTCTGAAATCACAACATCACCATATGCATGTCTGGATGTCATCAGTCATGCCCTCACTGCTCTCTTGTGTTTCATCCACAACACATCTCCTCGAGGACATGTTGCGAAACTCCTCCTTCAGTCATTGAACCAGTTGCGTACGATTTCTAGTACTGTGAAACTATCTACAGGATCCGAGTCAAAGGCTGATATGATTAAGAAGAGATGTTACCAGATTTATCTCGCATGCATTGACCTCATTAAGACTGAAAACAGTTCCGTGTTGATCCAGACGATTGCAAACTTCTCAGGGCTTCCAAATTACGAGTCACTGGTCAAGAATGAGACTATCACACCTTGGACTAAAGATGATGGATACAGTAACGGTCTAACTTCGAAGAATACTGGATATACCACCGATGAACTTACTATCAAGCTCAGTGACATTAAGTACTCCACTACTGAGAAAGAGTACAACATTGATAAAGAGCCAGTCCCTGATGGTGCCATATCAATGGGATCAGTTAAGAGTTGGGTCACTGAGTCAACATGGATTGATGAGCTTGAAGTGTCATTATTGTCCCCTGTTTCATGTGCTTTGGAGTACGATCTTTATCAACCAATCTTTGGATCATACTCCTTGAAACAGACATTCTCCCCACCTTCGAAAACTTCTATCATAGACAGTTCCATGGAGATATTTATCACAGCTTTCCCTTCATTGTCGACTAAAGTGCAATTGTCCCTTTTGGAGACTCTTCGTACCCACCTCCTTTCAAAGTCTACGAACAATTCCACCAAGATCGCCCAAGCCATCAATGCATCCATTGTTCTACACGGTGCTTTAATGACCGCACTTAAGGGACCTGTACAGTTCGATGTTCAAGTTGGTACTATCCTTCTTGAGACCTTGCGCCTTCTTTACTCCATGTATCCATCCTCTCACATTCGTGTCATGAACAGTGAAGCAATTGGACTCCTGATATCCCGTTGTGATTTGAAAGAACAGATTCCAATCTTCGTCAAGAAGATCATGGACGAACAATCTTCTGATTCTCGAGCTTTCAATGTACTGGTATTGGGCTACATCTATCATTACAATTCATCGCATTTCAGTGATATCTGGCCTGTGTTGTTGAAACTTGCTGAAGATCCACATCCTACTGTGCACGCTTGGGCCATGGATTCATTAGCAACGATCATTGACAAGCACGTTGCGATAAATGCCACTACTGCCATCCATGTCCTCCAAATGCTGGAGTCGTGTTACCTTGATGACAGATTTGGAAGATTTGCTCCGGCAAATTACTCCAACTTGAATGCTGATTGTGATTCGAATGCAGTGCTCGCCAGAGTTTTGAGAAGTGTCGTGACGAGTTTGGGTCCGGGTATTGCTGAATTGGAGACAAATGCCAGTGAGATCCAACGAGCAATGATATCTGGGTTGTTCTGGTATGATAATAACTCGAACTCGAGATTGGATCTGTTGAAGCTGACCCAGGAGTTGACGGTGTATGACCAGCCAACAATTCAGAAGATGAAGGTGTTGAATGTCTTGAAGTTCCTCATTCAAAGTAATACTGGAATGGTTATTGGGTCTGAGTTGAATTTGTGCATATATGAAGAACGGAATGAGGTCTTCCCAATGACCTCTGGAGGAAAGCTGCTCGATTTATCTCTTGATTTCTTGTCTCAACTTGTGAAAACGAGTGAGGATGTGTCTTTCATCGCTGAGGTCGAACCATTTATCTGGTTATGTTTGGAAAGAGACCCAGATTCCCAGATTTTGTCCGACTTGGTTGTTCAATGGTTGGATTCGTCCTATGATATTGGCTGGTTCCTCAAGCTACAGAAGCTATTTAATGCCTCGAAGCAGCAGCTCCAGTCTATCATCACCAAAGAGCACTCTCGAATCATGAACAAGTACACACACAAGAAAGTCCAGGTCGATGTGAAGGATGAAGAATCTCAGTCTATCACCAACAAGGCAGAACAAGACGTCAAGGGTGAATCAGTGAATTGGAGATTCAAGCTCAGAATCATTGGTTTGATCAAACAGCTTTTGACATACACTCAGCGAGACTCAAGACTACACGATCAACTTTCCAGTCTTGTCTCGGATTTGATCAAGGTGTCATTCGCTGCATCCACCTCCTCTGCAGAAGAACTTCGTCTAATGGGTATCACACTCCTCGGTGATCTCATCCTCACTTATGCACCAGTAAGAGATCCGATATATCCTACAATGTCACTTCTACAGCAACAGCAAGCACAAATCACATCCGCGCTTATTCCTGCTTTCCAGCATGGTTCATCCCCAATGCTTGTGGCAGAGGCTATTAAAGTGGCAGCTATGTTCATCGGTTCTGGCGTCGTTGGTGTTTCCAAGTTGGGTCGTACTGCCAAGATCCTCACTGGTGCACTTGAAGACCTGACAGGGGATGAAGATGAGTTCAAGGTTAGTGAAGTTGCGATCACAAGTGAGATTGGACAAAGACGTGTGAGGTTAGCAATCCTGAATGCTTGGGCTGAGTTGAAGTCCTTGAATGATGGACAGAATGAAGAGTTGGATGAGATGGTCAATCAGCATATGGAGTTGTTGCTGCCATTGTGGATTAGTACGTTGAAGGAATTTGCATTGATCAAACATGGTGATTCCGAAGATGATAAGCTATTCCAAGATTGCTGGATCAATTTGGTCAATGTCATTGGGTGTATCACAGAGAATGATGGTTCCTCGATCCAGGCTCTGCTTCAGAATGATGCCCTTGGCTTCTATTACATGTTGTATGCCCACTGTATCTTCTCGTTGTTGAAGAGCGGGGACAGGCTACGCATTCTTGGTGTCCTTGTGAAGATTCTTGCATACAAGGAGCTGGTAAAGTTGGTGTACTATGATGAGATCTTCAATGAGACTATGGAAGTTCTTGAGCGTTTGATCGTGACTGGAGAGATTGAGGAGAAGTTGGTTCTTCTCGACATTACAACGCGCATCTTTGTGAACTACTTTGAAGTAAACTCAGATGAAGAGTTTGGTCAGAATGCAGACAAGTTATTCGAGATCATGAGATTGAATTTGCAATCTGTGACGCAATTCATTCCGAAAGAAGGACAGTCAATAGATGCCGAGATACCTCCAGCCTGCTTGAAATTGGTGAAGAAGGCACTCAAGTCTATCACAGTGATGGTTTCGTATTTCCCCGTCATGATTAAGCAGGATCTCTTTGCCAGCATCTTGTCAATCATCTCACAGATCTACACCTCATCCATAGCGGATGTTTTGGTTCCTTTGGTTTTGCCTACAGTGAAAGACATCACACATGATTTGGTGGCAATGGAAGATATCTGTATCTTGAACAACTTTTACCAAACCATCAAACCATCCCTTTCTACCGCATTTGTGACAACGGCAACAATCAGCGTCTTATTATCCACTGCACCAACGACTCTCAGACTGACAGATGACGATATTAACATGATTGTGTTGAGTGTGATGAGCCTCCTTGAAGATCCTGAGCAAGCGCAGCTCGGTACACAATCTATCAAATCGATCGCAGTGTCGGGTACATCCATCTCTGATTCCCTACTACGCAAACTGGTTCCACAGCTGATCAAGGCTGCATTGACACATGATGATGCTCGGTTATACGTCGAGCTCTTGGTTTTGATCATCAAGAATCACCCATCCCTTCCACTTTATGCATTGGCATTACCAACGATACTGGAAGTATATGCTCACCATCCAAATCTTGGCGAATACTTACACAAACGTATGGTCTCGCTCATCACGATCAATGCTGAGTTCTTCAAGTCGATATTAAATGTGTTGGATGAAGACCAGAAGGTTGCAACAGAGAAATTAGTCAGATTGGGTGATGTTGTTGTTTCTACTGGTGAGAATGAAGACGAGATTGCATTGAAGACATTTGAGTGATGTCTTTTCTTAATTGAAGAAAAGTTTTGGATGACGTACTACAGGCCATGTAGAGGGAAGTAGATGCTCGCCCAGATCGTGGATCGCCTGTTACTATTACATTACTTCGATATATTAGGGCCGTTGGGTGACCTAACTCTATGAATATAAGACACAAGGAAATGTGAGGACAGATCGAGTGCGACAAACTGAGAACTTTACTTCATTCATTTGCGCCTGGTTTTCTTTCGCTTCTCCGAGAAGTTTACCCCTGATTAGAAAAATCACTCCTAGACAGAAAAGAGAAAAAAGGGCCTGACTATTAAATCAGAAGGGATGTACAAACCAATTGTTGTAGTCTATATATCATCTACTCGCTATCAAAAGGAATCAGAAATGCTAAATCCAACGTTACCACCTGCAAAGTGGTTCCCACCAGAGACAATCTTGATTCATGTTCCAGATGGACCTTGGTACGATCCCGAGTCCCTCAAACCCAAACCACCAAACCCAAAGAGTGTATGGACTGCCTTCTCTATTATTGTATCGTTTGTGATACTTGGTCTGGGTGTGAATATCTTACCCTTGGTGTTGACCCCAAGGGATCCACTGGTGACGTACCTCTGTGAGTTAAACAACACTGGATTAGGCTTGAATCGGAGTTCGGTACCCACTTACGTTCGTATTGGACTTTCCCAGTACTGCTTTGATTGGAATCCCTCATTCACATCTTCAGTGTGCCAAACTTACACCGATTCAATGTGGACTGATATTGCAGAGCTCTACACGAATACTATCAAGAGTAACTCTACTCTCTCTGAAGCCATTCAAACACTTAGGTCAGATCCACTTCAAACAATGACTGGACTGTCACTCAGAACCGAAACAATTGTTGGGATTGTCTTCAGTTCCCTTGCAGTCTTCTTTTGTCTCTGTGCTATGGGCTGGTACACCTATACAGACAAATCTCGTGCAATTACCGCCTACTTAATCTTGGGCGTCACCTGTTCTTCCTGTTTATTGTGGATAACATCTCTGATTCCGTTATTCTCTGATACGATTGACATCTCTGACACCTTGGACCGCCTCTTTAGAGATACTGATGTCGTTGTGAGTATGGGATACTTGAGAACACTCTTCAAGATCTGCAGTATTTTGGAAGCAGGAGGGATAGTCACAGCATTCATAACCATGGCGAAATACTTTGATAAATAGATTGATTACACTCCTTTATGCATTCAAAATTATTATTATTATTATTATTATTATTATTATTATTATTATTATTATTATTATTATTATTATTATTATTATTCTCTAGTCATTGGTTTAGGTGAAATAAATCACATGAACAACACAAACATCAATATGGCACATAACCCCGACAGTCCCGACGCAACACCATTACATATGAGATAATGTGTACCCGTCTTTGCTGCAATTCCAAACTCAAAAAAATTTCCGTTGAACGCTTTTGCAATGTCTTTGGATACAGAAGACATGTATTCCAAACTCTGACAAAGGATGGAGAATGAAATGATTGTGAATACTGCCATGAAGGAAGATGCGTAAGTGACATAGAGCAAGTATTTCTCCTTGTATCCCAAGAACGAGAAAATACAGAGAATACATGCAAGTCCCAATAGCACACACGCTGCAATGGCGAAACCTCTACTGTTCTTCGTCTTGAATGTCACGGAATTTCTCGAACTGGAGTCGGAATCGTAAGGGTAGTTGGATGGAAACTCCAAAATGTCTGAAGTGACATCGACGAATGTGGCGTTACCAACCTGGATAACCCCTTTGGAATAGTAGTCTCGAGGGTTCCAAGAGGTGACCGATGTGCAGTTCCAATTGGTCAAGTCATCACTTCGACAGACTTGCAGTGGATCGAAGGTGAAGTAGCGAGGAAGGTTTGTGTCATTCAGATAGTACTCTGGGAGGGGAAATCCGCCTCCTGTGTTGGAAAGTCCTCTGAAATATACTGTTGTTGCGTTGATGTCGGTGTTGTCTAGTAGGAGAAGATACTGTCCGTTCTTTGGCACAATTGCGAGCACAGACAAGATAAAAGCGGGTATTATGAGCACAAGAGCCACCACCTGAACAATCTTCTGACGTCTTGTGAGCGTAAAATCTTCATATGGAGAAAATCTGGAGACCCAAACTTTTATTCTGTTTGTTTCTACTTTTTGTGGCTCGTCAACTTCCATGCGCTGGAATGAGGACTCAGATGCATGATAAGACAATGTATAACTCGGTGGAGAGTCCCTAGAGTATGCTGGTGGGTGACTCTCTTCCATTGAATGAAAAGAAAATGGCTCTTCTACTCGACCAGAATCTTCAAAAGGGGGGAGATCTTCTGTTTTATAGAAAAGCAGATAATAAAGTTGCAGGGGGTGGGGGGCACTATCTACGAAATCGCGAAACATTCCCGATCTGGCAACGCAGTCCGTGTATGGGAGAATCACAAGAGATGACACAAAAACGAAGGTCACACTAAAAAAATGGGGCACACAGCCCCTTGTCATTAATAGAGTCTTTCACACCGTAGATAAGCGCAAGGACAGAGATATGAGACCTTCCTCGCAGCGCCGTTCCAGTGGACATTTCGATCCTTCCCTTCCAGGGTATGCACAGCCGACGATCTCACATGTTCAGCGCTCAACGACTCCACGGGACTCTCTTCGCTCTTCGATCAGAGCAGGCTCGGCCAAGAGACCGACATCCAAGCGTCTCGAGAGTGCTCCGTTGAAGAAGACTCCGTCGTTTGTCAACATCTTCAGAACAGACGACAAGCAGTCAGACAATATGGAGTTTGTGTGGAAGAAGAGCCCAAACTACAGATCCCCAAAGTTGATCCAGGCAATGTACACCGATGAGCCAATTTTTGGAGACGATGGCTTCCACGAAAAGATCAAGAACTTGGAGAGCTCCTTGGAGAACGTGCTCCACGAAGGGAACTTTGCCAGCGGTTACTCTTCTCTGCAGTTGAAGGCTCTTGTTCTGGATCGCTCGGGACCCATCACGGTCACCGATTGGAACGGGTTGGTTGATTATCATCAACAGGTGTGTGAGAAGTTTGACAAGAAGATCCATATGGACTACAAGCTGATCCAGGACTTGTTGGAAGTGAACAACATCTTGTACGCCAACTGTCTCTCCTTGCAGCATCGGATTGGTGAGTGTAAGAACGAGATTCTGCTGTTGAAGCTGCCGTTGGAGCCAGAAAACGACACAGACGAAGGTTTAGCAAAGCTGGTGAGCACTTATAAGAAGGTGTTTCCTCATTTGGATGCAGATCTGTTGTTTCAATGAAAATGCTTCGAGTCTTGTCATGTAGGTCATAGCTCAACAACCACTGGGTCCTCATCATCTTCAATGCCCTGGACTTTGATACCAAACCTGCTCAACAAGATACTTTTCAGATCCACGACTCTCTTGACAAGCTTGTGTATGCTCATATCCTTGACGGTATATTCAAACTCTGCAACTGCAACTTGGAAGAAGTCTTCATCCACAAACTCCAGTGCATACTCCTCGGGGAAAACCTCCATCATCCGACACAAAGTCGTTAGGAATTCATCAAAGAGCTGGTTTCTGTCAACAATAGCATCCTTGCAGAACAACAAGACACGAATGAACTTGAGCCATTGCATTGCACTAGCGTAATTTGCAAAGATGATAGTATTGACAAACGCCAACTGGAACTCCCCCAATAACAGAGAACTGTTGGAGTTGTATGCTGCAGTTATAAGATGGTTCAACAACCACGACTTATCCAGTGAGTCCCGAGTTTTCTCCTCGGGTGTGGCATTTGGTCTTGTTGCTGTGAGTGGGATTGTAGTGTATTGGATCTCCTCCTGTGGCTCGATGATGGAGTTGACCACGGGGTCGTTGGCGATGGAGTTTCCCCTGGCCAGCGCAGCTTCGTGGAGAGTCTTGATTAATGTGTTGTTCTCTTCTGTCGACGTCATGACGGAGTCGATTGTTCTATGTGGAAGGATGTCGGTGTTTCGTACTTTTGAAGTGAGCTGAAGCCACGTTGGGTTGTGTGGTAAACACACCATATATGCGTAAAAGGAAGAGACATCTGTTTCAACAGCAGCATCCAACACCATCTTTTCTTCCTTTTCATCCCAATTCAGAGTGTAAACATCGCCTTCTTTTGCCTCGATGTAGAGACCACTTCTGATGCTGTTTGAGTCTCGGGCCCAATGAACAACGTGGAGACCGTTTTCGACGAGTTTTACACCTTTAAACACCTCATTGCTGTTGAAGAAGTGAAGATCGAGGCCAACCAGCCAATCAGACGGCACATTCAGCACAATTGTCGTTTTTGGCGGCATCTCAAATTTGCTAATGTTTTGATTTGGGATATGGTGGGGATGAAAATGAAAAAAAAAAAAATTAGAGGCATCGCATCAACAATCAAAACATTCAACTATCAACAATACAAAGACAACAGTAAAGATGTCAAAACATGTTGCTGCCGGAGTTTTCGGTGCTCGATTCACTGCTGTGATAGCCAACTTCTTCTGGGGCAAATCCGAGTCCTCCTCGCCTTCTACAACCTCCACTTCGAGCTCATCGGCGGGCTCGCTTCCTCTCCCTTACAACGGCAGAACGCCCTCTTCGCCGGCACCAAACCCGGGCGAGTTCTTCAAGTACGGCTTCCCGGGTCCCGTGCACGACCTCCAGACACACCTCGAGTACGTGTCATGCTACGACCGCCAGAAACGCAACCCGTACTACGTGATTGAGCACCTTACTCCGGACTCTGTCAAGCGTGGAGGCGACACAGACCGCAAGAAGTCCGTCTTTAAAGAGGACGAGAAGGTGCCTGCACAGTTCCGTGCACAGCTCAGAGACTACTTCCGTTCAGGATACGACAGAGGACACCAGGCACCGGCCGCAGACGCCAAGTTCTCGCAACAGGCGATGGACGAGACGTTTCTGTTGACAAACATCTCCCCTCAGGTTGGAGACGGCTTCAACAGGGACTACTGGGCCCACCTGGAGTTCTTCTGTCGTGACATGGTCAAGTCGTACCCTTCTGTGCGTGTTGTCACTGGGCCTTTGTACTTGCCTAAGAAGTGTCCCGATGGCAAATGGAGGGTTTCCTACGAGGTGATTGGCAACCCGCCTAATGTCGCCGTGCCTACGCACTTCTTCAAGCTGATTGTGGGTGAAAAGACCAATGGCGAGCTCTCCGTCGCTGCCTTTGTGCTTCCAAACGACGTCATCTCCAACTCGACGCCTCTCCAGCAGTTTGAAGTGCCCGTGGAGGCTGTGGAGCGTTCTTCTGGTCTCACTCTTTTGCAGAACGTGCCACAGAACAGAAAGAAGCAGCTCTGCAAGGAAGTCAAGTGCGAGATCACCGTCAGAGAGTTCAATGACGCTGCCAAGCTGCCAAAGAAGGACATGCTTCTGTTGCCTCCTCCCAAGTGAGTCATTTTGTACATAGATAAAATTGCATTACATCATTCGATACATAACCTCGGTCTGAATGCCTAGAGTGACCGTGACCGGCTCACAAAATCAACAACCAACCGATAGGGCCAAGTGCAGGGTCATCATCAATTAGGAATATGTCACAATCCACACGTGCCGGCCTTATTTCCCGCTTTGGGAGCTATCTCCGACGGCACGCGATCTGTTAAATCCGACGGAGCTCCGCCAAGTGACACATGGGGGGGGGGTCTTTCTTTCTCAGTTTATTATGAAGGGTTTTGTATATAAAAGGGTGCTGCTTTCTCACACAGTTGATGGCTTTGATGATCATCAGCAATAACACAATTACATGGTCCACAATGCTTCGAACGTCGCTCTCCAGGTCCTAGTCGGCCTTTTCTCCCTCTTGGCTCTCTTGCTCTCCATCTTTGCCTTTGTCAACAACTCAGCTGTTCAGGTTTATCTCTACAAGGTTGATCTCACTGGAATTGACTTCCGTGGGTTGCACAGTAGTGAGGATATTCTGTCCTTTGAAACTTCTGGGTTGATGGACACTTATACCGTCGGTATCTCTGGCTATTGTGGTTCAAACTCGTCTACAACTACATGTCACGAGTCATCCATCCTCACCACCACAGTCAGCTCTATTATCTCCAGACAGATCTCATCCTTGGGTTCTTATGAAGACAGACTTGAACTTGCACGCTCTGATTTCCCCCAGTTCTCAACTGATTCCCATACAAGATCACTGATCGTGTACTACACTTTCATCTCTGGCTTTACGCTCTCTTCGCTATCAGTTTTCCTCACTTGGTCGGGTACTTACTTCAACACATACGCACTCTTTGGATTTGGTATCTTCTCCTCATTGTTGTCTGGACTTTGTTTACTCATTTGTGTCTCAGTGGCTGAGTCTTATGGTACTTCAACAAAATTTCTTGAGAATGGAATCACTGGATCTTTGGGGAATAGGGTGTTTTACATCATCCTTTGGATCTCAGTTGGATTTCATGCATTGGTTGTTATCCTACCATTGATGGAACGTCAGTTTGTTGAATTCATCAGGATCCTGTGCTTGTTCTACAATTATTTTACTACAAATGAATTGCAAGACAATTTCTCCATTGATGAGACTATGGTTGAATCATATGATGTTGAGAAGAGTGCAGGGCTCTCTTCTCCACAAGTCTCGGCAATGACAATGGATACGTTGGTGATGGACTTGGGTTCACAGGAGGAATGGACTCTTAACTGATCGGCTACCTAGTTCACTCTCGTCAAACCCAACTGTGCCATCATGACAGTACTACTTCATATTCAAATATCTCTTTCACTTCTTGATTCTCTACTTTTTATGTGCTACGATTCTACGACTTTTTATCAATGAACTAAATGAACTACAATATGAAATGTTTAAAAAACCATAAGTATACCATTAAACCATAAATCAGCTAAATACCCTTTTTTTTTAGCAAACCCGCCAATATTTAATCAACCTCCTCGACAGTTGGACCTTCAGCACCCTCACCTGGGAATCCTCCAGGAGCACCACCGGCACCAGCACCGGCACCAGGAGCACCTCCAGGAGCACCACCAGCCTGGTAGAACTTGGTCATGATTGGGTTGGCAATACCTTCCAACTCCTTCTGCTTGTCCTTGTACTCCTCAATAGTGGCAGCCTGGGACTCATCCAGCCATGAGATAGTCTCTGTAATTTCCTTCTCCAACTTCTCCAAGTCTTCAGCACCAACCTTGTCCTTGAATCCAGATTCACTTGTGGTGTTCTTCAAGTTGTAAGCATATGCCTCCAAGGAGTTCTTAGCGGCAACACGCTCAGCCTCGGCATCATCCTCAGCCTTGAACTTCTCAGCCTCGTTGACCATCCGCTCGATGTCCTCCTTGGACAATCTGCCCTTGTCGTTCGTGATGGTGATCTTGCTCGACTTACCGGTTCCCTTCTCAACAGCAGAAACGTTCAAGATACCATTAGCATCCATGTCAAACGTCACCTCAACCTGTGGAACACCTCTTGGTGCTGGTGGGATACCGGACAATTCAAACTTACCAAGCAAGTTGTTATCCTTGGTTCTGGTACGTTCACCTTCAAACACCTGAATCAAAACACCAGGCTGGTTGTCTGCATAAGTAGAGAAGATCTCGGACTTCTTGGTTGGGATAGTGGTGTTTCTTGGGATCAACTTGGTCATGATACCACCAGCAGTCTCAATACCAAGGGACAATGCTGCAACATCAAGCAACAACAAGTCCTGGGTCTTGGTGTTGGAAGAATCACCGGTGATGATGGCAGCCTGGACGGCGGCACCATAGGCAACAGCCTCATCTGGGTTGATGGATCTGTTTGGCTCCTTACCGTTAAAGTACTCGGAGACCAACTTCTGGATCTTTGGAATTCTGGTGGATCCACCAACAAGAACAATCTCATCAACCTGGGACTTGTCAAGCTTGGAGTCCTTCAAAACCTTCTCAACTGGCTCGATGGTAGATCTGAACAAGTCAGCACACAACTCCTCGAATCTAGCTCTGGTGATGGAAGTGTAGAAGTCGATACCTTCGAACAAGGAGTCAATTTCAATGGAGGCCTGTGCAGAGGAGGACAAAGTTCTCTTTGCTCTCTCAGCAGCAGTTCTCAATCTTCTCAAGGATCTCTGGTTGGATGTGATGTCCTTCTTGTTCTTTCTCTTGAACTCGTTGGCCAAGTGGTCAACGAGCTTGTTGTCAAAGTCTTCACCACCCAAGTGGGTGTCACCAGCAGTGGCCTTGACTTCAAAGATACCGTCATCAATACTCAACAAGGAAACATCAAAGGTACCACCACCCAAGTCAAAGATCAACACGTTGTGCTCGCTTGTGCCCTTCTTGTCCAAGCCGTAAGCGATGGCAGCGGCAGTAGGCTCGTTGATGATACGCAACACGTTCAACCCGGCAATCATTCCGGCATCCTTGGTGGCCTGTCTCTGCGAATCGTTGAAGTAGGCCGGCACGGTGATCACGGCGTCATTCACGGTTGTACCCAAGTATGCCTCGGCGGTTTCCTTCATCTTGCCGAGCACCATGGACGAGATCTCCTCCGGCGTGAACGTCTTGGACTCGCCCTTGAACTCAACCTCAATCTTTGGCTTACCGCCCTGGTTCTTGATGGTGAAAGGGAAGTGCTTAGCATCTGTCTGAACCTCCGGGTCGTCGAACTTGCGCCCGATCAACCGCTTGGCGTCAAACACGGTGTTCTTCGGGTTCATGGCGGCCTGATTCTTCGCAGCGTCTCCAATGAGACGTTCCGTGTCTGTGAAGGCAACGTACGAAGGCGTGGTTCTGTTACCCTGGTCGTTGGCAATGATTTCCACACGGTCATTGGTGTAGTGGGCCACACACGAGTATGTGGTACCCAAGTCAATTCCGATAGCTTTGCTCATGTCTTGTGTTTTTTTTAGGTGTATGTGGAAAAGAAATGGGGAGGGGTTGGTGCGAAGGTGGGCGAATTGGGTGCCTTTTATAATTGGCGGAGTGCACCTTGCCACTTCAGCCAGCTGCTCTCTAGAACCTTCCACAGAGCAAACAATAGAATCTTCGAGAACAAATCGCGGGGAAGGCCATCTTGTTTCTGGAAGCTTCTAGGGTTTTTTCTTTTGTTTCTTTATTGATTGGTTGTTCTAACTATCAATCTACACCATCATGTCATTCTTTCTTCCCCCTCCAATTCTAAACTAAAAAGATGTTATTCAGTTCTCTCTCTAAAAAAAAAAAGGTCTGGCTTCTCCGCGCAAGCCGGTTTTTGTTTTTGACACAAAAATCACGTCACAAAAGAAAACGACAGAAATTCAGTTGGGAAAAGACATTTTTGGTAAAGGGGCGATTATGTAAGCCGCCTCGGAGAATTTTGAATCTCTGCCGAATGTGGTAATAGAAACATCAGCATGTGTGTATCTACACTTCTCTCTAAATTAAGCATAATTCATTCATCATTTTACACATATCACACACACACACACACATATCTCTTAGCACCTCACTCTCTTCTTATCGGTTCTCGGGGAGGTATCAAGCTCTTCACGGGCCCTTCTGCGTCCATATTCGTCATAGAACACAACGTCAATCCCACTAGACCCACCGTATTCGTAGTTTGTATTCATATCCATATCATCTGCATCCCCAGTGTTGTCGTACCCGTCTTGGTAGTAGCTCTCCTCAACACCATCAGCATCTTCACTATCCTCGGCACTCTCCTCCTCCGAGACGTATAGTGCCGAGCACTTTGCAATGGCATTGAACGTGGCCATCACCATCTTATCACCCTTGTTCACGCCAAAGTACTCGTAAGTGAACAGCTTCTCAATGGCATCGTTGTAATATCTCTCGTCCTCACGGTACATCGGTACCAGATCAATCTCCACGGACGCGTCAAATCCAGCTTCATACGAATATCCATCCCCAATGAGTGCACCCAAAGCACTCACTTGCAAATGCAGCATCATTCTCTTCTTTCCTTGAACGGTCTCTTGCTTCACTGCGTGTGCAGCGAGACATGAGTATGGAATCTCCACGCCTTGTTCACATCCAACAAACCACACAACAAGCCCCGATGTGAGTACAAACACGTCCACTTCGATATCATGTGCAAAGTCCAGTGGAAATTGTTGAAGACAGGAGGAATCAGAACATCTTAGAGCCCATTTACGGCCACCTCCATAGAGTACTGGTCGTTCGTTAAGGGAGTACTGTGTCGGTGTTGCGCGCCTGTGGATGAAGACTGGATCGCAGTTCTCGATGCTGGGCGCAAACGACGTCACTGTCGGTGTTCTGGACATGTTTGGGTTGTAATTAAACGAAGATACCCCTTTGAAAGAAGTTCTAACATGTGTTTTTTGGGATTTTTTGGAATTTTTGGAGAGAACTGTGGCGTTTTTCTGGTGTTGCAATTTTGGGGTTGCCGCACCACCGCACGGGTGGGGTTCGTGGCATATTTCCTAATGGGGTTATTGGCACGCGTATCATTGGCAGATGTATATGAAAGCTTTAACACAAAAGTTTAATATCTTCACGGCTCCATCTCTCCCAACGACTTGATGGTGCCTTCTCTAAGCCAGTCCTCGCCAATAGTCTCTAGTGTCTTTGCACCTGTGAAATTCTTTTCCTGGACGCTCTGTGACCATTCCTTCCACATTAACTGCATCAACTTGCGAGCCTGGACACCATAACTCATTAACAATTCCTTGGCACACGCGTCCCACCATGCGGAAGCGACAATGAAGTGCACATTCTCCAGTAGTGTTGATTCCAAGTTCATCCATCTCGAAACCATCATCCAACTCTGAGAAATCGGGAGTGGATGAGCCATCTTGTTGAAATGTGTAGAGTCTAGTGGAAGTCTTGTAATGACGGAGTACAACGTCATCATACCGCTCATTCTCTCGTTATATGAAACTTCATCTTCCCATTTACTATCCTCGTGACGTTTCCAACCCATACGCAATCTTCCTTCTTCAGTATCAATGGCACATGTGTATCCAATGACAAAGGGGCATTTCTTGACAAATCTCGCCATGAGGTACTCTTTCAACTCTGGGAATTCACAGAGGAGAAAGAGCGAAAGTTTTGCCAATGGTACAGCAGCTGCTGGTTTGGCACGGACTTCAGTTTCAGCTTGAGAAACTATAGCCTTGGCAACAAAGTTCATGATCCAGAGGAATGCAATCTCCATTCCTTTTGTTTCGTTGATGAGTTGTGTCACTTCAGTGCAAATCTTTTGAAGTTGTGTCATAGAGTTGGTTAATTGGCCAAACTTTGGATTGATCTTTCTTTTGTGCTTAAGAATGGCGTTCTTGGTTGGGAGGTCTGCTTTCACCTTGAGAACAATGTCATTTTTGATGTCAACAATCTTTTGCTTATGTTGAAGGAATTGCTTTTCGACTTGTGTAAAATCTGTTACTCCTTTTCCCCTTTTTGCTGCTTCTTCTGCATCCTTTTTAGCCTTTAGTTCGGCTTCTTCTTTGGCCTTTTGAGCAGCTTCTTGTTCCTTTTTCAACTTTTCAGCTTCTTCTTTAGCCCTTTTTGCTTTTTCCTCTTGTTCCTTTTTCAACCTTTCTTGTTCCAGTTTTTGCAATCTCTCCTCTTCTAATTTCCGTTTACGTTCCTCTTCTTCCCTTTTGCGTTGTTCTTCTTCCTTCTTCCGTTTTTTCTCTTCTTGAATACGTCTCTTTTCATCTTCAATCTCCTTGATCTTTGCATGAACTTCACTTGTTTGTTTCTGCAATCTATGTTCCAACTCTAACACGGCATCATGAACATTTGTATCCTGTTTCACAGGTGTTGGTATAAATGACACCGAAGATCTTCTTGTATGAACACGAGTTGAAGTCCTTGATGTTCCACGTGAATGTTGTTTCGGAATTTGGAAATCTTGAACAATGGAATATCTCTCCTCCAAGTTCAAATCTTTGAGTAATTCACCAATATCATCATTCATCACATGTTTTGTTAAAGGGTATCTATGTCTCTTGGTCCTTGAAGGTGAATCGACCAATGCATTCAATGGGGATGAATTGATGTTGTAAAAAGGAGATGTCTGGTTGAATGAAGGTGTTTGGAACGATGCGTCAAATGATGAATCAATATCATATTTCAACGGTGAAATTCGCATCATTATTTTTTTAGGAGGTCAAAACAGTGTTTACAAAGTGCTTGAGGCCAGGAGAAATTAGTCTCGGATTATGTGGTGTTCGGGTGTTGGTAAGGCCACTGTGTACACTTTTTTTGTAGGATGTATAGAAATGAAAGAGATCTCCAGGTATTGGCAGGGTTTTTTTAGTTCTACATGTTAAATGTATATCTATAGCAATTAAATTAACTCTCTCTCTAGTATTCATGACTCAATATCTTTTTCTTCCCTTTTTCTGGACCAACTCGAAGCCGTCGTCATCAACGATTGGACCCTGAGGCTGTTCATCTTCCATTTCCACATCCATGTCTTGATGAGTATGACTATGATGAGTGTGTTCATCATCATCAGAATCATCTGGATTCTCTGGATCCTCCTGGACTTGAACTGTCAAATTATTTTGTCTCTGATTTTGTTTCGTCTTCCATGCTTCAAACAACTGATGCACCGTTGTATAATCCTGTTCTGCACACTGTCTGTACACCTTGATAACTTTATCAGCGATAGGCAACGAAGAATCATCCTCGACATGTGCATCAAACTCATCAATCATAGCATTAAGTATCGTTTCTTCAATCAATTCAACATCGACACATTTCTCATTAAAGAGATCAACAACTATCGCACTGATCCAATCACGTTTCTCTTGGGATTGTGGACCACCCCAACCATTTGCAACTGCAATATCTAGGACTTGCCATGAATGAATGATCATAGAAACTCCTAATTCGAAATTTGCTTGTTGTTTCTCATTGGAGAATTTGAGGGATGAAGAACCTTCTGGGGCTTCAACAAAGTCTGTAGAGTCAATAACGAGGGACATCTTGTGATATGTGATATGTGTGATATGTGATATATGATATATGATTCAATATCCAATATATGAGATGAGATAGATGGAAGTGAAAAGTTTAGCCGCGAAAATTTCCGTTTTGAAACAGCGCCCGGTTTAGCGGGTATGGATTGAATTCCGTAAGACACACACACAAGACACAAAGCCCAACCAATAAATATATACAAGGACTTTTCCCCACCGCACAACAACAAATAATGTCAGCCCAGGAGAACTCGGAGAAGATCGGGGCTGCTCTGCGTGCAATGAACGCAACTCGAAAGAGCGAACAGGATTTCAGTGTTCGTGTTGAAGGTGGCAAGACTGTTTCGACGAAGGAACGTATCAACAACAATGTGCCAGCGATTGCGAGTGTCAAGCCCAGCGACGAGGAATTGTTTGGTGAGGAGGATGGATTGCCAAAGCTGGAGTTTCTCAGGGAACACCTGGCCAGGGAAGGGAGATTGCACGAGCACCAAGTGCTGAAGATCATCGAACAAGGAGCCAGTGTGTTCCAGACGGAGCCCAACTTGCTGAAGGTGCCTGCGCCGGTGACGGTGTGTGGCGACATCCACGGCCAGTACCACGACCTGCTGAAGCTGCTGGAAGTTGGCGGAGACCCAGCAACAACATCATACTTGTTCCTGGGCGATTACGTTGACAGAGGCTCGTTCTCCATTGAGTGTGTTTTGTATCTGTGGGCCTTGAAGTGTCATTACCCTCACACATTCTTCTTGCTGAGGGGCAACCACGAGTGTAAGCATTTGACAGAGTACTTTACGTTCAAGATGGAGTGTCTACACAAGTATTCTCTCGCGGTGTACACCGCGGCGTGCGAGTCCTTCAACACGCTCCCACTTGCTGCGTTGATGAACAACCAGTATTTCTGCTGTCACGGTGGTATATCTCCAGAGCTCCACACCCCGGAAGACGTGAACCGCATCGACCGTTTCAGAGAGCCTCCGACTCGTGGCCTGATGTGTGACATTCTGTGGTCGGACCCTGTTGAAGACTACGATGACGCCGATCACGACGCCACGTTCATCCCCAACACGGTGAGGGGCTGTTCCTATGCATTCACCTTCAAGGCCGTCTCCCAATTCCTCCAGCGCAACAAGCTTCTCTCTGTGATCCGCGCACACGAGGCCCAAGACGCTGGTTATAGAATGTATCGTCGTTCACCAGAAACAGGGTTCCCTACACTTCTGACAATGTTCTCTGCTCCAAACTACCTCGACACGTACAAGAACAAGGCTGCGGTGCTCAAGTACGGCAACAACGTGATGAACATCCGCCAGTTCAACTACACGCCGCACCCTTACTGGCTTCCGAACTTCATGGACGTGTTCTCGTGGTCTCTGCCGTTTGTCGGCGAAAAGGTCACCGACATGCTTGTGGCGGTGCTCAACATCTGTACGGAGGAGGAACTGGACGAAGAGATGCCCATTGACGCTGATGCCGTGCACAAGATGTCATCATCTTCATCCTCTTCTTCTCCAGGAGGTGGTGATGCCCAAGTTGTTGAAGAGAGTGACGAGACCGCTGCGCTGAGACGGGCGCTACGCAACAAGATCTTGACGATTGGACGTGTCTCTCGTATGTTCACCGTGTTGAGGGAAGAAGCCGAGAACGTTGAAAAGCTACGGTTGTATTCCGGTGGTGTTTTACCTCGTGGGACTCTGTTGGGAGGTTCTGAGGAGATTCGTCGGTCCATTTCGAGTTTCGAGGAGGCCAAACAGGCTGATTTGAAGAATGAAGCGATGCCTCCATTGCCTGAAGAGGTGATGAGACAAGAATCTCAAAGAGAAGCTCAATTGAGAAGGCAAATTGATGATGAGGTTACGAAGGATGTGAAGATTCAACGGCTAGCGAGACAGTATTCGAGTTCTAGTATCAAGAAGTAGGTGTATGTGTGTGTATTCATCTTATATATATATATATATATATATATATATATTATAAATATATAATAGCAGGGTTTATATATATAGTGCGAAACGACGCTTTCATTGTCATGTGCGCGATAAACAAATGTCCATCAACATACAAAAACCCTTGCACTTCATATTCATATAGAAAAACACACTCCTACCCAATGAGCTTCTTGACGCTTCAGAAGGAGGACCCGCTGGCTTGGGTTCACCTCCCGCTGGTGGAAGAATGGATCATGCCGCTTTACACCCATGAAACACTCGATAGGCACATCCACGAGCTCGTTGCGGTTCTCTTCGCCTATCACGGCCTCTTCCTCGTCTCCTCCTTCTGCGCCCCACGCCTGTTCCCATCGAAGTTCGCCACGCTGAGTCGCAAGACCGCCATCGACTTCCACATCCACGTCGTTTCGATGGTTCAGAGCGTGTTGATCCTCTTGCTGACAATCCCGCTCTTCCACGACGTTGAGCTGGCCGCGGACCGTGTGTTTGGTTATACTCCATACTCTGGGTTTGTTACAACAATGGCCCTTGCATACTTTATTTGGGACAGCTGTGTATCTCTGTGGTACGTCCGCTACTTTGGTGTGCCGTTCTTGCTCCATGGAGTGGTTTCTTCTGCGGTCTTCTTCATTGGATTAACGCCCTTCATCTCGTACTATGCGGGTATTTTCATCTTCTTTGAACTTTCAACACCTTTTTTAAATCTCAGATGGTTTGGTCTCAAAGTTCCCGGTGTTTTCTCCGAAACTTTCCAACTCATCAACAATGCCATTTTGATCCTCATCTTCTTCTTCGTGAGAATTTGTTATGGTTTCTACCAAGCTGCCCGTCTCTTTACAGATTTCTACTACTCTTGGAATGATCCACGTTTCACCGTATGGGGAGCAGCAATCATCTTCTCGGGGAATGTCACACTCGACATCTTGAACGTTTATTGGTTCTATCGTATGGTCAAGGTCGCATATGCCATTCTCGCCGATATGTTCACGGGTTCCAACGCGCGTGATGAGGCAAAGAAGGATATTTAATAATCTAGAATCTCTTTATACTTGGTGTATCCCGGTTGTTGTAGTGTCTCCAATCCAATTTCAATATCTGTTTGAATGTCCTTGATAAGGGCTTCTTTAGTCGTGTAATTGAGTTCTGGACGGATGTATCCCAAAACAGAAAAAGACACTAATGCACCATAGAAGTTGCTCTTAAAGTCATGCATGATATGAAGTTCCACGGCTTTTTCCTTGTTTCCATAGAATGGATTCCATCCAATGCTTAAAACAGTGGGGAGAATCATATCATCAATTCCTGGTCTTAGATCAAGTCCAAATGAATATTCAACTTTTCCGCCATGCAAACGTTCTTTCATTTCCTTTACATTCTTTTGTGGATCTCCAATGACTCGACACCATCCGAAATAAACACCAGGATCAAGATTTTTTAACAAAGAACATTCATCAATGTCGACATTTGCAGTTGGAATCCCAAGTTCTGCTGATCCTCTTCCAAAACCGGAAATCACTCGGAGTTTGTTGATTGTCACGGGGAATGGAGCTGTGGGAGTCTCTGGTATCTCCACCTGTGGTCTCATTATTATTGAATGTTCTGGGGTTGAGAGGTTTTGTGTTATGATAATGTGTGTGTATATGGGTTGTGTGTCCCGTTTCCATCAGATGCTTAGTAATCTGTTAATGGAACAGGGCTCGCAACCCATTCATACACCATCTCCCAAAGAAGTTGTCACGTAGCTCTCTCTCTTTGACATCAAACCCCATAACATATAAACACAACAAAATGTCATTCAAACCAGCCAAATTGCACTCAGTGAAGGACTTACGTCGTGCCACTGATGAGCGACTCCCACTTGTTCTTTCCACATTGGGATATGTGCAATCTCATACTTTGGAAGACATTAATCTCGTATTGGGATATTCCATTTGTATTGTTGCAGGATTGACATATTACCTTGAAAAGAAGATGGATTTTTATGATGCATTGCCATATACGAAGGTGTTGTTGTTGGTGTATCTCGTGTTGTGTGGTGTGGCATGGGTTTATTCCAAGTTTGTTCAAAAGGATATCATATACAAAGGGACAAAGAGAAGCCAAGTGTTGGAAATTTCTGGAAAGATTGATAAACACGTTCCAGAATATCTATTGACGATTTGTACAAAAGCAGATGGAATGACAAATGGTTCAAAGAAGGAGGTTGTATTGGAGTTTAAAGACATTTTTGACAAATTTGGTAATTTGAACGAAGATGAGTTTATGAAATGGTTTAAACTACACTTGGAGCAGAAGGAGAAATAAAAAAAAATTGTCCATAAAAGCAAATGAAAAGAAAAACACAAAAGGCTAAACGCTATTGTCCATCTCGCTAAACCGACGTAAGTACTCGTACCAACTATACGGAAGTAATCTGAGCAATGGAATGAAGTATATGTATATGGCCCCGTTCAAAACTCCTCTCTCACCTCTCTCAATACATTCAACAATCTCTTTGGCGAGCTCTTCAGCACGTTTCACAGGTGCAAGAAACTGTTTGGGAGGCCTCACATCCGCAAACATTCGTGTATCGAGTTGTCCGGGTGTCACAAGCAGAAATCTCTTGCTGTTGGAGCCACACTCGTGAGAAATGGAGTCGTGAAGAGAGATCAACGCTGCTTTTGTGGCAGAGTAGAGTGATAGTTTTGCGGGGCTCATGTGGCCCAACACCGAGGATATGTTGACTGTGTAGAG
Source organism: Petasospora hungchunana (assembly GCA_030563225.1). Taxonomy (NCBI): domain Eukaryota; kingdom Fungi; phylum Ascomycota; class Saccharomycetes; order Phaffomycetales; family Wickerhamomycetaceae; genus Petasospora; species Petasospora hungchunana. The sequence continues at coordinate 192,026 of JAKUBL010000012.1, read as the reverse complement.
CTTAGAGGAGGCTGACAAGAGCTCCTTCATGAAGATGATTGGGGCGAGTGTGTTGACTGTGAGGAGGGCGTTGATTTGATGGTATGACAGCTCTTGTAACGTCTCTGAGTGACGAATCGCTGCGTTGTTCACAAGAATAGTCGGCTTCAACTTCTTGATTCTCTTCACTGCATCCATCACTACACGCTCATCACCCAAATCACACTCAACAAACACACACTTGTCAACAAGATCAACGGGAAGGCCTTCACGATCAACAACAACAACAACACCAACTCGACGCTGAAGAAGCTCTCGTACCACAGCCAATCCGAGCCCGTTCGAGCCGCCAGTGACAACAGCAACATCCTCGGGGCCCAGCCCTTGCCACTGGCCTCGTAGCTTGAATCTCCTGTTGAGAAACCACAAAACGCAGCAGATAATACCAAATTTCACTGCTATACGTGCATTCTCAACAGGTGCAGTATACCTATAATAATAGTTAGTCAGATGTCCCCCTTTTTTTGGGAAGAATTAAAGGAAGATAAACATACAAGTAATACACTGCTAGCACTCCAAACACAACAGGCTGTCTCAGAAACACCACAATCCCGTCTAAATCCATCTTTATGTTGAGACATAAAAGTGAGAAGTCGAGAAAAAAAAAGATCAACAAACACACATCAACATACATCAACACATCAACACATCACACACAAAAAAATATAAAAATGCCACCGAGAAAACGCACAGCAAAAACTGAACCGGCAAAGAAGAAGCCTCGCACTGAGAAGGGAAGCACATATATTCCCTCGCCCAAAACAAGCGGGTCAAAGGATGCCATTGCGGCGTTGTTGAAGAGACAGAACAATAAAGATCAGATTAGTGTGAAAGTTTCCGTCTCCCTCACCGAAGGGTTGGTGATTGAAGAGTGTAAAGAAGATATTGAGACGGATTCTGGTGCAAAAATGGTGGTTTCGGAGCCTGTTGAAGGAAGTGTCGAAATGGACGTTTCTGTTACTGGTGGACTCAAGGACGTGGCATTTTGTATCACATTGATAGCGTTGAAACTACAAGAGCTTGTCTATGTTTCAGTTGATGATGTGGTATTGATGATTACCCTGATGCTACCCGGTGTTAAGGAACCACAATTCAGGCTAAAAGGAGTGGAAGTGTCGAGAGAATACATCCCCTTCTCCAATTACAGATACTGTCACATTGCCAGTGAAGCGCGTGATTTCGTTCCAGATTTGTGCCATATCTTGTCAACAATATCCTATTCCCCACAAGACATTCCCCCTGAGATCAAAATGCCAATTATTGGGGTCCATCATACTCCTCTTTTAAGATCTGAAACACAACAAAGCTTGTTGGACAAGAGCAAAGAAGCATTCTTAAAGTATTTAAGCGAGGAGCCAGAACCACAGACTACCATCCAAACTACCACTTCTGCCACTACTACCACTACTACTACAGCATCAGAAGACCCACTCACAACCTCCAGAAACCAAATTCAAAAAGCACTTGAGCATGCTCAGTCCCAACACACCCACGGTTCACTACGCACAATGGTGGATGTCCCCATCGACAGTGTCTCTGCCATCATTGGCAAAGGTGGTGTGAACATCAACGATATCAGATCCAAGTCTCGCTGTAACGTCACCGTTGGGGACATGGTCAAACTTGGAAAGTTTAGAACAGTGACGATCGTGGGTAGCCCAGAAGGGCATGTCCTTGCATTACAGGCACTGCAATCCATAATTCAATAGAACCATTCATGAGAATAACATAGGGTATTTCTTTGGATGTAAATCTTTTGGTTCGTCTTTGTTTTTCCAGTCAATGTACACCACAGTCAAAGAACCCACGAGTGCAAGGAGAGCACTGATCACCATCAACATCACAATCTGTTCTTCATTACCTGTTGCTGTGATTCGGTAGGCACCATACTCGCTTGTGAATGCATCCATGATCGTTTGAACAATGGAGAGTCTGCCAAATGAGGAGAAACACGAGATGTATACTCCAATGTGTGCCATGGTTAATATCACTAAAGTAACAACACAAATACAGACAATACGCCGTTCCTTGTATTTACGGGCAAGTAAGATGACCACGGTGAGTGCAATGTTAATGAACTCCAAAACCACAGCACTGAAGAGTTTAGCCAGTGTCTCGCGGCCCATGGTTCTCAAATCTTTCATTGCATTTGTGGAAAAGGGCATGTCAACATCTTTTGGACCTTCGATGGTAGCATTATAGACTGACTGGGACTCGTAGAAGTACATCTCCTTCAGATTAAAGTCAGACAACCAAGCGGAGGTATAACGATCCCATTCATATGACTCTCCACGGTATCCCCATAATCCGAGTTCATAACTGTCACAAAGACCCGTGTCGTTCAACTGCAAACCAAAGGGTATAAGTCCGAGCTCTCGACGAAGCCCGAAACGATATACTCTGGAAGCATCGATTTGAGTGTTGTCCAATGTCACGAGTGTGTTGTGTGGAAGTGGTATAAAAGCCAGTAAAGCTGCCCCAAAAGCGGCAGATGTGAGTGCAACAGGGGCAATGTTAGCTGTTGACTTCATTGTGTTTGTGGTTGGTGGAGGGGTGGAGTTTCCAAGAACATATGAGCATAAATGCAAATATTTATGTGCTTTTACAATCCCTGGGATATCTGTCCAAGAGGCCAGAAATCATTGGACTGCCAAAAACGGAAGTCTTCCGTATTTGGATATTTTACTTCTTTACCCGTATCTGAATGGGAGGCTATTACCTACAACACAATTGTCTAATTAATGAATGTGAATTACTGAATTGTGAAATGACCTTCCAATAAATAGATGCTGAAACTAAACCCAAAATGCAAAGAAAAGAAGAAGACCAGCTTACAAGGAGGCGAGCTCCGATCTAACCCAACCTTCAAGACCACCCTTGATGATGATATCCTGGAGGTTTGTACCGAGTTCACCAACCTTTTGCTGCAAGACAATCTCGCCATCCTTTCCGTCTCTCACTGTTACTGTAGCAGAGTCAACGTCCCATCTGAGGAACCAACCAGTACGTCTAGTGAGTTCCTCAGGAGCGTCTTTGTACTTTTCTCTAAGCATGTTGATCAAGTCTGGGATCTCGAGCGTGAGAAGGGCATTGTTGATCGAGTTTCTGGAGAAGATGTTACCGAAAGACCCCGCAACAACGAGCTTCATATCATGGGCGAGGATAGCAGTTGCTGCTTGTTCACGAGAAGAACCAGTACCAAAGTTGAAACCGGAGATGATGATATCTCCTGCACCAGTCTTCGCACCAAATTCGGAATCGTAGTTCTCCATACACACCTCGGCCATCTTTTCTCTTGGAACATCATCCTGGTATGTGTATTTGCCCGGGTAGATACCGTCTGTGTTGATGTTGTCAGCGTCACAGAGGATCAGCTCGCCTTCAATGGACTTAGGGAATCCTTCGAGCACTTCAACACCGCCAGCAGCAGCACCCTCCTCAGAAGAAGTTGGCTTTGGTGGGATCGTGATAGTTTTTTGAATACCCTGAGCGCCGTGGACTGGAGAACCATCAATTTCCTCTGGACCACCAATCTTACCCAAAACTGCAGAAGCGGCTACAACTTCTGGAGATGCCAAATATGCCAATGCATCCTTTGAACCCATTCTTCCCTTGAAGTTTCTGTTGGTGGCAGAAATACCAATCTCACCTTCCTTCAACAAACCAGTTCCAAGTCCGATACAAGGACCACACCCAGCTGGTAATGGGATTGCACCAGCTTCAAGCAAAGTGTTCCAAGCACCAATGTCTTCGGCATCCTTCTGGACGTTGGAAGACGCAGCAGCAATGTAAAACTCGACACCTTCGGCAACCTTGTGGCCCTTGACAACGTCGGCGGCTGCTTTAATATCCGAGAGACGAGAGTTTGTGCACGAGACGAGGTAAGCCTTGTTGACCTTCATGTTCTTCGCTGAGAGATCAGCGAGAGAGTTGGAGATTTTGACGGAGTTTGGTCCGGAAATGTATGGAGAAAGGGATTCCAAGTCTAAAGTAAGGTGCTTAGCGTAGTAAGCATCAGAGTCTGGCTTCATGGCGTTGTCGATGAGTCTTTGGACAGTCTCTGTGTTAACACGCGGATGTGGCTGAGGAAGAACTTCTAGTCTGTTTTTGTACCAGTTGATCAGTGTAGAGTCCACTGGGAAGAGACCGGAAAGCGCACCCCATTCGGTAGTCATGTTTGCAATTGTGAGTCTGTAATCCACAGAAAGCTCATCAATGTGGTCGCCTGTGAACTCAATAGCGTGGTTCAACACCTCGTCGTTGTTGAAGGCTCCACAGAGTGCCACAATGACATCCTTGCCGGTGACACCCTTGGGCAGTCTTCCCTTGAGCTCCACCTTGGCAACAGGCGGGATCTGCCACCACGTCTGTCCAGTGGCCCAGATCGATGCAGCGTCTGTTCTCACAATGGGCGTCCCGAGGGCTCCAATACCACCGTACGTGTTGGAGTGCGAGTCAGAGGCCACTGTCAAGTTCAGCGGAAAGGCATAACCCTCCTCGATCATGATCTGATGCCCAATTCCACGGCCAGCCGGGTAGAAGTCCACGCCTTGTTCTCCGGCAAACTGTTCAATGTTTCTGTACTTTTCCAAGTTCTTCTCACTCTTGTTCTGGACATCGTGATCCAGCGTCATCACCACTTGTCTGTTGTCCTTGACGGCCTTGGCGCCGAGTCCTTTGAACTTGAGCGCAACGGGCCACGAGTTGTCGTGCGACATACAATGCGCTGGTCTGATGGAGACGTAATCTCCAGACTTGACGACTTTGCCGGCTGGAAGACCAACAGCGTACTTCTGGACAATCTTCTCAGTGAGGTTCTGGCCCGCTAGGCAGCGGGCAGAAGTGGAGAACCCACGGCGTAGTGCTGGCATCTTGGCTGTTGGAACTGAGGGGGGAGAAAACATCAAAAAGAGTCACAAACTTTTTTTCCCAAGTGATCATCACGATGGGGGAGGGAATCCCGGTGACCGGCCCGCTCCGGCGCTCGTCGCGCTCTGGCCAATCAGTGTGCTTGGATTACTATGGGGCGTATATATATCGTGATTCTGTGTCATGTGTGTCTTTCAACTCCATAAAAGAACACTTCGCAGTTTTAAATATTGTCTTTTGTATATATATATCTCCTTTTCTGCCCTCTATAACCAACAATTGAAGCTTAAGAGCCCAATAGAGAAAGCCACTATATTCTGTGCGCCTACCAGATGCTTCCAAAACAGGTATATCCCGATTCGGCTCTTTTTTCAACTTTTTTTTGACGTTCGCGAATTTCGAGATTCCCTTCAAAACAAAAACACAACCTTGATCCGACAAAGGCCACCAATCAACAAGCAAAAAGGAGCCTTCCACCACAGCGCTTCGCTCGGGAATTGCACTGCTCAATTCGCACGCCCCGGCAGATCTCAGAACGCGCTTCCCCACTACCACCGCCCTGCTGCGAAGAACAGCCGCCCACTACCAAAAAAAACACCCAAGCAAAAAACTACGTGTTCTCTCATGGCCGACACCGCCTACACGCTCGTCTACGACCCTAATCCGGCCTCCAAGGTCTCCGTCGCGGACTTCCGCACGCTGCTCGAGAAGGGCAAGGACGAGTCCAAGATCGACGCGATGAAGCAGATTCTCGTGACGATGCTGGATGGCAACACCATGGACGAGCTGCTGATGCACGTGATCCGCTACGTGATGCCCTCCAAGAACAAGGAGCTCAAGAAGCTGCTCTACTTCTACTGGGAGATTCTGCCGAAGCTCAACCCAGACGGGAAGCTCAAGCAGGAGATGATCCTCGTGTGCAATGCCATCCAGAGGGACCTGCTCCACCCCAACGAGTACATTAGGGGAAACACGCTGCGCTTCCTTACAAAGCTCAAAGAGCCAGAATTGTTGGAACAGCTCGTTCCAAACGCCCGTGTGTGTCTCGAGCACAGACACGCCTACGTCAGAAAGTACGCCATCTTCGCCATCTACTCGATATACCTCGTTTCGGACCACCTGATCCCAGACGCCCCGGAGATGATCAACGACTTCCTGATCACAGAGACCGACCCGACCTGCAAGCGCAATGCCTTCATCAGTCTCGGGAACTTGGACAGAAACGCCGCACTCTCCTACATCCAGGACAACATTTCCAACTTGGGCACCATGGACCCACTGTTGCAGCTCGCCTTCATCGAGTTCATCAGAAAGGACAAGGCCCCTGAGCTCAGAACGAGGTACATCAACTTGCTCTCCGAGCTTCTCGAGTCTTCTTCCAACTCAGTCGTCTATGAGGCCGCTTCCAGCATCATTGTCCTTACAAGCAACCCATCCTTTGTCTCTTTGGCGGCCAACAAGTTCATCGAGCTGGCAATCAAGGAGTCTGACAACAACGTCAAGCTCATCGTCTTGGAGAGAGTCCGTGACATCCACAAGAAGAACCCAGGTATTTTGGAAGATGTGACGCTCGACATTTTGAGAATCCTTTCGTCCCCAGACATTGAGATCAAGAGAAGAGCTATTAACATCTCCCTTGAGCTCGTGTCTAGTCGTAACGTTGATGAGGTGCTCAAGCTGTTCAAAAAGGAATTGCAAAAGACTGTTACTTCTGACGCAGACAAGTCTGTCGAATATCGCCAGTTGCTCATCTCCGCTATCCACCAGACCGCTATCAAATTTGCCCAAGTCGCTGCCAGTGTTGTGGATTTGCTTCTCGAGTTCATCCCGGATCTTCAGACTGGTCCAGCTGTGGAGATTCTCGACTTTATCAAGGAGGTCATCGAGAAGTATCCAGACATGAGAAGCTCCATTATCAAACGTGTCCTTCAGACGTTGTTCGAGATCAAGAGCGGCAAGGCCTTCCGTGCCGCATTGTGGATCATTGGAGAATACTCCTTGGAGAGCTCTGACATCCAAGGTGCATGGAAGCATATCCGTGAGTGTGTCGGTGAAGTGCCAATTGTTCAATCTGAGAGAAAACACCGCGGTGAAGACGAAGAAGAGCAGGATGAGAAGACCAACGGAACTACAAAGCCAGTTGTCTTAGCAGATGGTACGTATGCCACTGAATCTGCTTTCACATCGGAGACTAGATCATCCAAGAAGACCGAGAAGAGACCACCATTGCGTCAGTTCATGGTCAATGGTGATTTCTACACATGTGCCGTGTTGGCTTCCACTTTTGTCAAGTTACTTTTGAGAATGGAAAAGGTTTCTGAGAAGCCTGCAATCTTGAACGCTATGAAGGCTGAAGCTATGCTCATCTTGGTTTCCATTTTGAGAATGGGTGAGTCTACTTACTGCGCCAAGAAGATTGATGAGGACTCTGCAGAAAGAATCATGACCGCTCTCTCCTACATTGCTGAAGGCAAGACGAATGACAAGCTCTTGGAGTTGGCGTTCTTGGACGCTACAAAGGACGCATACAAGGTCCAATTAGCTTCCGAAGACAAGAAGAAAGCTCAGAAGAATGCCGCTGAGATGCAGAAGAACGTTGAGCAGGTTGATGATGTTGTCCATTTCAGACAATTTGGCAAGTCTGATACATCTGACGAGATGGATGAGGACTTGACTGCCGCTACGGGGATCAAAGTCGAAGAGGATCTTTCTTCGAGACTTTCCAAGATTGTCCAACTCTCTGGTTTCTCCGATCCAGTTTATGCTGAAGCATACGTCAAAATTCACCAGTTTGACGTCGTGTTGGACGTTTTGTTGGTGAATCAGACCACTGAAACTTTGCGTAACTTGCACGTTGAGTTTGCCACACTGGGTGATCTCAAGGTCCTCGAAAAGCCGATCTCGCAGAACATCCCACCACATGGGTTCTTCAAGGTGCAGGCCACCGTCAAGGTGACGTCTGCCGACACTGGTGTCATCTTTGGTAACATTGTGTATGACGGTGGACACGGTTCCGAGAACAAGATTGTCATCTTGAACGATGTGCACGTTGACATTATGGACTACATCAAGCCAGCTAAGTGCACCGAGGAGAAGTTCCGTGTTATGTGGAGTGAGTTCGAGTGGGAGAATAAGATTGTCATCTCCTCTAAACTGCCGTCGTTGAAGGCATACTTTGACGAGTTGCTCAAGGGAACAAACATGGCTTGTCTCACACCAGGCGCCGTCATTGGCGAAGAGTGTCAGTTCTTGAGTGCGAACTTGTACTCCAAGTCATCATTCGGTGAAGATGCCCTTGCTAATCTTTGTATTGAGAAGCAAGAGAACGGGTCTATTGTTGGACATGTCAGAATCCGCTCTAAGGGCCAGGGATTGGCTCTGTCACTTGGTGATCAGGTTGCCGCTATTGCTCGTAAGTCACCTAGAGCTGCCGTTGTCCGTGTTTAAAGTGTGTATACAAGCTGTTTGAACTTTTTAATCACTGTCCATATCCGGATTTGCAATAAAGAGCGTCATCTGTGCTTTGGAACCATCCCTCACTGTTCCGCTTCTCCCAACACCAACTGCAACCTGTGGGAGTTTGTCCGTCAACAATGTACCTGATCTATTCAATGACTGGCTCCCAGGTACTTCTCTGACACTCGTGCTCGAATCTCTTCTAGGCGAAAGACTCGTCATGGACTGTGTAGGAGACCCAACACCCAATCCTGAATTTGAACTTTCCAATCTCCGCAGCTCAGTAGATTCACGATTCTCACCAATGTTGGTCATCAATGGCACGTCATCATCCTCATCCCCGACTTCAAGAGCCAATTGACGTTGTTTGATTTTGCCGTGCTTCAAATCACTCTTATGCAAGCGTGTGGATCTCTTATACATCGTCTTGGTTGATACAAATCTTGAGTGATCAAGCTCGGAAATACCAATGGGTAAACCCCATGTCTGAGCTGAAACGTTGGTGTTCGTCGTTCCAGCACCGAGACGCAACAGTTCAACGTACTTCGACTTTTCAGGGACGTGATGCGGTGGCGGTGACTCAGCAACGTCCTCTTTGACAGAGTTATAGTTGTTCGTTGGGGCAGAGATGGATGTGGACCTCCCAACGCGTGTAGGAACAGTAAGGCCTCCACCTGGTGGTGGTCTTCTTGATTTACCTTGGAACTGTCCCAGATTCTGCACTGGTGCTGCCTTCTCCTCGATTCGGGTGTCATAAACAGGTTGATTCACAGGAAGGGGTATCGCATCACTGTATTCTGAAAACATTGGACTGTGTTGATCCGACATTCCCACACTCTGTTGTGGTGTTAGTGGTGCTGTACTTCCCAGCTCTTGGTCACTGAATGTGATAGAACCAGCTCCATATGGCACTTTTGGAGGAGATCCAATGCTGAACTCTGAGTTCTTGGGAGATCTCGCAATGAAACTCAATACCTCACCTGAACTTCCATCGTTAGCGTTCGGTGACATTACATTCAAGTGCAGATCCTCCTGGTGAACAACGCTGTAATCATGGTTGATGTTTTCTTGCGTTCCATCAAATGAATCAGAGTCACTGTACTGCCCATCGTTGACAACGTGGAATGTTCTCTGTCCTGAATCAAACTCTGACTCGTTGTCGTATCGAGAGGAAGCGATAATGCTGTCTTCCCTCTTGACTGGTGACGATGGTGTAGAGTCGTTCACAACGTGGAAAGTGCGACGTTCAGGGGACTGATGGTAGCTGTAAGAGGACTGGTCATCTCTTGTTGATGGCGATTGAATGATTTCTCTGTTATAACTTGTGGAGTACGCCTCTGGAGACTCCGGGACATCCACTGATATCTCGTCTGGGGTATATTGGCGATACAGTTCCTCATACGAGGCTGATCTTGGAATTTGTGTTTTTGAATGATCATAAGAACTCTCGTCTTCCAGATCTTGGTGGTCTTCCACTTCCTGCGACTCTGGCTCACCTGTGAAGTTGTGCACTGGAGACTGAATGAAATCAATCTCCGGTTCGATAGAGGTAGCTCGTGATAGGCTGTGTGTTTTCAAAAGATGTGGCGTTTGAATATCAGACACGGAACCTAAATTAGTTGCAACAACAGGTGAGTTGTCTTCAGAAGAGTCTTGAAAGAGAGAATTGTCGGGTGTGGCGTTGACAATAATGGGTTCAGAACTTTCATCAATAATTGCAGTGATTGAATCCTCGTCCTCATCATAACTGAACTCTTCCTCTTTTTCAGGAAGATCTCTTGATGTAACTTTTAATGGAGTGATTGGTGAGAATTCATCCTCATCCTCACTCGCCAATCTTTCATGCGTCAAACCCTCCATTCTGAAACTGTCGATATCTCTCATAATCTCGTCGGATAGAGACAAATTCTTTTTGTGTGTGGGTGTTGCCGAATCCATCGTAAATGTTGTGTTTGAAACTGCACTGACTGTCTTTCTGTGGAAATTCAGTGGCTTAACAACAATACTGGATTGAACACTTGCTGCGCTTTCAGGGATGGACTCGATGGTGTTTGCAAATGAATCAACACTGTAACTCTGTGTGAGTGATGCTTCATGGATCTCTGGTTCCTCGTCTAGGTTGACCTGTGGTGATTCGGGTTCCAATTCAGGCTCTGGTTGTGGCTCAGATTCTGGCAACTCCGGTTCTGCTGTCAATGTTGTGTCTCCTTCAAAAACAGGTGTCTCGGTATTCAGGTTCGGTGTACTTCTCTGTGCATTCTCACTTGCATCAAAGAATTCATGTGAACTCTGAGAAATGAAACTGCTTCGGTTGCTTGCTGTAGCTTGAGGGGTGCTTGGTATCTGTGGGGGCTCGATGAAACCAGGCGCAAACAGGGGAGATTTGGAGAGAGGTTCGGGTGTTTGTGGAACAGATGAGGGGCCCGCTGGGAATGCACCTGGAGCTGTCGTTTGTGTCGTAGCAACTTCCTTCTCCATTTCTGACTTCACCTCCTTGACGAGACTTTCGTGACTTTTTTCTCTGAATACAATCGGCTTCTCCTCCTTTAAATCCTTAATGTCATCTACCGTGATACCTGGAATGGAATTTGGTACAGGTAATGGTGAAGTTGGTTGTGTCGATTCGACCGGCTCCGGTTGCGAATTGACACTATCACTGCTCTTATCAAACGCTGCTGTGATCGTTGGAGGTTTGCGCCTTGGAGGTGGATCCTTTCTCGCCATTGACACTGTTCTGCCATGGATCGTTACTGGCGGTGCAAATGACTTTGAATTGAAGTCTGGGACTGGTGGAAGGTCTCCTGTAATGTTCAAATTGGCCAGGGGGGCATCAGTCAAGCGAATCGAGTTTGAAGATTGCACTTTACCTCGTTCAATGGGTGGATGCGCTCCAATATGTTTGGGCTTGGACTCCTGCTGCTTCTGAGAGCCCACCACCTTCTTCGCAACGTCATCAAAGGGTGTTGGGGCCTTAGCCGCTGGCCTTGTTGGATTAGCCGCCGAGGCTGTGGAGGCCGTTGAAGAGGCCAAAGGAGAGCGCTTTCTGTTGACAACCTCGAACTTTGCCTCCGGTTTCTTCTCTGAGCGGAAGGGAAAGATGAGTGAGCGGCGTTTGTCTCCCGCCATGTTTTTTTTGGGGGTGATCTGCTAGTGTAAAGTTGATGTGTTATTGGTTATGTGCTATTTCTGGGGATTGAATGTGGTGTTCGGGTGTCTAGTAAAAAAAAGAACGGGGAACAGGCCACAAACGGAAATATCCTGATCTGGAATGTTCGCCCGGTGGTTGTGAGCCCTGAACTCCGCGTCCACAATAGGACCCTCCGAAAGAAGCGGAAACTACTGATTCTATTGGCGATTTTTGTTTAATCTCGGTAGTTATGGTACTATGTCAGTATGTGGAGGTATAGAAAACGGCCATAGTATGTCTACAGTGCCAATCTTAGTAGCGTTTAACACCGACCGGGATAACAACAATAAACCCGAGCTTAGGCAGGGGCTTAAGCACACGTCTTTGTGGCGATTTAGTCAATATGGGAGCTATTTAAAAGCTTTAAAGTACTATAAGCAACTACTAAATGCTACACAGCCTACACCTACATTTTCTTTAGCAAACAGATCGGCGCCCCATTGTCGTTCTAGCGAGAAAGGCGTGTCGTATTTTTCCAGCTGCGGCCAACGGGAGAAGGTGCAGTTGTCAGCACACCCACTTTTTAAGAGACAAAAAAAAATTACAAGCCTTTTCTTGGTTGATGAATCATTGGCTTCTTTGTTGATCTGGCTGGTTTCCTGTTCATAGACATCTCCTCCTCCCTCCTTTCTTCCTTTTCTTGCTCCCTGGATCTTATCTCCTTTATCTCTTCCATCAGCACTCACAATGAACGTCTGGCACCCACCATCTCATCCCTTCAGATACGAAGATCCCTTCCGCACAAAACACGGGATAGAGTACTCGCACATCTTCCAAACGAAGCACAACGTGTGGACCTACCAGTACTTTCTTGCGTATGGCCTTCTCCTCCTCATCTCGCTAAACCTGTTGATCAGGGCCTTCTTTGTGGTGAAGAAATACTTCCACAAAGGCCAAGAGAAAAAGACGAATACACCAGCTCATTACGGTTTCGTAAGGAGACAAGTCACCAAAGTACACCAGTTCCTCTCCTCTGAACCGCCGATTCCCTGGTTGAAAGATTGGTTCAACACCTGGACAAATCTCTTGATCATCATGGCTCTCTATGCTATCAACTTTGCCGTCTTGTTCCACAACTTCCAGACAGATGACTCCTTCAACTTCTCCTTGAGAACAGGGCTCATTGCCGGTACGAACATCCCGTTGCTATACCTCTTCCCGCTAAAATCCGGACCTCTCCTTCATCTAATGAACGTTTCCTATGAGAACGTCCTTGTCTACCACAAATGGGTCGGTATTCTGGTGATCTTTTTCACACTGTTACACGCATTTGGATACATCTATGCTCTGTCGTGGGAATATCTCTTCACAAACAAGATCGCAGTTACTGGGTGGTTCATCTTTTCGACATACATCTGTATCACACTTACATCTTTTGCATTTGTGAGAACAAGAGCATATGAGCTGTTCTACTATGTCCACCTCGTTGCTTCTTTGGCATTCTTGCCCGTGTTTGCTAAACATCATCACAACTGTAAGCCATTCACAATGCTTGTTGTCTATGCCTTCTCATACGACCGTATTGTGAGATGGATCTGGTACTTGTGGTGTCTTGAGTGCAAAGTATCCATCGTGAGTGGAAAAGAGGAGAACAACTACCTCATCATCTCCATTGATCCAAAAGTGTCCTCCTTGTCAATGGTTCAAAAATTCTTCTCGTGGATTCTGCTCAAGTTCAACAACAGGGAATTCAAATGGGCCCCATCTAACCATTTATTTATCCAGATCCCGGCTATCAAGTGGTTCGAAGCACATCCTTTCACCATTGCATCGATTAAGGAAGACGGAAGGGCAGTTCTGATTATCAAGGTGTATCACGGCTTTACTGAGAAGCTGTACAACAACATCAAGGCTTCTGGTTCTGACCACGCATACTTCACGTGCTTCATCCATGGTCCTTATGGTCTTTCACATGCGCATCTCCCACTAGTTGAATCTTCGAACATTGGTTCATCTCGTTCTTATGAGCTTGTCGAAGATACTCCAGTTGAAGGCTTCAGATACGTCCCTAGTAAGGTCGATGAAGCCACAACACGCATTCTTCCAGCTTCCGAATCATCAATGTCGATGGCTACACTCGCCCCTGTGTCTGATGAAAAGATTATTTTGTGTGCAGGTGGCGTAGGATGTGCTTTAACATTGCCACTTCTCCAATATTATCAAAATTCAGGCTACGATGTCTCCTTCATCTGGATCTGTCGACATGAGTGTTTGTTGAACCTTGTGGAGTTTGCACCAAATGATAAAGTCAAGGTTTGGTGTACGGCAAAACAAGGGAGACCAGACATGGAACAGCTTTTGATTGACACTATTGATGCTCCGTTCAAAAAGCTCCATGTGATTGGATGTGGTCCTCACTCGTTGATGACAGAGTTGAGAAGATTTGGTGTCAAGAGTATGGAAAATCACGAAGTAAATATCGTTTTGGAGGAGTTCACATTCTAAGTTATTTATACACGCATTATTTCACAGATACGTAGATGTTCACACCAGTGACGATACACCACCATACAACACCAACAAGCCCAATTTCTCTATCAATCTTCCATCCTTTCCATGGCACAAGAACGGCATAGAACAACAAGATGAATCCCAAACCAATCCCACTGACCCGGAAGTTATCATCCATCGTCAACTTCATGTGAGTCTTTCCTCTCATTAAATTCACAATGAGACCATTGACGCCAATGCCAAAGAGGATGTATAACAACGGCGAACCAAAACAAGCATTCAGCCCCACCATACCCATATCCAACCCAGCCAGTGTTAAATTAGAAACTAAATCTCCAGTGGAGTTACCAATGGCCAAGACTGTCAGTCCTAGAAGAGACTCAGGCATGCGTAAAATCACTCCGAGATTCTTCAAGATTGCGATTAGATTTGACGATGTGAGAATGACAAGAAAAACAGCAGTGGTGAATCCAATGATGGGCATAAATGTTGTGTAATCCACCAAGTGCGCCATTGCCACTAGTAAGAGAATTATGAGGATAGTGTTGATGTATGAAGTCTGGAAGAGTGTCAGAGTGAAGAAGATGGGGATGATGATTAGTTGATATTTGAAGAGGCGCTTCTTGAATGCCAGTTCACTTGGATGTGAGTTTGGTGAATCGTACAATTGCTGAGGAAGTACTGGGATGAGGATATTGAGTAATAAGATGAGCGGAAGCGAGACTACTGAAAGGATTGTGGTCATATCATCTTCCAGGAGTGGAGAAAGGAAGAACCTCCATTGTTCTGGCTCTGTACTGTGTTCTTCTGTAGTGGTATCAGTCTCGACAAATTCATTAATAATGATCTCTGGTGGTCTGAGTCTTTCCATTTTGTCGATTTGATCAGTTGATGCAGATTTTCCCAATGACACTCTTCTCTCTGTGTCGTATCGTACATTCTCGGCGCTCCTGAAAGCTCTTTGTAAGCTTGGACGGGATAGTGTCGGTATATGCTCATCACTGTGTCTCCAGATACGCTGAGCCTCTATGAGTCCCACTGGCTGGAGTCCCCTTATCTGGTTCTCATCGAGGGAAGCTTCGTCAAGAGATCTGGCATGACTTCTTCTCGGAAGTAACAAACCTTCCTCCTCCGCGGAGAGTTCTTCTGCTTCATCATCAGTACCCGTGAAAGCAATTTGATAGATGACATATACAATGTATCCCGACACCATCAAGATACACTCCGTGTTCCATAACTTGCCATCACTGATGAAGAAGAAGGCGCAGCCGACCAACACAGTGAACAGGCCCAAATCCCACACAAACCGCTCCCTATCAACAGCAAAGGGCATTATGATTCCCATCCCACCTACAACGACACACATGACGAAATTGGCGGCTCCAACAAGCTCCCCGAGTGCTAAGGAAGCAGAGTGTTGCGACATGGCGGAGTACGTGCTGAATATATCGGGTGTGGCATTTCCCAACGCCAATAGTGTCAGTCCAGCGAGCTTCGGGGATATGTTTAGCAGACGTGAGATTAGTGAGAGGTTCGGGTATAGGAAATGCTGTGTGATCAGAGCAAACACCAGGAAGAAGAGGAGTAAAAGCACAGCAATACCACCGAGTATCAGCGTCTGGGACCGTGTGGAGTCTGTGCAGTAGTAGTATGAGGCAATGGCGAACTCTGGTAATGAACACTGGGCCTGTATAAAGTCACAGATGTCCTTGTGTGGCGAATTGGGAAGAAAAGCGGAGACATCGCACGAATCAGGGTCTTCTGTTGCGGTAGCAAGTGATAGGCTCAACAATAGCAGCAGCAGCAGATTTCGCTTCATCTGGAGCTGTGTCATTATCTAAAGTAGATAATTACCCAAATGAATAGCGAATAACTAAGCAGCAATCAATAGTCAAAAACAGACAACAACAACCCAAAAACTGCCAAAATGCCAAAAAAAACAAAGAAACTGATGTGCAGCCGCGCAGGGAAGTGACTTGACAGATAAAATTGGTGTTCGGGTGTATTGCGATGACTATAAGGTTGGAAACCACACCCGAAAGTCATGAGACTTTCCACTTTTTCAATGTTTTGGTGCTGTTTCTGCTCCAGTTGCTGCTTGTGATGTCGCTGTTATCCGGCGTTGCTTCGACGCTGAAGCGGCCCAGCAAGGCGCTCTGCCAGCGCATCTTCAAGTGCACGGTCAACTCGACCGTGGCTCTCATCCTCTGTCTGAACCCTACGACGCTGGCCTGCCTGGGCGGCGAGCCTGCGATGCTGCCGTTGATCTCCGTGATGGTCCACCCGGGGCGGAGACTCGGCTCGATGCTGGAGAACGTCATCTTCAACGGTTTTGGGCTGCTGCTGGGTAACGCCTATGCGCTCTTTGCACGCTTTGTGGCCCAGCAGATCAGCGGCTCTTCCCTGCCTGATTCTGAGCAGCTGGAGGTGAACTACACGCGTTACAGAGCTGCTCTGGCGTGGCTGGCGGTGATGCACGTGCTGATGCTGTTCTTCCACGGGTGGATGCGCTCGATCTCCCACAAGTTCTTCTTCATGGTGTTCCCGCTGTTCCTAGTCGTGCACTTTACTTTCACAGACAACATCTACACCAGTGCTGCTACGATTGCCGAAAACTTCACAGTTCCCTTCTTCCTGGGCATTGGTGTTTCATTGGCGTGCAACCTGCTCATCTTCCCGGAGTTTGGCTCATCGTATCTCGGTACATCGACACTGCAGACTCTGGCAGAGCTGCAATCCACGATTGAGTCCTCAGTCACCTTCTTTGTCTCTCCGGATCACACACAGCTTCCTGCCATCGTCAAGAGGAAGGCAACGCTCCGCTCAAAGCTCATATCCACCCAGGCTGTTCTCCAGGAGTGCACCTACGAGATCTCGTATTCATACCTCTCTCCAGCACAGCTCAAGCCCACAATCGACACCGTCGAGAAACAGATCTCATACACAAACGCCCTGATCAATGCGTGTCAGCTGGAACTGGCTACACAAGATGACCTGAGAAACAATCTCAAGCGCACAGAAGTCCCACTCATTACTCTTCGGGATGAGATCACAGAGTCGATGAAGGTCATTACTCTCGCCATTGGACATTCATACGACGTTGGACTCCCCTGTGATGGTATGCTTCTCCAGGATGTCAACTTTGACAAACAGCTCGACTCGCTGATGCGGGCCATGGCACAGCTGGATATTCAGTTCAGAGAGGAGTTCCAAAACATGAGCACAGAAGCTGATGACTTTCTGTCGCCCAATGATGAGATTTTCCTCCTCTCGTCCTTCTTGATGAACTTCAAGGAAACCGCAAATAGCGTCTGCAACTTGCTGAAGCAGGCACAGATGATCTACGCATACAGAGTCGAGCGTGAGAAAAAAGGTATATTCGGTCGTCGTGTGTGGATCTCATTCCTCTTCTCCAAAGACGCAATGAAAGGATGGTACAATGCCAACAAAAATGACTTGATGAACAACGAAACTGCAACACTCAATGGAGATTCTAGCTCCAGACTCTTCGTCGGCGAATCCCTCACCACCAAACCTATCACTTCCAAACCATCTCATGTCTCCACCCTCATCAACTTCTACTATTCACACATCCCACACATCCGTTTCGGTATGCAGATTGCAGTAGGAATCACACTCGCGACCTTCCCGATGTTCATTCCGGAAGCTCGTCATTGGTTCGTTGACATCAGAGGTACATGGATCGGATTTGTCTGTATTCTTGTTCTTGAACCAGAGCTTGGCTCCACATTCTTTGTCTTCTTCCTCAGATTCGTCGGCGTTATCAGTGGTGCTGCATGGGGACTCTTATCGTATGTTGCGGCGATTCATCAGACGAATCCGTATTTGGAGGTAGTGATCACCGTCATTGGTGCAATCCCTGGTTTCTACTTCTTCCTGGGAACTCCATACGTCAAGGCCGCCATCATTGGAATTATTTCAATCTATATCGTCTTGTTGTCAGCAGTCATCCCTTCTGAAATCGGTGGTTCCATCGTGGAGAATTTCGGCAAGAGATGTCTTGCTATGATTTATGGTGGTGCGGTTGCGTTGTTGTGTCAGATTGCATTCTTTCCTATTAAGGCTCGAGATGAACTCATCAAGGAAGTGGTTCAGTCTGTGGGAAACATGTCAAAGCTTTGTCTTGTCTATGCAGCTGCATTGGATGGTGAGAGTCTACAGATGAGTATTTCTCCCAAGAGATATGAATCGTTCAAGAGACTCTCTGATGCTACCAAGTCATCACTAATCAGGGCTGATGCATATAGATCAAGCGCAAAGAAGGAACCACGACTCAAAGGGGATTACGCAGACATTGGGAAGGTGTTCTACGAGATCATCTTCATCCTCAGAGAAGTCCTAGACCGTTTTGACAATATTGTACAATTGAGAAGAACTTATGGCTCTGCCATCATCGAGGAGTTCAACCAAGAGGCACATGTGTACAGACGGCAGTTATCAGCATCTTTGAGTAACACACTCAAAACCATCCAACTCGCATTGCAGAACAAGACACCACTCCCTCACTACCTCCCCAGCCCGCGTATTTCGCACGAGCGTCTAGTGAAGAAAGTGACAGAACTCGTTCAGTCCAAGTATAACAGAGGTCGCTCCGATAGTTTGAGCTCTAGTGAGAGTGACTCGGAGATTTATGTAAATTTCAGAGGCACGAGATCGCGTGCTGTCGATAAGATGCTGAGGGAGAAGTTTTTGAGTTGGAACGCAACGAGTGCTGCCACCGAAGAAGTGATCAAATACATTGAGGAGCTTATTGAGCTTACGAAAGTTCTCGTTGGTGTCAATGAGTTCAAGTACGGATTCCTCAGTCGCTCGTTGTACTCGGATTACGCTGCAAAAGCTGCAAGGGGCTATCACCAGATGTTGGAAGATCAGATACCAACACGTCCTTCTGTGGACGATGGCGAGAGTGTGGACTCTATGGATGGTGAGAATGATCCAGTTGCATTGTTTGAGAATGCATCTGCAGAGACTGGTATTTCCAATGGATTCAGAAAGAGAGTTTTCTCTATTGGCTCTTGGATGCATGAGGATCAAGGGAGTGCGAAATCTCTAGTCAGATTGGACACTGAAGGAGATGAGGATCTCCCATTATCGTTGATGAAAGTTGTCAGTCGCAAGTCTGTGGGTGATTCAGCAAATCTCACTCATGAAGACTAACATCCACCAAAACCTCAGTATCAACCCTGACACACCACATACACGTGCTACTAAAAATAAATTGATATGGATAGATTGGCTGAAATCACCCGGAGGTAACCATCCTGGACACCCGCAGCGCCAATGGCTTCGGCACTCGTGATACCAGATCTATATATGCTCTCTGTGCCCCACCTCTTTCCAAAGAGTCTGTAATTGTTAGTATTTTGTCAATATAGACACGCATTTCTTAATACTCACATCCATGAACCAAAACCAAATCACCATCACAAAAGACATCCAATCCCTTTTTTGTCCTGCGTAGGACCATCTCCATGTTTACTGAACGATACAACAGCTGAACCACCACTTGATCTATACTCCTCTTTATAACACCAAGCATCAGCTGACCACCAAGTATCAAGGACTCTTCAACTTCTTCATCCTTCGTAGCGTTGTTCTTGACAGCAATAATCTTTTTCAGCTGTGAACACATCTTCTTGACTCTCTCCTTCGTTCCACTGGAGAACGGGTCTTTACTCTTTCGTCTATCATCTTCATGAAACACACAAGCATTACACACGTTCAAGATTGTTAGAAGATCAGAAGTGGGTACTATGAGTCGGGGATCGAATTCTCCGTCACGGATGTATGATGAAAGTGTGTGAGTCCCCACTGCGATGCAAATTCCGAGTATTCTGACGATTTCATTGGTTCCTTTGTTATGTGTGGAGTGGATCAAAGAGATGTAGAGTGATAGTATGTGGATCTGTGGAGGGATGTGGAATTTAGTCAGTGTTTTAGCGTCTTGAGTGAATTCGTAGTTCCCAGTTTCACCAACGGAGACGAGGCCAAGGTATAGCATACATGTAAGCGTTTGGCTCAAATCCTCTGATTTGGGTGCAGTAAGGAATATCATGTCCTCTAGTCGTAACGAGAACTTGAGAGCGTAGAGAATGGGGAAGATGAGTGTGGTGTGGTGTATGCCATAGTTGAAGTCTGCGAGATCAGATTTTGAGGCCATGCAGAAGTACTTGGCTCCCTCCATGCAAAGCACAGATATGTGCTGGTTTAGTGTATTCTGATTTGTCAAATGTGTGGAGTAATGTTCAAATCCATTGTGTGATGTTCTCTTGGTGTCAATGAGTGCACTATCGATGATGTACTTGACTCTGTGGTCGACTTTAAGAAGGAATGAAGAGTCTGTGAGGATGACCAGTCTCCGGTGTGCCCCTCTTGGTGTGTACTCCTTTGAATCAGTAATGAGAGAAAAGTTCCTCTGAGTGAATGAGTTCAAGATGGCCTGTGTCAACAACGAGATGTCAGCAAGTGTGGGCACAAGGAGAAGAATGTCATATGAAGATTCGTCCGTCTTCATGAGATCAAACAATGTCGTGACCATCTCAGAGTGGACTTTGGAAGTCGAAGGAGTTGTGGTAAGGAAATAAGTATCAGTCTCTGGTGTTGGTATTATATCGGTGATTGTTGTTTTGAAACCATGTTGACTTAGAAATCCAGAATACAACTCAACTTTGAACCGAGATTTCAATGGAACAATGAGCTTTGAACACACTTCTGTCCTTAGTTTAGCAATCAACGCCAGAAAAAAGTCAGAACACCATCTTCTTGCATCAATGTGATCCATCACCACAAATTCATAGCCCTCAAATAGCTGTTGACGCTCATAAAACCCATGGATAGCAGCAGAATAAGACACTCCGACACTCTTCTCACTCAGATTCAAACAATTCCAATCATCACTCTCCAAATCACTAACAAACACAATCCTACTCTTCTCGACCCTCTCTAAAAGCTCTCGGACACTCAAAGAGCTCACATTCGGCACAATCACGACGTCATTGTTCTCAATTGCGTGTAGTAGCTCGTCTCTGTGCTCGTGAAAGACGGCACTCCTTGGTGGCATTTCTCCATTGGATGGGGGAGAAAGAAAGAAGTTTGTCTATATGTTGAGAGTCTATATGTTGATTTGTTGTGTTTGTTCTGTGTTGACTTCCGAAAACGGAAATCACATTAATTTGCAGTTACATATAGATAAAAAATTACACAAAAAAACAAAACGCGAATCTACCACAAAAAAAAAGAAGGCGCTTTTTTTGTATATACAATTTTATTTGGCTCCGCTGAATATATATATATATATGCTCAGTACTCGATGTTCTCAGGCTTGACGCCTCTCTCGGAGCCGAAGAAAGGCAGGCCGTAAGCGCTGAGCAGCGTTCTGGCCTCAGCATCCGTCTGGGCGCTGGTAACGAAGTTCATGTGGAAACCATAAGTCTTTGGCCACAGATCCTGGTTGGCTTCAATCTCCGGGAAGTATCTGACCTCCTCCGGCGTAAGGCCAAGCTGGATGTTTCCCGTGTTGTCGCCCGATCTGTTGGAGACGCCCTTGTACTCTCTGATTCTCGGCATCACAATCTCTGTGAGTGTCGAGATGAACTGGTGCATCGCACGTCCTTCGAGCGTCACACGGGCACCCATCTGGTAGCCCGCACGGACCCTCCAGTGCAGCACGTTCGTCTTGGAGTAGATAGGAGAAGCCTTCGCGCCGGTGATCTGCTGAAGCTGTACGAGGGCGCTGAGGGCGTGGTTTGAATTGTCCTTGGCCTGCTCAACATAGCAGTTGATGTGGATCGCCTTGATGCCCGGGATGTTCTTCACGGTATGCGGTTTCACATCGGGGGTCTCGGCAGCAGACCCGCTCGGCTTCCGCATCGCTCTGTTCACGTGGAAGGGCGAAGAACCGTCCCACGCTCTGCGCTTGTTGCCCACCTGTCTCTGCTCGTTGTTCTGTGCGTTGATGAGGAGCAAGTCCGACTTGACGGTGTTCTCGTAGTACTCGGCCACACGGTCCTGGTGCGTCACTGTGGGTCTGAAAGCCGGTGATCTGATGTCGCTGGTCTTGTACTTGAGCCCTTCGAACCGAGGCGAAAGCTTGTTCTTGTCAATCTTGACTCGGTGGTGGATGGGCTTGACGATGTTGCACCCAGGCTTACCGGAAGCCACTGCGGACGCCGAAAAAAAGCGCAACCCGGCTCCCGAGGCTTGTGTCAGCACTGAAACCTTCTGATTGAACATTTATATGGAGGGGGCTCCTTTTTTTCCGGGCTTTTTTATATTGGCACTAAATTGGTCTTCTTTTCTTTACTCGTGTGTTTTGGACAAATTTTGGTGGTGTATAATCCGAGGGTGGAAATTTTCACCAGTTCCGGGGTGCTCTTCTCTCTGCGAAAAATTTTTGAAGTTCAATCTAACTAACAAGAAACTGGATAGAAAACCAACACACACGTACAAACAAAATGGCTAAGAAGGACAAGTCTGTGAAGGAGGAAGGCGAGGACAACTACGAGAAGAGAATGCCTGCCGTGTTGCCGTTTGCCAAGCCACTCGCTCCTAAGAAGCTCAACAAGAAG
The DNA here is from genome assembly GCA_030563225.1 of Petasospora hungchunana. Taxonomy (NCBI): domain Eukaryota; kingdom Fungi; phylum Ascomycota; class Saccharomycetes; order Phaffomycetales; family Wickerhamomycetaceae; genus Petasospora; species Petasospora hungchunana. The sequence continues at coordinate 169,436 of JAKUBL010000012.1, read as the reverse complement.
GTTCTCAAGACCGTCAAGAAGGCCTCCAAGGCCAAGCACATCAAGAGAGGTGTCAAGGAGGTCGTCAAGGCCCTCAGAAAAGGTGAGAAGGGCCTCGTTGTCATTGCCGGCGACATCTCCCCTCCAGACGTAATCTCCCACATCCCAGTGCTCTGTGAGGACTCCGCCGTCCCGTTCCTCTTTGTCCCATCAAAGGAGGACCTTGGCTCTGCTGGTGCCACCAAGAGACCAACCTCGGTGGTGATGATCGTCCCAGGCGGTGGTAAGAACAAGAAGAACGCAGAGAAGGCCGAGGAGTACCGTGAGACCTTTGATGAGGTTGTCAAGGAGATCCCAGCTCTCGAGTAAGAAAGCATTTTGATGAACAAACAAAAACGTCATGACCCCCCCCCTACACACACACACTTTTTACCATACCTTCACTTGTTGTTATCTGTACATTAGTTCTAATGAAAACTTTTAAAGAAGTGCTTGTAGGCTTGTGGTATGGAAAGTATCAACTGTCTGTCCAATGTGCTAAAGACTTATAACTTTGTTAAAGACTTTTTCAACTGGTGCATATTTTTAACATGGCATCATATGTATGATTGTTAAAAGCAATAGCTTATAGATCACTAGGTAAGTTAAACCAGGAGATAAAACATCATCAATATGAATCGATCATAAAACATCCAGACACCACCAAAGCATTGCAGGACTACAAATAGTGCTTTGAAAAAGGTATATATTCATATTTTGTTGGTCTTTTTAGAAGTCAATGACTGGTATTGGGCAATCTAAAGAGATGTCTGTAATGATATTTGATTGAAGATAGTGATATGCCGTATCCTCAGTTTCCAGATTTATTTCGATTCCGGAAAGTAGATCAACTCCTACAAGATCACAACTTCAATATCAGATCATAATAAGCATTTTTTTTTGCAAAAAATTAATTAATTCAGCATAGTCTTAAATAACCCTGAGTATAACAAAATCTCATTAAAATGTCCTCCTTGAGCATGTCAATGCACCTTCTAGTCCCCAAAAATCAGTCTCATCTAACACACATGCATTTCAAAGCACCTATCTAAGGCAACCTCTGAATAGAGTTCGACGTTTACAGTGTGTCAATATTGAAACATGTCAATATATCGAAACCCCTAGGTATATTGAAAACCATCCACGATATATTGCAGGAACTGTAAAATATCGATGAAGTTGCATATTGTAGAAATCCAGGTTTGAGAGGTGTGCAGTATGAAGTACAAGCTTCGGTGAATGGCTTCCTTTTCATTCACCGGACATCAATCACCGGCCTGCTCACACACGTATGATCATAACATCATACTTTAGAAATCCCTTTCATCCCAACAATCTTCTTTTGTTCATGATATGCCCCTGTTAACGTTCCCAACCCAGTGACCATTATAAGCGAAATCAATCCAAACACAACTTCCACATCCAATAACATGTAAAATTGTGTGCCATTCTTATATCCAATTCCATGTATCCTTAAACTAGTCAGAAAGTCAGAAGTCATGTAGTGTGTAAGAGAGGAGAATATGAGTACAATGAGGAGGATATAGGCTATACCACTACATATCCCAGAGACGAAGGAGAAGATGCACATGAGGGAAGTAGAGGTCGTCAAGTATGCACAGATAGTCCATGCAAAAAGGGATAATGATGAAAGGAGTTGGAGATATATGAGACATTCCAACAGATTGGCAATATATGAGAGCGTTTCTGTCAAGTTGAAAGATTCTGGGGAAGTGAAAGGTGCATCAATATCAGAAGGTTTTACGAAGACAGAACCATTGAGCAATGTTGGGGATTCGGCAAAGTAGAGCCATCCAAGCTCTAAATCATGGTTAGGAATTTCACGACAATGTGTGACTCCGTTTGTAATGGCATCACCACAGTAGTCCCAGAGAGAAATGGTGTACTCATCACATAACTGCGTAGCGTTCAAGGAGAGCCCATACACAGAAATATTAGAGTTAAGTGAGTTGTAGTATAGCTTGGAAGCTCTTATCTTTGTGTTGTCCAAGATTATGAGCTCATTTCCTGGAAGAGGGGAATAGGCGATCATAGAGAGCGCAAGGACAACAAGGGAGAAGACGAAGGGCACTGTAAGGATGGACTTCTTCAAAGCCTCTATGAACTGCATTGTGAATATGTGAAAGTTAGAAGAAGAAGAGCTCTACATTCCAAAGAATTGGCACTTTTTATACTAAAAGTGAACAGAAAATGTCAAAACTTCTATTTTTTTCTGGTCTCGGAGTTCGGAGTTCGGAGATAAATATTTTATATCCGAGTGGCTTTTTTTCACTCAAACTCCACATAACTCGTTGGGAAAACTCCACTAGCTCCGTTCAATTCACCTTCAGTCCATCCACCGTCGTCTCCTTTCAACACCTCGATTCGATCACCGGCGGCTATGGACAATTCACCAGCGTCCTCGGCAACGTAGTCGAATTTGGCGACACAATAGCTGATCTTACGAGCTCCTTTGCGTGGAGTGACTGCTGGAGGTTCCTTCTTCTTTTCCACAGTAGCCACCTCAATATAAGAAGTAGGCACAAGACCTTGAGATCCGTCCGATTTAGATATCTCTGTCCATCCAGAGCCGTCGTCCGCTGTTGTGACGGTGAATGTCTCACCGGGTGAGATCGAAGTCTCATCAGCGCCATTGCCCTGATACCCGTAGAGTGCTGTTCCTTGGAGAACAGAGACTGTGGCCTGTGACGAAGATGCTGATGAAGCGCGCCCTCTGAGAAGAGAACCGAGCTTGAAGTGATTGGAGCTGTGTGATTTACCGGAGACGATAGAGTGCGAGTCATCGCTGAATACGTTGCTGTCTTGAACAACTTCCTTCTCTGAAGAACCTCCGGTCAAACGTGAAAGGAACCCTTTCTTCTTCTTAGTGATTGTCAGATTGTCCAGTGTCAAGTCCTGTTCTCCAGCATTGTTCTCAATGGTCTCAATCTCCACCTGTGCCGACACCTTTGCAGTTTCATCCACCACAAACTGCGCCAAAACCGTCACGTAGTTGCCCAGTGAGTCAATACAAGTCTTGAACTCAAACTCGTCGTCACTCTTTGTCTTCATCTCGGCCCGTTTCTGTGCCAATTCGTTCAGCTTTTCCCTCTCTGACTCCAATGCCGAGTCGTACTTATCGACGTTCTTATGGGCCAGCACCAGTGTCTTCTTCAGCGCCTGCAACTCCGCCGGTTTTGTGATGAGCTGCTCGTCGTCGTGCCAGATGGAGGACGGAATGTAGTAGAAGTCCTGTGGCTCGTTCCACTGCGCCTGGTTATGTTTGATGAACATCGCCGTGTCGAGGTGTGCTTTGTTCTCGCCCACCACGGCGACCATTCGCTCCAATGCCTTGGTATCCCGGATGTTTCTGTTCATCTCCAGCGTCGCAGCGTTTCTCCACAGCCTATTCAGCTGCATTGTCTTGAACTCGTTGACGTCCTGGAGGAGATCGAGAAGTTCAGGAAGGTCCTGGTAGTAAAACTTGTCTTTGACTCTGTTGGCAATGCTGATGCGGAGAAGGTATTGATTCTTCGCCACGTTCATATCCGTTTCCTTCTCGTTCATCTTACGCTGGTACTTGTCCCTATTGCTCGACTTCTCGGCTTTGGAGCGTGTTGCCTCCATAGCACAGCACTGTTCGTCGTACTGCTTCTTGGCCTTGTTGACCATCTCGAAAACCTCCTCCTTCTTCTTCAACAAAGTGCCCTGGTGGAGGTTCTCTACACGCAGCTTGAGGCTCTCACATGTCTTCTGGAGGCCCAACACCTGGTCTGCGGCCTTGATTGAGAGCTCGTTGCCAAAGTTGTTGTGGTTCTTGGCCATTGTTTCTGTCTGGGACAGCACCTCCGTCCACGCAACAAGCGTGGCACTCTCCAATGAACCAGGCGTGAACTTCGGCGTGTCGCCCACCGAGACATTCGTTGTTCTGGTCGCTTTCTTCTTCAAGAACTCGGCGCTGAGACGCTGGAGCTGTGCAGCGTACTCCTTCTCCACCTGCGCTCTCTGCCGATAGAATTGCTCCACGTCTGAGAGAAAAAGGAGGTTGTTTCCCACCCAGTTGGTGGTCTCCTTGTACGCGTCCTTCAGCTCGTTTCCAACACTCACAGACATGTGTGTTTTTCTTGTTTGGTGGTGAACTTCCCCTCTCTCTACACTTTATAATGGGCAGTGTCCCGAGATCTATCGGAGGCGCGAAAAAAGGGGGGTGAACACGTTATGAGCCCTGATGTTTTATGGGGAGGTCATTTTATCTTGGTATAAAGGCTTGGTGAATACAAAAAAGGAATGTTGTCAAGTGATGTGTTTGATGTTATGAAACTGTTTATAGCAATTGTATGAGTAGAGATTGTTCTTTTTTTTTTTTGAAATTTGAGGGGCCTCTTTTTTAGGCGGGATGCACGATGACGAATCGTTTCAACGGTCAATGCCGTGAGTTCACAGTTAAGCCCTAATCAATAGAGGTTTATATCATTAAATTGAGTGATTATTTTGCAAGATTTTGAGGTATTTTAGGGAATATTTATATGATCAATGTTTAAAACGAGCCCAAAAAGTCTCGCCCCTGGGTTTTTGTGCTTTGTGCTTTGCTTTTTGTGTCATTTCTTCTCCTCCCACATCCATGAATTTAGTTCAAACACGATACGCCCCCCCTAAACCACCTTCCAGGATACGTAATAGAGCATCATGAAAAATAGATCTGGCCAGATAGAAAGGAGAGAGAGTCTGGGCTTTTCCTAAAGGCAAGATATAAACAGCGTATACCCCCCCTCATATCTATATAGTCTCCACTCATACCTCTACCCCCCTCACACACACACACACACCAACAATGCCTACAACAAACGAAACAAAATGGAATTTTGTGTGTGTTGGAATCCTCATGGCTCTCTGTCCAGCTCCAATGGTTGCGGTGCTGTGTACGCTGATGCTTCTTAGTCAAGGAGTTGGAATGGGTTATGGTTCTCCAGAAGTCAAGAAGGTCAAGAAGCAAAGGACTTTACTCAACCCTAGCTGGATACCTTTTGATAAGCACAAAGCCAAGAGGAAATTTTCTCCAAAAGTACCTGGAAAGTACCAGAAATGGATAGGAATACAAACTTATACTATGTAAACCTCTACGTAAGAATGATGATCATAATGCAAACATGAGCTTAATTAGAAGCAACTGGTTCTACTGGCTTCTCCTCTGGCTTCTCTTCTGGCTTCTCTTCTGGCTTCTCTTCTGGAGCCACCACAGGTTTTTCCTCTTCGGATTTCTCCTCTGGAACAGCAAAGGAGATGTTCTTTCCATCACCGTAATCCTTAATGTTCTCATCCTCCGGCTCCAACGCCTTTCTGAACTGCGACATGTCAAATGCCACTTCTGACTCGTCGCTGTACTCCTCCACGTACGGCTTGTTGAGGTACTTCTGCTCGAATATTTGTCTTCCCGTGAGTCTCTGCTTGGTACTGTTCTTCTTCTCCTCGTTGAGTCTCTTGATCTCGTTGTCCTGCTTCCACTTGCCAAACGACTCCAGCGTGATCGGCGTCAGTCCTGTCTTTGGCAGCTTGTGTCTCTCCGTCTCAATGAACTCTTCCAGCGTGATCTTAGGCTGGGAATCAGCAGCGAGCTTCTCCAGTCTCTTCTGTTCCTTCGTCTTCAACACAAACCCTTCCGGCAGAGAATGCTTGTACATACACTGGTCGCCGTTGTTCGGACACACCCAGAACCAACCGTATTTCCCGTCTTCAACAGCCTCAATGAAGAACTTACACACCTTATCCGTAGTGGTTTTGTTGTTGCCATGCTTGGACTTGATCACGTCCCTCAGCTTGTCCTCGTCCCACGACTCCATCGTGTCCTCCTCCTTCTTCTTTCTGTCATCTGTGTACAGGTCCTTCTTTGTGGCTCTCTTACCAATGTTCATGTCGTGGGAGAACTTACACTTGGCTCCTCTGGTACACTTGCCATCTCTAAAGTTGACACAAAGCACAGACTTTGGATCGACACCAAAGGGCACTTTCTGCTCAACTTGCGAGTTCATCAGCAGCATAGCCTCTTTCTTCGCCTGTTCTGCAGCCTTCTTCTCCTCTGCTTTGCGCTTGGCCATCGCCAGTTCCTTTTTGGCCTGTGCACTGCTCATGGCTGTTTGTTCCACCTCACGCACAAACTTCTGCACTTTGGCGGACTTGTTCTTGTTCTTCATCCCGAAGGTCTTGTCCTCAACCTTCTTCTTGACATCCTTCTTCGGCGCATTCTGCTTCTGCTTCTTTGGTGGCATGTTTTGTAGGGTGGTGGTGGGGAATTTCTAAAGAGGGATTAAGAGAGAGGAGCCCATCTCTCGACTTTCCAATCCAAAAGTGAAAAATCTCGAAAAAATGGTTATGTGGCACTTACCAGTGTTTTGTGGCTCTTTTTTTTTTCTTTTCTGGGAAGACCCCCTGAATTTTTCTGTCCCAATTTGTATAATAAAAAACATGAGAATTTCCTGTTTATTTTTCGTCAATTCTGTTTTATTCTGTTTATTTAAGAATAAATCTCTTCAAAAACCTGAATATATCTGAATATGCGCTTCAGCAGACTTCAAACAACTTCTATAACAGATTACATACCACACCAGGAAGGGTCTCAGTCTCCCCTGATGAAGCCAAAAGAGAAACCAAACTCACCAAACACAGTTCTAAACAGAGTTGGTCGGCGTAAGAGGTATCAGAATGTCTACAAATGTGAAATGAACCCTTACGCTGGTATCCACAGAGAGATTCGTTCCACACAGACTCCTCAAACTATTCAATCACCGGAACCTACTCCAGACTACGTCACAAGCATTCTTCTCTTTATCGTCATCATATTGTTCATTCTCTACTTGTTCAACGCCATTCTCGCTTACTTTGACCGTCGCAGAGAAGAACAAATGTCTCACCCAATGACCCCACAAGAAGTCCAACTTTGGCTCAGACACCAGTCAAGTCATGACTTTATGGACACGAACGTGGATTATAGCACCGATTTAGACATAAAAGTCTGACATAAAAGAAATCTAGTTTGACGATAAAATGAAATGAAACTGTTAATCGTTTGTGTCGACACCCCGCAAGTTGAATAGTGTGGGAGAGGTTTTACATTAATATTCTCCCCTTATATGGTATCCTTTCTTTTTTTTTGTGACAATTCCAGGTTTTGTGACACGACGCGTAAACGCGAAAAACCCTATGATAATCCCCCCAGTGTGTCATTGTTGTTTCATCTCGAACTCCACTAAAAAAACTTTATGGAATTCGCTTTAAGCGGGGAGATAACAATATTGATATAAACCTAATAAAGATGGGTGGATCCGTATCAAAGATAATGGTGTGTATTTTGTGTTTTCAGTTCCTCTATATGTGACCCCAAATACTAACAACTGGAACAAAGGGAAAGCTCTTTGGCACCAGGGAAATGAAGTGAGTTATGCCTTTCTTTTTGGTTTCCAATAACTAATTACAAATGAGCTAACACTTTTAAGAATCCTTATGCTTGGATTGGACAGTGCCGGTAAAACAAGTGAGTCCATTCCCCTCCTCCTCACTTCTTCTTCTTCCAAATAGTGAAACATCACTAACCGTCTCCAGCCATTCTCTACAAACTGAAACTCAACAAGATGTACGTTTTCACCTCCAAGATCTTAACCCCTTCTATTAACACCTACTAACACCCCCCTCTCCCTTCAGCAAAACAACCGGTCCCACAGTCGGCTTCAACGTCGAGACGTTTCAGTACAAGAACGTCAAGTTCAACATGTGGGACGTTGGTGGACAAGATCGTCTTCGTCCATTATGGCGCCATTATTATCCCAAGACAAGTGCTTTGGTATATGTGATTGATGCCTCTGATGGTCAAAGATTCGAAGAAAGTAGGAAACATCTCGTTAAAGTCATCACAGAACTCAAATCAATAGCAAGTGCCGAAGGATTCCTACTTCTTGTGTTTGCAAATAAGCAGGATTTGCCAACTTCAAGAACGGCAATGGAAACCGCAGAGATGTTAGGATTGAAAGATCTGATGGATTCAGAATTGTATGCTGTCATTGGATCGAATGCTCTAACGGGTCAAGGATTGGTGGAAGGATTGAGTTGGCTGTCAAACACACACAATCAGGCGAGCACGTGAATATAAAACATCTTTTTCTTTTTTCTTTTAAAGATTACAAAGTAGAGTCACCCTGCTTTGTTCTAACAGTGACAGAACCATCCTCTTCACCAATATAAGCCTTCTCTGGGTGTCCCAAGAACAAGCCCGTCTCCACGACACCAACAATGTTGATGAGCTTGTCATGAAGGGCAACAGGGTCCTCAATGGCACCAAAGTGCGCATCAATGAGGAAGTTGTTGTTATCGGTGATGACAGGACCAGCCTTGGCAGCACCGCCTTGTCTGAGCACAATCTTCTCTGCACCGAGCGACTTCAATTGGTTCTGGACATAGACATAGGAACTTGGTACAACCTCGATAGGCACACCTTTAGTCCATTGGATTCCCAACTTGTTTGATTTCTTTCTGAAATCAGCAACAAGCACAAATTGCTTGGCAGAATAAGCCACGAGCTTCTCCTGGAACAAACAGGCACCACCTCCTTTGATGGCATTCACTTGAGTATCAACCTCATCTGCACCATCAAAGGCAATGTCAATCTCTGGGAATTGTTCAATCGATCCCAATTGTAATCCATTGTCCAATATGAGTGCCTTGCTCTGGAATCCTGTAGGAATGCACACAAAGTTCTTCTTATCTTCTCTCTGTCCAATTCTCTCTGCAACATAAACAACTGTGGAGCCAGAACCAATACCAATCACTTTGGCAGTTGCTGGGAAGTTCTCATCAACAGCCTTGTAAGCTGCAAGACGCTTGGACTGCTCAGTAAGGTCCTTCAAGGGGACAAGGTCGGTGTACGCAATCAAAGGCATCGTTCTGAAAAGACGTGTTGATCTACGAAGCATCGAGATGGGGGAGGGGGGTGTTTTCTGGGGTTTCCAAAAAAAATCGTGGATGGAGGGAAAACGTGATGCCCTAGTGCTAACACGTGCCTTATTCAAGGGCCACACCACCTCTTGTAACACCCATACACCACACAGTCACAGATCACAAAAGTCGTGCACGGACCAGGTTTAAAAACCAACACGCACAAAGCGCGGAATATGCGGGCAATTGGTTACGCTGCCCTGTTCTTCGATTCGCGGAATCTTTCTATTATGTGTGACTTTTTTTGTGAGTGCGTGCGCGGGCGTTGTTGGTGAAAAATGGTCAAAAACTTTCCACACAAAAACTTTGGTTTTATAAAATTCAAGAACAACCAAGAACACAACACGCAACAATGTCCGCTGCTGCTAAGATCTTGAACGAGAAGCCATCCGAGTTGGAGTTGCAGGTCGCCCAGGCCTTTGCCGACTTGGAGGCCAACTCCCCAGAGTTGAAGGCCGACCTCAGAACCCTCCAGTTCAAGTCCATCAGAGAGGTATGTTTTCCCTATTTGGAAACCACGGGAGGGAAAAGGACAAGAAGGATATATATATGGAGATCACTATGGATGTTAAGAAAGGAGTCACTGCCAAATACTTCATACGTTTGGAGAAGCACAAGTCTTTTGTTCTCATATGAAGAAAACCTTATGACCATCAATCAAGACCAAGAGACTCTTCACATACACACACATAACCCCCCCCCCTCAAAGCAAACACACACACACAAGAGAGGTATCACACCTCATATCTCATATCTTTCCATCTGTTTCATTCCTTCGTCTTCCCACAGGTTTTTTCTTTTAAAACACCAGAGTACTAACAAACTCCTTTACAGATTGACGTTGCTGGTGGTAAGAAGGCCATTGCCATCTTTGTTCCAGTGCCATCCGTCGCTGCCTACCACAAGGTCCAGACCAAGTTGACCCGTGAGCTCGAGAAGAAGTTCTCCGACAAGCACGTTGTCTTCCTTGCTGAGCGCAGAATCTTGCCAAAGCCAGGTCGTCGTTCTAGACAGCAGCAGAAGAGACCAAGATCCCGTACCCTGACTGCCGTCCACGACAAGATCTTGGAGGACTTGGTGTTCCCAACCGAGATTGTTGGTAAGAGAGTCAGATACTTGGTTGGTGGTAACAAGATCCAGAAGGTGCTCTTGGACTCCAAGGACGCTCAGTCCGTTGACTACAAGCTTGAGTCCTTCCAGTCCATCTACAGCAAGTTGACTGGTAAGCAGGTTGTCTTTGAGATTCCAGGTAAGAACTTCTAAGTTTAGCATGTCAATGTAATTTTGTTTTATGATTGGGAGATTGGCGTAGTTGGGGTTTACTCGTGTAGTTGCTATCAGCAATAACTTCACGGTGTATTCGCTGGAAATATCATTGAAAATGAACAGAAAACAACCAAGAAATGAGTTATAAGAAGAGAAAACAAACATATATATATAAACGAAGAACTTGAAGAGATTATTCAAAGTACCAAATATCTTCTACGCAGCGCGAGTGCTCATAACCAATCCACGCATCCCAATTCGGAAAAGTGTAAACAGAGCGACCAGACCCGATTAATCCCCTTGTCCTTTTTTTTTTCTTGCTACTATTCCCCTTTGTAAAAAAAGGCAAGACACACAACTGTCTTGTGTTACTTCTATTCAGAAACCACCAGAAAGAGGTTGTCTGACTGCACGGTTTCCCCAGTGATCCCCAGATTAGACACACGCAGCTGATCGGTATGTTGACAGGTCGAAACAGGAATGAGGGCAGCACCCCTTTTTCCTCCCTTTACTCATAGAGGGCATGAGCAAGACTAACATAGTGTCTGGACTGAGGAAGGCTGTCATCAAAGGGGGATTCAAGCTAGAAGGAGCACTTGCCACCGAGAAGGAAAGGAAGAAAGAGGCTGCGAAGCCAAAGGAAGAAGAGCCAAAGGAAGAAGAAGAAGAAGAGCAGCAACAGCCACCAGAGCCTCCAAAACCCAGAACCAAAGAAGACGAGGAGATATACGTACACACTGCTGTGCTGAAGGAACCACCAAAGAGATCACAGTCTTTCCCCAAGAGATCACGTTCTTATCGCCAGCCAAAAGCCCATTCTATCTACATTGATCCTCTCATTGCCCCTATTATCAAAGAAGCAGAAGCACAACCCAAACCAGAAAAAAAAGATCCTTCAATGATGGAGGACGTCTTGGAGCGCCTGAATCTCTCGGATGCTGCATCTTCGGCTAACCATCTCTTCAGAATATGCACAGAGTACATCATCAGTTCTAAATACGTCAACACAGAATGCACAGGCCAACTCCATCTCCAGAGCTTTGGCTTTGGTGTGGGCATATCTGCAGTGCTGGTGTTCCTATACCCGTACATTGCCAAGCACCTGGATCAGTGGTTTGGCATGTTTGGCCAACTGCTGCGTCATCTGGCCATTGGAGGTGCCTTTGTGATGGCTTTTTACGCAATGAACCCAAAGCCCAAGTCAAAAGAAGCACCTACACCATCGAAAACTCCAGACATACGTGACAACTATACTGAGCTGCAATACTCTGTCAAGTCTTCGTCACCAACAAGAGCAGGCTCGCCGATAAGACATAACAACAGAAGACCAATCCAGCGTCGAGAAACAGAACCATCAATGATTCCTACGAGAAGACACTCGGGGTTCACTCCAACAGATGCCAAAATGCTTGTGGAAATGACCGAACACCAACAATTTCTGGAAAGGACGAGACAAGATCACCGACCAAGAGACGGGTACGACAAGTTCATGAGTGGTGCCTTCAGAGAAGAGGGAAAGAGGGAGAAATACTCCAGTTTTGTAGGAGAAGCAGAAAAGATGGAGACTGAGAGGGAGAAGCACAAAAGTTTTGTGACAGCAACGAGGAATCAAATCATGAAGAAAAGAGCGTGATCACCTACCTATATAACTACTGAATCCCAAATGAAAGAAAAAGAGAAAACTTCAATTATTATTAAACCAAAAACAGAATAGTGTTCAAAAATCTAGCAATTCTATACTTAACCCTTAGTAAGCGTTGGCGCCGGAACCATATCCACCTCTTCCTCTACCGTAACCACCTCTTCCTCTGCCTCTACCACGACCACCGTAACCACCACGACCGCCATAACGTGGGTGACCACCGCCAAAGCCTCCTCTCTGGTAAGACCGCAATGGCTCTGGAACCTCCTGCTTAGCCTCCTGCAAAATCTTGATGAGGGCATTACCCAACTTGGAGTTGGCATCTGTGAAGAAAGAGATGGAAGTACCAGAAGTACCAGCACGACCGGTACGACCAATACGATGAACGTAATCCTCAATGTTACCTGGCATGTCGTAGTTCACAACGTAGTTGATGCCCTTGACGTCTATGAGTTCTTGTTAGTATAGCTTGTTTTGTCTGGGAAAGGGGGGGTTTGGAACCACAATCGATCTTTGACTACACGTCTCCATGGGGTATGGATGGCGATTTTATTAAGCACTATAGATGAGGAATGGAGAGCTGTGTACAAAAAAACAGAGCGTAGTATGCTCGGTTTTTAGACATCTTGGTGGCTGATTGACACGGACTTCAACGACAAAATACACAAGCCAAAAAGTACTGACTGGTGTTGATGTCTCTGTTGTGCCACACAACGGGTTATCCAAAAAGGCAAAATCAAGTTTCTTTCTTTTCAGCGCTCTCAACAATATCTTCATCATATAATGTTAATCAATCTTCATCGGGAGTGTGTCCTTGACGACGTCTTGCGCACAGCACTAAGACAATCAAACAGCGAACAACATGCAAATAAGTGTGACCAAACCAGTGGTCACAGAATTCCAAGGGTGGGAAGAATCAAAGATCTAGAATGCAGTTAGTAAACCAAGGGGTGTAAAAACACAAAAACACTTACCAATACCACGAGCAGCAACATCGGTGGCAACCATGATTGGGGATCTTCCGGTTCTGAATTCGTTCAAAACCCAGTCACGTTCCTGCTGCTGCTTATCACCGTGGATAGCCAATGCTGGCCATCCATCATCTCTCAAGTACTTGGTGATGTCGTCACAAGTTCTCTTTGTAGAGGCAAAAATCAAAATCTTTGAGTTGTTGTCCTGCATGGCGACTTCCAAGTGTTTGAGCATACGGTCTCTCTTCTCGTACTCAGAGATGACCTCGACAACCTGACGAATAGTGTGTGAAGCTGCCAACTCCAAAGAACCAACAGTCACCTGGATGTAGTCGTGCAAGTAGTCACGAGCCAAGGCCTGGACCTCCTTTGGCCAAGTGGCAGACCACATGAGTGTCTGACGGTCTGGTCTAATCTGGTCAATGATCTTTCTGATCTGTGGCTCGAAACCCATGTCCAACATTCTGTCAGCCTCATCCAAAACCAAGTATGTGACTCTTCTCAAGTTGGTTCTACCAGACTCCAACATGTCAATCAATCTACCTGGGGTGGCAATGACAATCTCAACACCTCTGGACAAGTCTCTAACCTGCTGACCCTTTGGCACACCACCATAGACACAGGTGTTTCTGATTCTCGAGGACTTACCAAACTTGGAACACTCGGTCTGAATCTGAACAGCCAACTCTCTTGTTGGGGCCAACACCAAGACAACAGGACCATCACCTGGGGTGAGTGGTGGCTGGGCATTGATGTGGACAATACCTGGCAAACAGTAGGACAAGGTCTTACCGGAACCAGTGGCTGCAATACCAATCATATCACGACCAGACAAAGCCATTGGCCAACCTTGGCACTGGATGGCGGTTGGGTGTGGGAAGCCCTGGGCAACAACCTCGGACAAGACGTAGTCTGGGAACCCAGCCTCGTCAAAGTTCTGGATAGGTCTTGGAATGTCGGTACCCTCACAGGACATCTCGTGCTGCTTTCTAAACTGTTGAATCTCCTGCTCAGAACGGGCAGTAACCGTCTCGTGCTCCTTGTAGAAGTTCTTCTCGAATCTTGGAAGCGAGTCCAAGTCAAACTCTGGCTTCTGCAACGAACCACCGAGGTTGCCCATTCTGTCACCACCAAAGCCTCTGTCACCGCCAAACCCACCACGACCACCGCCATACCCGCCACGACCTCCTCTTCTGTCATCGCCACCTCTGTAGCCAAAGTTTCTGTCAGAACCTCTGTCCCCTCTGTAGTCGCCGCCACGGCCCTGGAAACCGGAGTTGTAGCCGCCCTGTCTGTCGTAACTTCCGTAGGACATTTTCTCTATTTTGTTCTTGATGTTTTCAAAAAAGGTGGGAGAGAGAAGAGTGAAAATCTGCGCGGGATATCCCCTGCTTTTTATACTACTCACTACAAAAAGAAAAAAAAATAAAAAAAAAAAAAAAATTTATTGAAAAGTGTGCGCCTACCAGATGAGACAGGGGACTTTGTTTATCTGATTATGTAAGCATTGTATACTGAACTTTAGCTGTCAATTATATGGAAGCTGACATCAAATTACTCCAATTTGCTTAAACATTACATAGAAAACAGCAAGATTAATAGAACTAGCACGTATACACATATGTGATTTCAGACACCTGATAAAATCGTATAGAGTGTTGGTAAATACCCAACAAAAACTCTCTATACGACGTCCATATATCTCTAACTGGCCACACTGAAACCACAAGTAAAGTAAAAAACAACAACAACAGAATAAATACAGAATCTCCCTTTCTCCTTCTCTCCAGAATGTTCAATCACCTGTAGATCATCAGCTTAAAAAGTCTCTCCTTTTTTTCCTCTTCCCATTATTATCAACGCTTATTGCTAATGTCCACATCCTGATTGGTCCTCGTGAGGGAGCATCGCTTTCTCTCCCATCCTCTAAAAACAAAACGACTCTTTAACAGACGACATTACTGCCTTTGATGTGCAATCAACACACCATTTCACTTCATCAACAAAACGTATGCAAGGATGGCAAGAATCAATACGACAATAGCGATGATGAGGCCCATGTTTCCCTCACCACCAGTTGTGGCAGCAGCACCGGCAGATGTAGCAACTGGAGCACATGATGGATCGAGTTCTCCGACAAGCATGTCAGCGAGCATCTCTCTGGATTCTTCGGAATGACCGATATCCTGTTGTTCTGTTAGTATATACTGTTTTGTTGAGAGAGAACACAAGTGCTCATATGGTAATATATAAAGAAGTACGCACGTCAAATGGGCCAGTAGCGTCGATACCACCACAGTCAATCATCACTTCTTCACCACCTCTGTCTCCCTTGTTAGTATTTGTAACAAAATAAAATAGATCAAAGAACAAACAACAACCAATAAAACTTACGGATGCTCGTCCAAAAAGGCCGTACAGTCATACACTTTCCCATCGATAACCATCCACAGGTCCTCTTTGGTATTGTGTGTGGCGATCTCTTCGAATGTGTAGACTTTGGACATTTTTGTGGTTTTATTGTAGTTATTCTGTGGTATTCACAAAAAAAAGTGGAGGTGGAGGTTAAGAGAAAGAAAAGAAAAGAGAGTAGAAATATTGGAATCGATATCCTCCGTGTGTCGCGTACCGATTCTCTTTTTAACCAAATTAGGCTAACAGGTCCTCTTTCCCATTGTTTGGAATTCCGTTGGATGTGTGTGAGATGTTGAATAATCGATGATTATTAGATGGATTTGATTGTAACAATTTGTTTTTTTTTACCATATCTTGATACATTTGAGAGGACGGGCTTGTGTTTTCTGACTACGACCCACATAAGAGTAGAACATATGGAGGGGAGAGGGATGGAGTATTTACTACCTATTCTTATTCATCTAATGTACATTTTTAATGCTTCTCAAAACTCAATACCTGCTGCCTCTAATGCCTTCACTCTCTGCTGACTCTTGTTTTTAGAGTTCTCATTGAGCGTTTGAACATCCTTCTTTGGCTTCGAAACCTTGAAGAAATCCTTCTTGAACTTCTTTGAACTCTTGAACTCTTCATCCACCATGTTAACCTTGAGCTGATGGTTCAGCAACAAATAGTTGTTCATCGTCTCCTGTGCAACTTTGGCATCTTCAACATTTGTGAATTCAAGGAAGGCATAATGTTTTGATCTTCCGGATTTCTTGTTTCTTGGAAGTTTCACGTTTGTAATATCACCAAATTGGTTGAAATATTTCTTGAGTTCCTTCTCTTCGAACCCTTCTGGAAGTCTACCAATGTAGATCACACCCTTTTTGGTCTTTTTGTGCTTAGTCTTTTGTGTGGTTTTTGGGAGTGTCTTGACTTGATGTTCTTGTTCTTTTGGCTGTTTTTCTTCTGTTTCCTCTTCATCTTCTTCATCTTCATCATCTGTACTTTCAAAGCCGGCGAATTCTTCTTCTTCCTCTTCTTCTTCTTCCTCTTCTTCTTCTTCCTCATTAGACTCCTCACCAGACTCTTCAACATCTTCATTAGATTCCTCATCGGACACTTGTTCTTCTTCTTCACTCTCAGAATCTGAAGAAGGAAGGACCAATTTTTCTTCAACCTTCTTCTCCTTCTTTCTGTCACCAGCAGGGATAGCTCTCTTTGGCTTCACTCCACTCTTCTTAGTTATACCCATTCTGTACTGTTTATTTTTAGAAAGAAGATTGAGAAATATGCCAACCCACAAGTAGTTGTAAAAGAAAAAAAAAATTTGTTCTTAGTAGCGATGAGCAACAGGGCTCAAAACCTTTTTGGTGAGATTTTTTAGAAGATGTTTTTGGTTATTGTATGTATTTACGTGTTATCTATGAGTATTGAGTGATTCCCAGTTATATATATAAGAGGGTGGTTATATTTGATGGTCAATAAAACATCCCAAAGATCTCTTCAAAGACCCCTTTTAAACAGGGTCTCTCCTAAAATAAACATTAGAGATTCAGGGGGGCCAGTTGGAAGAGCAATATATACATCCCCCAATCACCAACTCAGCTCCCCCCAACAACAACCCCACAACCAACACTAACAAGATCCCACACCCACAAACTCAGACAATATAAAACGTTAAAATAGAGGGAAGCAATCATCGTGGAAATACCAAAAAAAAAAACTCTGATTGTTATAAAAACAAAAGGCTTACCCCTCTCTCTCTCGCCACAAAAACATACACCGTACCACTAAAACAAGAACAAGAACAAAAACAAAAAAACACAAAAACAAATGCCACAAAAGGCAAAGGACAAAGAAGATACATTTCTTACTGATTTTTTACTTGGAGGTGTCTCTGCCGCCATTTCCAAGACTGCTGCTGCTCCGATCGAGCGTGTCAAGTTGTTGATCCAGAACCAAGATGAGATGATCAAGCAAGGTCGACTTGGTGCTAGATACACCGGGATTGGGAATTGTTTTGCACGTACGTTTCAAGAAGAAGGAATCGTTTCCTTTTGGAGAGGAAATACGGCAAATGTTGTGAGATATTTCCCTACTCAGGCACTTAACTTTGCGTTCAAGGATAAGTTCAAGAAGATGTTTGGATTTAAGAAGAGTGAAGGGTATTGGACTTGGTTTGCTGGGAATTTGGCTTCTGGTGGATTAGCGGGTGCTTCGTCTTCGTTATTTGTTTATTCGTTGGATTATGCCAGAACTCGTTTAGCCAATGATGCAAAGAGCAAAGCAGGAGAAAGAGAATACAAAGGGATGTTGGACGTTTATGAAAAAACGTTGAAATCAGATGGAGTTGTCGGACTCTATCGTGGATTTTGGGCTTCTCTTGTCGGTATTGTCGTTTACAGAGGATTATACTTTGGTCTCTATGATTCGTTGAAACCCGTGTTGTTGACTGGATCTCTCGAGGGTAACTTTTTAGCATCATTTGCACTTGGATGGGTGGTGACGACTGGTGCGTCTACTGCTTCTTATCCACTTGATACTGTGAGAAGAAGAATGATGATGACTTCAGGACAAGCTATTAAGTATAATGGAGCATTTGATGCTTTCAGAAAGATTATTGCTGTTGAGGGAGTCATGTCTTTGTTTAAAGGATGTGGTGCAAACATTCTCAGGGGTGTTGCATCTGCTGGTGTTATTTCGTTGTATGATCAATTCCAGATGTTGATGTTTGGTAAGAAGTTTTGAAATTTATTATTATTATTATGACTATATTCCCAGGGATGATTGAAGTAATTTGTAAGTCGATTTGAACGGTAATCCAACAACGTTATAGTAATCCCCTTCAATTTTGTTAATGAGCATTGCTCCAATTCCTTGAATTCGATAACCGGCTGCAACACCCATTCCTTCATTTGTTTCAACATATGCTTGTATCATTGAATCATCAAGTTTCTTATCAAACCAAACTTTTGTTGTTTCAACATGTGTATACTCGATTCCATCAACAATGACAATAACACCAGAATGAACTTGTTGTGGGATTTTACTATCCCTAAACAGTTTCAAGTTTTGAAATTGATCATTTTTATCCTTGGGCTTTTCATATATCTTTCCATCATGCTCTATGATGGTATCAGCTCCAAGAATGATGGTATTGGTGTGTTGATCTTTAGCTTTCTGCAATGGTTGGTTAGGTAACTGCGATGAGTGTGTGGGGAAGAAGAAGAAGAAGAAGAAGAAGAACTTACCAAGACGTTATACACCGCACGGGCCTTTCCCAAAGCGGTATTACGGACATACTACAATGTTAGTAATTCTTTTCATATATGAATATATATGAATATATATGAATATATAGACTCACTTCAATGGCATCGTATTGAGATTTATCAAGGTCTTCAGCAAACTGGGATGGCAAAACTTCAACATCTTCAAATCCCATCTGTCTCACTATTTCGAGTCTTCTGGGGGATGTTGAGGCGAGGATGAACCTCTTATGCTCCAATTCTTGTGATAATCTTGTCTTTAACGGTGTAATTGACATTTATCTAGAACAAAAGTGTGTATACAGAAGCATGGTAATACACAGACACACCCGAACACCTTTTTCACCTTTTTCCAAATTCCGCGCCCAGTCGAGGCAGCAGAGCGCAAAAATTCGAAATTTCGAGTCTCTTCAAAAAAGAAAAACGGGTCTCAGATCAACCAATCAGCGGGGGAAGTATCTTCTCAGTGCGGGATCCGAACTAAAAAGTCTGGATGGACTGGTTTTTATGTGTTTGTTTGTGTGTTTGTGTATTGTTATGGTGGTCTTGTAAAGACTAGAAAGAGATTGTATATGGGATGGTATTTGTGTAGTTGTAAATGTATCACCCCCTTCTATATGAAACGTGGGGACATCGCGGGGTTGTTTTCAATGGAGGGGGTCATTGTTAACTAAAACAGACCCCTTCCCCCCACAAATACTCTCTCCCCCCTCTCCCAATTTGACACAAATAAAACAAATATGAGTCACTTAAACAACAGCCCCATTTTAAAATATTAACCCCCCCCCCCTCTTTTTTTTTATGTAAAAGAAGAAAAAATGAATTGGAAGCTGTCAAGTGCGGGGCAACATGGGACTAGTCCCCCCGCCCTCTTCCTTAAAAAGGCGTGAGTCACCAAAATTTTTCATATAAGTAGAGGGGTGGCATCACCATCTTTTTATTCATACAACAACCCTCTCTAAAATAAAAAAGGATTACACAATGTTCAAACGCACAGCAAGTGCAATGCAAAAGGCCGTGAAACCATACGCCAATATGCTGCGTGATCCATCCACCAAGTACAAGCCATATCCTCAGATCCCTCTCAAGAACCGTCAGTGGCCTGACAGAACCATCACCAAAGCCCCACGTTGGCTTACAACGGATCTTAGAGACGGTAATCAGTCGCTGCCAGATCCAATGAGTGTTGAGCAGAAGAAGGAGTACTTCCACAAGCTGCTGGAGATTGGCTTCAAGGAGATTGAGGTTGCGTTCCCTTCGGCTTCGCAGACCGACTTTGACTTTACACGCTACGCTGTTGAGAATGCCCCGGCCGATGTGAAGATCCAGGCCCTTGTCCAATCCCGTGAACACCTCATCAAGAGAACGGTGGAGTCTCTTACCGGCGCCAAGAACGCCACCATCCACGTCTACCTCGCCACATCGGACATGTTCCGTGACGTTGTTTTCAACATGTCCCAACAAGAAGCTGTGGAGAAGGCCGTGTGGGCCACGAAGCTCGTGCGCTCCCTCACAAAAGACGACCCAGCACAACAGGCGACGAACTGGTCGTACCAGTTCTCGCCAGAGTGTTTCTCCGACACCCCTGTTGAGTTTGCCGTTGAGATTTGCGAGGCTGTCAAGGCTGCATGGGAACCAACGGAGGAGAATCCAATCATCTTCAACCTTCCAGCCACTGTTGAAGTCGCCACGCCGAACATTTACGCCGACCAGATTGAATACTTCCACACACACATCTCCGAACGTGAAAAGGTTTGTATTTCAACACATGCTCATAACGATAGAGGTTGTGGTGTTGCCGCCTCCGAGCTCGGTATCCTCGCCGGTGCCGACCGTGTCGAGGGCTGTCTCTTTGGTAACGGTGAGAGAACCGGTAACGTTGACCTCGTGACCGTTGCACTCAACATGTACACCCAGGGTGTTTCCCCAGAGCTCGACTTTTCCGATCTCCAGTCGGTGATCGAGGTGGTGGAGAAGTGTAACAAGATCCCTGTTCCAGCTCGTGCACCATATGGTGGTGAGCTCGTCGTTTGTGCCTTCTCCGGATCGCACCAGGACGCCATCAAGAAGGGCTTTGAGAAGCAGGCTATCCGCAAGGCCAAGGGTGACGAGATGTGGAGAATCCCATACCTCCCACTCGATCCAAAGGACATTGGCAGGGACTACGAAGCCGTCATCAGAGTCAACTCGCAGTCCGGTAAAGGTGGTGCTGCCTGGGTTGTTCTCAGAGCTTTGGGTCTCGACCTCCCACGTCATCTCCAGATCTCCTTCTCCACCGCTGTCCAGACCGAGGCTGATAAGCTTGGCCGTGAACTCAAGGCCTCTGAGATTGTCGAGCTCTTCAAGACAAACTACAACTTTGACAATGCCGGTCCACTTTCGATTGGTGATTACGACATCGTCAAGAACCCTAACGTTGCAGATGGCCGTATCTTCCGCGGTGAGTTCATCCTCGATGGTGAGCACCACGTTGTCGAAGGAAACGGTAACGGTCCAATCTCTTCTTTCCTCGATGCCATGACCAAGTTCACAGGATGCAAGTTTGGTGTGCAGAACTATACTGAGCACTCTGTTGGTTCCGGTTCCGGTTCCCAGGCTGCTACTTTCATCCAACTCGTCTACGTTGATGCCGAGGGAAACAAGGCCGCTCAATGGGGTGTTGGTCTGCATGAGGATGTTTCCCTCTCCTCTCTCACTTCCATTGTCTCTACAGTCAATGGACTCATCACTTCTGGTGCTGTTGACCCAGAGTACGCTGTTGAGAATGGCAAGGAGGCTGCAGAGGCAAAGTAAAAAAAAAAAGAATTTTACCTTTGTACTCCCTCCCAACATTCATACAAAAAAAAAGTTTTATCCCCCTCCACCTGGGGTGGTTTTCCCCCGGTGATGCCTTGGTTATATTTATATGATGCCCCCCCCTACATGTTTTTGTGTCACCTCTTTTGTGGCTTTCTTCCAGAAAAATGACTTTTTCACCATCTCAAAAAATAACATACACACAAAACAGAACAAGAAAAGGAATTGTAGCAACACACCAAATTAAATACAACCAAACACCCCACCCCTTTCACTACCAACAAAAAAACAAGCGGCAGTTTCGGCGGAGTCTCTCTTTTTTAAAAAGCCCAAAGTATACTGAACTTTAAGAAAAAAAAAAAAAAAAAACGCGACAGGGCGGCTCACGAGAGGCAGACAGAGATTTGAACGTCCAAACTTTTGTAAACAAAAAACCACCCCTCAACAGCCACTCCCAACAACAACAATTTGAAAGCGGGTAAACACGAACGGCATATTTTTGCAGCTTGTTTTGTATTCTCCCAGAACTCGGCTTCCCATTCGTGCAATTCCCACGCTAAGCGCTTCATTTCTAGCGCTGCCGCTGTTGGATTTCTGTTTTTGCCCAGTTCAATACGCTAAAGAAAAACTGCTCAACTGTTTTCTCTTCTAGGGGAAAACTTGTTGTAAAAAGGAATCAGAAGGTTCATTCATTGCTGGACCTGTTGACCTTTCTACACCCCCCACGTTGAGTTTCGAGTTGTTGGTGCCTTTTGGAAGTGCTTTCTGCTTGCTACTCCCCACAGAGAGAGACATCATCACACACACGCACTCTCTTGATTTTTTGAAGAGCTGATCCCTCCTGTTATAAAAGACACTGCTATAGTCCTTACACTCTACACTTTTTACAAGGCCTACATTGCTCTTCCCATATACACGAACCAGCTGTTTCCAAACCCCCACCCCCCAAAACTGCACATAAATACGATGGCCCCTGAAATTGACGAAGAGGTGCTTGAGAACCCAGAACTCTACGGCCTCAGACGCTCTGGACGTCGTCATATCCAGCCTGTGTCCTTTGTCGAGAGTGATGAATCCGATACAGAAGAGAGAGTGCCCACGAAGCGTAAAAAGCATGTGCAATCTGTTGAGAGTGATGAAGGGGATGTTCAGATGGATGAAGATGATGAAGATTCCGAAGATGAAGAATTTGGAGTCACAAAGACAAAGAAACGGTTTGGGAAAAAGAGAAAAGTTGTAAAGAAGAAACAACAATCACAAATGTCCGAAGAGATTCGTTTTAGTTCGAGAAATTCAAGAATTGTCAACTATAACGTTGATGATGGGAACGATGATGATCTCTTGGAATCAGAAGATGAAGAAGGTGATTACTATTACTACGATAACAACAACAACACCTCATCAACAACACCAGAGTCCAATCAACGTGGTGTCGATATGGTGGCTGATCACAAGTTTGTTGATTCGTCGGCACAGGCATACAACAGAGATCTTGCACAGTGTAAAAAAGATTTCATGTTCCTCATAAAGTGGCAGGGCGAATCGCATATCCACAACACGTGGGAACAGTATTCTTCTCTCATTGGCGCAAAGGGAATCAAGAAGGTGGATAATTACATCAAGCAGTTTATCATCCTAGATTTTGATATTCGTCATGATGCGCATACGACGCGTGAAGATATCGAGGCAATGGATATTGAAAGAGAACGCAGACTCGATGAGATTGAAGAATATAAGAAGGTGGAACGTATCATTGATTCAGAGAGACAATTGGATGAGGATGATGAAGAAGTATTGAAGTACTTTGTCAAATGGCGTCGTTTGAATTATGATGAGGCAACATGGGAACTTGCAGATGAGATTGTTAGATTGGCACCACAAGAGGTGAAACATTTCCAACAACGTCTCCAATCCAAAATCCTTCCTTCGGTTTCATCAAACTATGGTGCCTCAAGACCAAGATTCGAAAAATTGTTGATCCAACCCAAATTCATCAAAAATGGTGAGTTGCGTGATTTCCAACTCACAGGTCTCAATTGGATGGCTTTTCTCTGGTCTCGTAATGAGAATGGTATTCTTGCTGACGAAATGGGTCTAGGTAAGACTGTCCAAACCGTGGCTTTCCTCTCTTGGCTCGTTTATGCTCGCAGACAAAATGGTCCACATTTGGTTGTTGTGCCGTTGTCCACTGTCCCTGCTTGGCAGGAAACATTTGAGAAGTGGGCTCCAGACCTCAACTGTGTGCACTACATGGGTAATACCGAGGCAAGAAGGACGATTCGTGATTATGAGTTCTACAACAACAAAAAGGTGAAGTTCAACGTCCTCCTGACGACGTATGAGTACATCCTAAAAGATGCCACGGAACTCGGTTCGATCAGATGGCAGTTCCTCGCTGTTGATGAGGCACATAGATTGAAGAATGCCGAGTCGTCATTGTATGAAGCTCTGAACTCGTTCAGAGTTGCAAACAGAATGCTCATCACAGGTACACCACTTCAGAACAACATCAAAGAACTCGCTGCCCTCGTGAACTTCCTCATGCCTGGTAAGTTTGAGATTGATGACGAGATTGATCTTGAATCAGGAGATCAACAACAAGAGCAATACATCCGTGATTTACAAACACGGCTTAAACCATTCATCCTCAGACGTCTCAAGAAAGATGTTGAGAAATCTCTCCCGTCAAAGACCGAACGTATTCTCAGAGTCGAACTCTCTGATTTGCAGACCCAGTACTACAAGAACATCCTTACCAAGAACTATGCCGCTTTAAACGCTGGTTCTAAAGGGTCTCAAA
Organism: Petasospora hungchunana; assembly: GCA_030563225.1. Lineage (NCBI taxonomy): Eukaryota > Fungi > Ascomycota > Saccharomycetes > Phaffomycetales > Wickerhamomycetaceae > Petasospora > Petasospora hungchunana. Next base: position 145,295 of record JAKUBL010000012.1, on the reverse strand, counting down.
TTTCCTTGCTCAACGTCATGAGTGAATTGAAGAAGGCATCTAACCATCCTTACCTCTTTGATGCTGCCGAGGAACAAGTGTTGGCCAGATTCGGTGAACCATCCAACGGTATACATTCTCGTGAGGATATTTTGAGAGGAATGATCATGTCTTCCGGTAAGATGGTCCTTTTGGACCAGCTTCTCACGCGACTCAAGAAGGATGGACATAGAGTTCTCATCTTTTCTCAAATGGTGCGTATGCTTGATATCTTGGGTGATTATTTGTCTATCAAGGGTATCAACTTCCAAAGATTGGATGGTACTGTTCCCTCGGCACAACGTCGTATTTCCATTGATCATTTCAATGCACCAGAATCCAACGACTTTGTATTCTTGTTGTCTACAAGAGCAGGTGGATTGGGTATCAACTTGATGACTGCTGATACTGTGATCATTTTTGATTCTGATTGGAATCCACAGGCGGATTTGCAGGCTATGGCAAGAGCACACAGAATTGGACAAAAGAACCATGTTATGGTTTACAGATTTGTCAGTAAGGATACCGTTGAAGAAGAAGTGTTGGAACGTGCCAGAAAGAAAATGATTTTGGAATATGCCATCATTTCTCTTGGTGTCACTGCAAACCCTGGACAGAATAAGAAGAATGAGCCATCGACTGGTGAATTGAGTGAGATTTTGAAGTTTGGTGCTGGTAATATGTTCAAGGCAAGTGATAATCAGAAGAAATTGGAAGATTTGAACTTGGATGACGTTTTGAATCATGCTGAAGATCATATCACTACTCCTGATTTGGGTGAATCAAACTTGGGTGGTGAAGAATTCTTGAAACAGTTTGAAGTGACGGATTACAAAGCCGATGTTCATTGGGATGATATCATTCCTGCTGAAGAGTTGGCCAAGCTTAAGGAAGAAGAAAAGAAACGTCTCGAAGAGCAATACTTGCAAGAACAAATTCAGATGTATGCAAGAAGACAGGTTGCCATCAACAAGATTCAAAACCCAGGTGCCTATACACAGGAAGATGATGACGATGATGAAGATGCAACGAAAAAGGTGAACAAAAAGAGAAAGGATTACAACAAGATCACGGATAAGGAAATCAGAGCAATTTACAGATCTATCTTGAAGTATGGTGATTTGACCAACAGATGGGATGATTTGATTCAAGAGGGAACGTTGCCTGAGAACAAGAACCCAGAACTGTACAAAAAATCATTGCTTGAGATGGTTGAAATGTCTAAGGATCTCGTCAAGTCTGAGGAAGAACGTCGTTCCAAGTCTTTGGCAGAGTTGGAGAAAGCAGCAATGGAACATAAGGAAAAAGAGAAGGCTGGTCAGGTTGTTAACTCTACTGGTCCAAACCCAATTTCATTATGGATGCTCAAGAGAAAAGAACGTAAGGCCATTTTGTTTGAGTATCAAGGTGTCAAGAACATCAATGCTGAATTGATCTTGTCGAGACCCGAGGATATGGAGATTATTCGTCAGGCTATTGCTACGTTTGATGATCCACTTCATTTCAAATTCAACACTACGATCAAGCCAGTGAATGGATGGACTTCCAAATGGACACAGCACGATGATGAGATGTTACTTGTTGGTGTCAGCAAGTATGGCTATGGTTCATGGGTAAACATCAGAGATGATCCATTCTTGGGTCTAAGTTCCAAAATGTTCTTGAGTGATTCTTCTGGACCTGGTCCAAAGAAGAAAACTGAATCCGAAGTCAAGGGAGAAGATACTGGTGATGACACAAAAACTGAAAATAATGATGCCTCTATGACTTCTCCACCAACTACTGCTGCTACTGCTGCTGATCGAACTGCGGGGACCGAATCTACTTCTACATCAAGTGGTGCCCCAACTGAAACTCCTGTGAGGTCGGAGAATAAAGACGACAAGAGCTCGAAGAAAGTTCCTGGTGCCATTCACTTGACAAGAAGAGTGGATTACCTCATCAGTGTGCTCAAGGGAGGAGATACCGAAGACACTGCAAGCAATACTCCTGCTCCATCGACACCAACAGAAGTGAAGAAGAGAGTCAGAAAGCCTAAAGTTGAAGGAGGTGTCAAACCTGTGAGGCCTTTGAAGCCAAAGCCAATCAGACCAAAGACTCCTGATGCTACAAAAGTGGTGAAGCGTGCAAAGAAGGAGGTGGTGAAGAAGTTGCCTACTGGACCTGCCTCTATGAAGACGCCTTCTTCTGAATCAGTGCCAGTCTCTGAAGAAAGTTACGAAAGCATGGACGAACAAGATTGCAAGAAAACACTCGACCCAATGCGCCATTCTCTAAAGAGACTGAAGAAGGGCTCTACTGGTCTGGACCGCAAGGAGTGGGCAAAGGTGTTGAAGAAGGAGTTATTGAGTGTTGGAGATTTCATTGACAAGACGGTGAAGGAGTGTTCTGGGGACAAGGGCAGAAAGTCGAAGCATTTGTGGTTCTACACGTCGCACTACTGGCCTGCCAAGGTGAAGAGCAAGAACATTGCTGCGATGTATCACAAGTTGAAGGATGTTAAAAGCGAGGAATGAAAATGTCATATTTTTTTTTGTGGTGATGTTGCAGTTTTTGTAGTTGTTGTAGTTTTTGTAGTTTTTGTGGTGTTCGCACCTTTTTTGTGTTGAAGAAAAAAACGTTGGAACTTTGAAGTTTTTGGAAGGCGCAATATATAATACCACACAAACATAAACACTTTTTCAAGATGGTTTTCGCATTGTCTGACGAGTCTAAGGTAAGTTGTTGTGTGGAGGATGTCATGTTTTGTGTATCTTTACAATTTATTTGGCGAAGCAGTTGAAAAATTGGTGGGTGTGTGTATGTGTTTGTTCCATCAACATGATCCATAACATCATCACCACCAACAAAAAGATATACAAATAACATTACCAAGAAACAACAACCCTAACAACTAAAAACAGGAACGTATCACCAAGGTGCTCGATTCTGCACGCGTGATTGCTCACTATGGTTGGATTCCATTTGTTCTCTACTTGGGTTGGGTCCAGACCCCAAACAGACCTCCTCTTTTGGCACTCTTGTCTCCTCTTCCATCTGTTTGATTGGAGAAGAAGAAGAAGAAGATGGTGAATATGTGTGTTTGTTTTGTACATAGTGAATGGATAATAGGGTGTGTGTACTTTGTGAAGTAATTCTTGATGTAGTGGGGGTATTAGTAAATGGCTACAGAAGAGTTTAATGTAACAAAAATAGAAAAAACACGGTTGTAGATCAAGATCTTCTGAATAACATCATTATATTGTTGTATATATATATATATATGTATGTATGTATGTATGTATGTATGTATAAGTGCCATATAAAGAGTCATATTCCCAAAGTCAACCCCACACACATATAAATGTCTCGAGGCAACCCCATGAAAAATTACTATCAACATCATCAACACCATCATCACCACCAAAAAAAGAACGCAAAAGCACAAACCAATGGAACTCAGCCCCAGACAGAGAGAAGTTCTCAGTGGTCTCACAGCGGGATTTGTGACGACAACAGTGACACACCCTTTGGATCTTCTCAAGATCCGACTCCAACTCGATGCCTCGACAACCACTTTCATGAGCTCATCGAGGCGGATCATCTCCTCATTACACAGAGACTCGCCGCTCAGGACGCTCAGAGAGGTGTATAGAGGCGTTGTGCCGAACCTCATTGGCTCTTCTGTGGCGTGGGGTGTGTATTTTGCCAGTTATCGCTATGTGAAGGATGCTTTCCATCTCTACGCTGTACAGGCAACAGACCCACTCATCACCGACCACACAGCACCCAAAAACAGGGATTCGAGGCTGAGGGCATATCATTATCTCTCTTCTGCGTTTGTTGCCGGTTCGTTCACTGCGCTCGTGACGAACCCGATTTGGGTACTTAAAACACGCATTCTTTCCACATCTCGAACTACTCCAGGAGCCTATAACGGTGTTGTTGATGGTGTTCAGAGAGTGTTGAAAGAAGAAGGTCCCCGTGGATTTTGGAAAGGTTTTTTACCATCATTGCTTGGAGTTGGACAAGGAGCTCTTCAATTCACTGTTTATGACTCACTCAAGTTCCATTGGCTTCGAAGTGATGAACGTCAATTGACAGTATGGGAATACATTGGTATAAGTTGTGTTTCAAAAGTTGTTGCAACAGTTGCATTGTACCCGTGTCAAGTTCTTCGTTCACGACTCCAAGATTACGATAGCATCCATGAGAAGAAGACCTTGAGACAAGTTTCATTAGCATTATACACCAAAGAGGGCCTTTCTGGATTCTACAAAGGTCTTGTCCCCAATGTTGTACGTGTATTACCAGCTACTTGTATCACTTTCACAGTCTACGAAACACTCAATCGGGGGTGAAAAGGAGGAATAATACATGGAAAAACACATCTCTTTTTAACACTAATTACTTAGTAGCCCAAAGTAGCCAACTGCTTGGAGACCTCAGAGTCGGCCTGGGAGGCCTTGGCAGCCTCAACCTTCTTGGTGAGAGCTCTCTTCTTAGCATAGTACTCGGCAGCTCTCTGCTGTCTCTTCTCCTCCAACTTGGCAACAACGTCGCTGTACTTCCAACCAACGGACTTGGACAAGTCACCGAGAGTGGTGTACTTTCTGCCCTGCTTCAATCTGAGAACACGAAGGGCCTGTGGAACAACAACTCTCTTCTTCTTGTCGTATGGAGTTGGCATACCTTCAAACACTTTAAGTCTCTCCATAGCAGCCTTACCACGAGCAGTCTTGTGGGCAACCATACCACGGACAGCCTTGTAGAAGATTCTGGATGGGGCTCTGAAGTGGAATGGACCTCTGGTCTTGTTGAAACGGGTACCCTTTCTCAAGTAGTCATGGTATTTCAACTTGGTTCTAAAGAACTCACCGGAAACGTTCAAGGCTTCACATCTGACAATGACAACCTTCTGGCCCTCCAAGAGCTGCTTGGCGACAATGGAGGCGAGACGACCCAAAAGGTGACCCTTACCTGTGTATTTTGTTAGTATGTTTGTTTGTGGTGGGGGTGATGAGGGAGAGAGACGAGAGAGAGAAACTCTTTGTGGAATGCGTGTATGTATGTCTTTATTGCACTTGTTTCTTGTGTGGTGAATGGTGAATGTATCATCCCCATTCTTCCATCATATCTGTCCTTGTTTCTATACTCCTTTTATAGTTCCCATCCAAATCCTCCTGTTGGGAGATATGTGTGCTTTCTTTTCATTCCTTCGATCCATCAAAACCTTTGTCCATTTCTCTTTTCTCTTCTCTCTTTCTCTCTCTCTTCTCTGTGTCTCATATAAAACACCAAGACGTACCGTCAACAACGACAACTGGTTCGAAAGAGTTCATTGTATAATCAATATGCTCTCTTGCGAGTTATATAACTTCCTTTCTCTAAAAACAAATTTGTTTGGTGAAAGATTTAAGAAAAAGAGTCGCGAACCGAACCCACCACCAGCGAACCACCACCGACAACCCGCGAACATCCAACCAGTAGTGTTTTTCACACCCGAACACCACATGTTATTTTTTTGTTAGTGGCGCACTTTGTTGAAGTCGCGAATAGCGGTACGCGCCACATAATTGTGTGACAATACATCCGTACACCATTAGGGCTTGCAGTTGCCCTGTGCGGAGTCACGTGTGTGTCTTACAAGAATACAGAAGTATGAAATAGTATGAAATTATCCAATTGGGGTTAAACCTTTGTTAGTGAGTTTATATCTTATCTCTATATAATACTCTAGGAAACTTTGCAAATCATCTCCTGACTCCACAAGTATAACGTTATTTCCTTCAATACTGTTAAACTTTCGGAAACTCATAGCCACGTCATTTAGTATCTTGTGTGAAGAATCAAACTTTTGAATCTTCTCTCTTTGAAAGAGATTATCAAGTCCAATTATAATAACAAGTTTATTATTATTGTTATTGATCTCAGATACTAACATTTGTGATTCTGATTGTTCAAAAGATAGTAATACTCCTTCAAGATCAAAACATTGAAAATATTGTATCTTTTCAACATGTTGTTGATCTACTTTGGAACCAAGTGATTCAAGATCAATTGCTCCACAATCCATCATAATGATGGATGAATCAATCAATGGAATGATTTTCTATATTTGATTGTGTTAGCTCTCTTTCTCTCTTCCCCACACAAAATTGTCTTTTCATATACTCACAGAAACCGTTTCTTCAACGGAAAAACGACCACATAATACCAAACAAACACCTTCTCCAATAATTGACATTACAATCGGGTTATTTCGTATATATATATAGCTTATATATATATAATATATATATATTGGAGAGATACCTATCACTTTTTCTTTTAAACTTTTTTGTGTCAATTGCCATAGCCCTCTTCACCCGCGAAAATAAAGGGGGGTGTCTCTCTATATCGGTATCTCTGTCTCTCTCTCTCTCTTTCTCCACACACATACATTTGTCACTTTATCAAAACTCATCATAACAAATAACACACCCAAACACAACATGTCACTCACACTTCTCTTTCCTGATAGTTCACGTGCCATTCTCCCGTTGAATGAACTATACACAACAACATCCACAACAGCATCAACGTTGACAACATCACAATTATCAAATCATATCTTTAATACATATAAAGATCCTAAACATTGGATAGATCTTCCAATTAAAGAAGAACAAGTGAGGTTGATACATATGGGAAGATCATTAAATCCGGAAATGTTACTCAAGGAATTGAATTTGGAAACAAGTGAAATCATACATGTTAGTTCAAAACCATTGGATGCATTAGATAATGATAGTCATGTTGAAAAATCGCTATGTTGTGTTATTTGTTAGAAGAATATATATATGTTATATTGGGGGAAAGGTTATATTAAATGTATGTTATTATTCTTTTTCTTTTTTCTTTCCAATTCAATATATGCAGCTAATATATAAGAATGGATCCATATGATGATCTTGGTACCTCTTTTTATATAAATGAATGAATGTTGGTCACCAGTACCAAAACCCACATAAATCACACACAACACCAAAAAAAAACACAAGATATGATCTCCAACTCCACAACACACATACACACACACACACTCACAAAGAAAAGAGTGAGTCTCACACACACAATTCAAAAACAGAACAAAATTATAACACAGGTGCGACCATCCACAACCAAAAAACATAGATAAAACACACATATAACTTCAATCCTTCTTAAACCCCTTGGCAAGATCAACATTCAATCCTTCACTATCACCACTAGGTGTTTCTGTTTCACCTTCCTTCTTTGATGGTTTTGTTCTCATATTTAAGGGAGAATCAGGAACACCACTAAATCCATTCTTTAATGGACTTCCTTGTTCCCTCTTCTCACCTGGTCCCAATGGTGTACTAAATTGAACAAAATTCCATAATGCAGGAGATGATTGTAACTCCTTATCATTCCCATTCGATTCTTCATCCTTCTTACGTGCTCCACGTTCAGGTGTATATGCCTCAACTGCAGAAACTGAAAAAGATTTCGATGGTGATGTAATCATCCCGTAATCAATAGGTTTGTCACGACCATTAAAGAATTGTTGTTTGATAGGTGAAGATAATTGTGTTGGTGGTTCGGATGCAGTATCAGCAGTTGTTGGTTTCATCTCCGTACGATCAGCAGATACGGAAGATTCAGTCGTGGTTGGTCGTATGGTTGTCTCGCTCTTGTTTGTTGAAACATCATCCTTAATTTCTGGTTTGAGTGGGGCCGCCGGTAATGTAGGTTGTTCCGATTTAGAAGGATCAGTACGTCCCGATGTCTTTTGTACAGTTTGTGCTTGTGGAATACCATATGGTGCAGATGGTGGTGGGAATTGTGCGCTTCCAATCGATGAATTTCTCGAATGGGAGAAATGTGCAGGCATTGTGCCTTGTGCTGGTGGTTGATACTGATGTTGTGTTTGTGGTTGTAATGGTGGGAGTTGTGGTGCGGCATATTGACCATATTGTGGCGGTGGAGGTGGTGGTGCTCCTTGAGGTGGATGAGATGGGACATAGGACTGTGCTGCGGATGAAGCCGAGGCAGCATTGGCCATGTATTGCAATGCCTCATGAGCTGGTGGGGTTTGATGTTGTTGTTGATCCATCACGGTCATTGGATGTTGATACTGAATCTGGGTTGCAAATGGTGGAGTGAATTTGTTTCTGTTTGCTTGTGATGCTGGCAAATCATTGTGTTTTGCCAAGTGCAATTGAAGTTGTCTTGAAACTGAGGAACCCCTTCTGGCTTTGGATAGCGATCCATTCTGGAACTTCTTCATAAACTCATCCTTATAAGAATCACTAATTTGCCATTTCATACCTTTACCCGGTTCATTTGGTCTTCTTGGGACTTTTTCAAATGCCTTATTCAAAGACAAATTATGTCTGATGGAATTTTGCCAACCAGATTTAGAGAATCTGTAGAATGCATAATGTCTGGCAATCCAATCGTAAATCTCAGACAGAGATAAGATACCTTCGGTATTGGACAAGATGGCTTGTGTAATCATAGTAGCATATGAATATGGTGGCTTAACATCACGCGCATCATCTCTTGCTAAATCACCCTCCATGGATCCAGTATCCAATTCACCAGCACCAGTATTGTCATCGTTAAACATATGGAATGATTTGGCAGATCCAGTCATTGTAGTACCGTGTTCTGCAGTGGGATTGATGTAAGCGCCACCTGGATTGTATTGGATCTTCTTATTTTTTGGTTGTGGCATCTTATCCATCAAACTATCCACAATCTGATTTGCAACTTTTGGTTGTGCATCAGGAAGGATAAACATCATCTGTGTACCACCAATATCGATAACAGCACCAGAATAGAGTGGAGTTGGGGTAGAATTTGGTCCACATGCAACCTTCATGGTATCCACCTTGGCGCCGTTTCTTCCCTGGACGTAGAGCTCCCAAAGTCTTGTGTTGACGTTGTAATTTATACTTGCATGTTGACGAGAAACAACTTTTGCTGGACCCAAATCAATGTCTATAAGAGCATCTTTTGGGGAAGAAGTCACCTCGGTGTTTCTTCCAATGGAAACACTCAGTGCCTTGACGTAATAAGTCCAATTGTTACCAGCAATCTTGGCATATGCCTGAACTTCAGTGGCATGATTCTTGTCATTAGCATAAGTCTCAGAAACAGCAGTCTTTTGCTCAGGGATGTTCAAAACGGAGATTACCGCATTGACAAGTTCATTTGGGTCGCTATAAGGCGAGCTCTGCATTGGTTAATGGTTAGTCATCTAGATGAGGGCAAAACAAAAAAAAATAGCATATGAGCACATGGGGAGTAAGCAAGAGAGAGAGACGAAATTAGACATTGATATATATGTCTGAATGATTGTGTGTTGGTGCTCGGGTTGTGACAAAGGGGGGCCAGCCACCCAGAGAAGCACAAAAAACAGTATTTTTTTGTTTGTATGAAGATGGAAGTTTGAAGTCCATATCTCTCTCTCTCTCTCATATTGTATGGAAAGTGCTCATCAAAAGGAAAAAAGAAAAAAAAAAGAACGGGGGAAGGGTAACTTACAGCATCAATCACGAGCTCCAATGGTCTCTTCCTAGAATCGCTCATGGTGGAAAATAAAAAAAGGGTGGCAAAGTGTTCTGTGTGGGTTCTCTGTTTGTTTGTTTTTTTCTTACCTTTTTTTAGTGGTGGGTGGTGGGGTGAATAAGAGACAAAAGCGCTGTGTTGTTTTTTGCTGAAAAAAAAAGTGGGAGTTATCTGGTATATTCCCCTTTATCTCTGTGTTTGTTTCTTTTCGAAAGCTTTGTTGACACACAACCCGCTTCAGTAGTGTTTTCTTGTTTAAAAAGGTCCCTTTTAGCCGCCCTGAAGGTTTTGTTGATGTTTTTTTCCCGTTTGTTTTTGTTTTCGGGCGAATTGGTAAACAGTGCTGACGTAAGCACAAGTAAGTGAAAGAAAAAAGAAAAATATCGCTTACATAAGCAGATTACCTGATACGGTTCGTATTTGCGAAAAAAATAAGCAAATTCGCGAAAGCTTCTCCTACCCGCCTAAATTGCGCGATTAAAAAAAAAACAGGGTGCCGAAAACACACAATTTATGTGCGCCACAGTGTGCGCCAAAAATGCGCGCGCAATTATCCCAATCGGGTAACGATGGGGAGTTGGGCCAAGGCACAACTGTGAGAGAGTGAGAGAGTGAGAGTGAGAGAGATGTAGATGTAGGGAGATGTCAGCCACACATCACACCAAAAAAACCCACCAAACAGAAGAGTCGGAGGTGTTTTGGTGTGTCTCTGACAGCATCCCCACACACACACAAACACACACACACACTAAAACAGAAATATGCCACAGAGCGCTGACTCGCCTGCTGACAAGGGCCAAAAGCGCAAGAGGGTAACCAGGGCTTGCGACGAGTGTCGCAAGAAGAAGGTCAAGTGCGATGGCCAGCAGCCCTGTATCCACTGCACTGTGTATTCCTACGACTGCACGTACGACCAGCCCACGAACCGCAAGAAGACGGGCGCCGACATCTTTCTAATCGAATCGAAGTTGCGTTCTGCTGAACAGGTTCTTCAACTTCTTCTCCCCGACGTGGACGTATTCGACGCCGGGTTCCGTTACGAGGCCTTCGAGGCGCTGTTCGCCCAATGCCAGAACGACGATGGATCCCTCAGGCTGGACGACCTTGCCGCCCGTTACAACGATCAAGCGCCAACAATCAATGATGATGACCAGGCGCTACCACTGCCGCCGCCAAAGAAGCCAAAGCTCGCCATCCCACAACCAAATGTCGACGGCTCGATCGAGTCCAAAGACGGGCGTGAAATCCGCATCATCCTACCGCCCAAGAACGTTGCGCTGGAGCTCGTCACAAAGTCATGGGCCTCACCCTGTGTGCTCTTCCGCTTCTATCATCGCCCATCTTTCATTAGCGACCTGGACGAACTGTACGAAACGGACCCAGACAACTACACCAACAAACAGAACCGCTTCCTCCCGCTGGCGTACTCGGTTATGGCTGTTGGTGCGCTCTTCAGCAAGAAGAACGGCGTCGACGACAAGTTTTTGGATGATGAAGGTTATCGCTACTTCGTAGCCGCCCGTAAGCTCATCGACATCACCGACGCACGTGACCTCTACGCCATTCAAACAATTGTGATGCTCATTCTATTCCTCCAATGTTCTGCAAGGTTGTCAACGTGTTATTCGTACATTGGTGTTGCTCTGCGATCAGCATTGAGAGAAGGGTTACACAGAAAGCTTGCGCATGACTTCAACCCTATTGAGATTGAAACCAGAAAGCGTCTGTTTTGGACCATTTACAAGATGGACATCTACGTTAACACGATGCTTGGTCTCCCTAGATCCATTGCGCCAGAGGATATCGACCAGGATTTGCCATTGCAACTTGACGATGAAAACATCACAGAAAACGGGTATTTGACACAGGCACAAGGAAAGTTGAGTTCGGCAGCAATTGCCAATTCACATACAAAGCTCTTACTTGTGCTCAACAACATTGTCAAGAATCTCTACCCTATCAATTCCGATTTGAGATTGACTTCCCATGAGAAAGTTTCTGAAATGGAGTTGGAATTAAGAGCATGGTTGTCAAACTTACCCAAGGAGTTGATTCCAGGATATGATCCACCTTTCCAGTATTACAAGGCTAACCGCCTACTTCATTTGGCTTTCCTTCATGTTCAAATTGTGCTATATCGTCCATTCATCCACTACATCTCTCCGAGATACACCTCCCAACCTAATGTTGACATGTTGTCTATCCAAAGAGCCAAGAACTGTATCAGTGTTGCAAGAACTGTTGTTAATTTGGCACAGGACATGATCAAGAAGAATATGCTCTCGGGTTCGTATTGGTTCTCCATTTATACCATCTTCTTCTCCGTTGCATGTTTGGTTTACTATGTTCACGAAGTTCCATTTGATGAAACACGTGCTGATCATTCTGGTATTAGAAGGGATGCAGAAGCCGGTAAGGAGATCTTGACAATACTTAAGGATAGTTCTGCTGCTGCTTCCAGAACTTACAACATCTTGAACTCGTTGTTTGAGCAGTTGAACAGAAAGACGCAGTATCTTCAAGAACAGAGACACTCAGAACAACAGAAACTACAATCTTCGGTACCTCAGTCAACATCTCATGTATACTCTGGCTTGTCCAATTACCAGGCCGGTAGTGTCCCATTGTCTCAGAATCTGGCTGCAGGTGCTACCCCAACTTCTACTACATCACAACTGAACGATCTCAGTGATATGAATTTCCAAAATTTCCCAGCAGTATCACAAGCTTCTGTTACACCTTATGATATCAAATTAGAAGCTAACCTCAATGATTTTGATCATCTTGCTAATTTTGACAACTTTATTAATCAACCAACTTCTGCTACACAAATGGCAAACTCGGAACCAGCAACAATCCCCGATGACAAAACTCAATATATGCCGGGAATGATTGACCAACTTGATATGCAGATCTTTGGAAGATTTTTACCTCCATATATGCTTAAACGTCCAGATGGAACAACAGGTCCAGGTGCTAAAGGTGGTGATTTACCAACAGGGTTAAATACTACAAATTTCCCAACAACATTGGAAGAACTACCGATGAATAATGGCAAGAGTTCAGATGATTGGGGATTGGACCAACAGGAGTTTGCGGAGTTGTATAGAGACTGAGATTGCTGTGTTGATCTTTGGTTTTTTTTTGTTTTTTGAGTTTGTTTTCCGGTGGGAGATGGTCAAGCTTGTTTGGAGAAAAGAAGAGTTGGAGCACACAACGAATGGGGGAAGTGTTATTATAGAATGTGCTATGTTTGAGAGGAGGATGTGTTTTTAATGCCATGACTAAGAAAAGAAAATAAAGAATAAAGAATGGATAATAAAATTAAAAAAGTATTGATGTTTTGCCTCGGCTTTTTGGTCGTGGCCCCCTGATAAAGTTTTTGTGCCACAAAAAGAGCAATCTGGGGGCAAAAATGTGTGGTCTTATTGATGTTGTTCTGGAACCTGGTGAAATGGCAATATAAAGTCCAATGGTCTCTCTATTTTGTTCTTCCTATGTACTTCAATAAGTTGCTTTTTGCGTAAAAATGCAGTATAATCAGACTACTCATAACGACCTGGACCACGACCAGTCCACCGTCAACTCGCCAACCGATGAGCTCCATCACGAAAAGTACCAGGAGCCCGGCACTGGTGTTGCTGCCACGACAACCACCAAAAAGAGGGGCAAAATGGGCCAGTTCTTCAGCACTTGCTCTGATAACCCAATCGTGACTTATGGACTTCGCTTTTGGCAGTTTGCGTTCACTGTCATTGCGTTGGGGTGTGCTGCCAACTCCTTGGCCAAGTTTTACAGATCGGACACACGTATGCGTTTGACTTCGTTCACTGCTGCACTTACGTTGGTTTACATGCTTGTTGTCTTTGTGCTTGCCTTTTTTGCCAACTCGCTGTTGATTGCCGGTCCGTTGCTCATCATGGAGCTCATTTTGACTGTTCTCTGGTTGTGTTCCTTTGTTGGTGGAACTGCCCGGTTTGCCGATGTCTCGTGTACTGTGGATTACCAAGGATATGGCAATTTTTCTTCTTCTTCGAGTGGTCGTTTGCATGGGTGTCGTTCTGGTAAGGCGGCTTGTGCATTTGCAGCCATTACGTTCCTTTTGTTTGCAATCAGTTCGTTCCTCTTGTTTTGGAACGTTGTGAGACCTCTGATGAAGAGAAAGAGGGGCTCTCATTTGTTTATGTCGGGTTCGCAATCAGGTGTCAAACTCAACAAGAATGGGTTGGCCTTTTCCAAGCATTTTAATATTGATGAACGTCCTGTTAATGATGTTGAGACTGCTACTGGTGAGCCTATTGCTGTCACCGGTGCTTATCCAAACACTGCTACTACTACTGCTTATCCAAACACTGGTGATGGTGCTTATCCAAATGCTGCTGCTGGTGCCAACCCAAACGTCGCTACTACTGCCAACCCAAATGTTGCTACTACTAACCCAAATGTCTCTACCACTACTAACCCAAATGTTCCATCCAACACTGCAAGGACCGGTTATTACGACGCAACTACTGATGTTCCTGTTCAACCTGTTCAACCAGTCCAACCAGTTGTTGCTGATGTTCCAATTCAACCAACCACTGCTCGCTACTAATTCTATTATTTGTGTTAACTTTTAATTCTAATTTTTGTTCTTCCTTTTCTTTGTTGTCTATTTAGAACCCTTCTGCACCATTAAACCCGACAAATCCAGTGAGTAAAAAGATGTTGTAGTAAGGTTTCTTTGCAATTTGATTTGTATGATTCCAAGCACTTGTCAAACGACCATCAATACAAGAACCAGACATGTAAAAATTATCAGCACCAGATCCATCAAACATGTGTGCAAATGCATCTTGTAAAATGGTGAGTTTAAGATTTTTAGCATTTCCAAACTTGTCAACGATGTATTGATGAAGAGCTTGATCTTTATCCAATTCATCAATTTTCAAAAGACATTGATCAAATGGAATGAGAATCGATGGGACTTGGATATATTTGTTGAGGAAGAAGAGAGCATTAGGAACAGCATCATCACCCAAATGAACAACAGAACTTCCAATCCAGGTAGAACAACGTTGTTTACATTCACTGATGATTTTATGCATCTCTCTGTAAAGAGCAGGACAAGCTTTAACTCTATTAAGACCTTGACCTGTAGATACGAGTTTGTATGGTGCTCCGTTGAAAAGATCTTGATCTGCCACAGACCACAAATGGATCATTTCACGCTGGATTAAGGACCAAAGCATCAAGGATTGTTTGACGTATTCAAACTGACGATCATGATCATGTGTGAGTTTTGATCCAGAACGACCGTACTGAATACCAATGTTGAATTTTTCCTTGATTGATCCATCTTTGAATTCCTCTAATCTTTCGAGGAAACGAATGATTGGTTTCCGGTTGGTGTGTGTATAGGCGTTGAAGTCACCAATGGAGTACAACACCTGACGAATGTCCTCCTTGGAGAACCCTTTGTGAGAAGAGTATTTGGTTGATAAACGTTCAATCGCCATCTCCTTGATCTTGATCTCTCTTTGGATTTGAGATCTGGATTTGCCAATAGGTGAGACATCCGTCGTAGCATGGAGGATCATGTCATCGTCGAACAACCCCATGGCTTTACCTTCATCCTGTGGTTTGGATTGCAAGAATGCCATGATCGTCTTGATGGGCTTGTATAGATTGAACTCCATGTGTGATTCAATCTCCGGGAGTGTGGAGTCCATCACCATGTAGCAGAGTCTTCCATATGAATCTCTCATACGTTCCGGGTTCATAATCTTGTAACGACGGCCAATCTCAAAGACACTTTTGTACCATTCTGCATTGTCCTCGAAGTTCTTGTTTTCGATCAACTGTTTACCAATCTTCATATCCGATGCAACGACCAAGCCAGCAAGAACCGAGCAAATTTCCTTCAACTGTGCAACAATACGTTTGGATTTGGAAGTGTATGAAAGAATGTCGACCTTGTCGGTGTATTCGGACACGTTTAACGCAGCCTCCAATAGACGGAGCAAATGACGTTCTTCATAAGTTATTCTCATTGGGATGAACTCCGCGTGTCTTTTGATCTCAGCAAGGAACTTTTTGGTGGTGGAATTTGAAGTCTCGACACTCACGTGTTCTTCATCTTCCTCCTCGTCATCAACATCATCAACAACAGCATCCTCCTCCTCCTTTTGTTGCGCATCCTCAACAAGCTTCACCGAGTGATGGTTCTTGCGCTTCCCACCGTGGTGGACAAGCGCAAAGCAGCCACCACAGAAGCGTTCTTCACAGTCCCGGCATTCAACTTCGAGTCTCATATCTTGACACTCTGAACAGAGCGATTCGTCCCGTTCGGCCTCGTTTCCTGCGTCGAGGTGGTCAACACACTTGACATCCTCCACATCCTCATCCTGTGGCGATTCCCCATCCAGAATCTCCTTTAAAGTGCGTGTTTCCATATTGGTGGTGGTAGAGGACCTTTTTTTTGTGTATATATATATGAGAGAGGGGGGGGTTTTGTAGATGTTTTTGTCTCCATTCGCGTTACCCTCTCCTCTTCACTACGGTGAACTGATATAAACACAATACAAAGAAAGAAGACTTTATATAAACATGCACTTTTTTTTCTTTTATATGTATATATTTATTCTGGCTCATCCTTTGGATATCCACCGGCGTTGATCTTCTCAGTGAACTTGTCCTCAATGTGTGAACACAAATCCACGAGGTCGTCAAGACCCTTGTGAAGAGCCTCAGAAGCCGTTGAGTTTCCATAAGTCTGGATTCTGATGTTGAGTTTGGCCTCGGATGGGTGTGGAATCGAGTAACCACAGAACTCCACATCGGGGTTCTTCATTATGATGTATCTCAAGGCGTTGCCTAGTGTGTGGTCTTCCTCCATGATCTGGAAAGAAGCTGCAGTACCATCTTCAGTAGCACCTGGAAGCTGTGTTAAACTGTTAGTACACTATTTATATCTCTTTAGAAAGCACTTGATTAACATACCATCTTGATCTTTTCCATGTCGAGCTCCTCCTCATGCTCCTCCATCGAGACATCAACGTCTTGCACGGGTTCTTCTGTGGACATTATTGTTGTGTGTATGTGTGTGTGTATGTGTTTTGAAATCAGGGCAAAGTGTGAATGTAACAATAAGTTTCAAAGTGGGAGAGATACAGCAAAAACAAAAAGGAGAAAACACCAATCACCACAAACACACTTTATAATTATAACAAACCCCAATCCTTCTTCTTTTTTTTTTGTGCCATTTACAATTTTTTTTTCCCTCTGAAGGATGCGATGTGGTCCGTACCATTGTTATGTAATCAGTCGTTACCCGGACTTTGATTGATTGATTTATATACACCCGGACACCACCAAGTTTTGTTTGCCCGGCTACATCACCCGCTTAAGTCTCCGCTTTATAAAAACAACACAAACTATACACACAGCGGTTAAGTGTTGTCCTTTTCACTTAACAAAGGGAAAGGCCTTCTCATCCCCCCTCCATTTCAAACAATCTTTGCACCCCAGTTTCTTCTTCTCCAAGAGAGACAGGAAAAGAAGAAGAAAGAGAAAGAGAGAGCAACATGGATAATGCGACCAACGACATGAACAACAACAACTACGCCCCTTATAACAGCAAACGGGAGGACTTCCCGCGCCACTCCAGACAGGATTCTCTATCCTTCTACACAAGTCTCAACAATGGACCACGTTTCTCCACAGACTCCAATTCGAGCATCAGCAACTTCCTCAACTTCTCGGACCAGCCTTATGACGGTAGCGGTAGGGGCATGTCCATCATCAACAACATGTTTCTGCCGCCAACGGGCGGGTCGTCGGGGTCGTATCCGAGTACAGCGCAGCCGCAGTCGTCTTCGGCATCGTCTGCAACGGGTGGTCAACCATTGCCAGTTGCTGCTGGTGCTGCTGCAACACAACAGGGTCCTCAACAGGGTTTCATCCCGGCAAACGATTACAACACCTATTCGCAATACAGACGGCCTTCGGAACAGTTGGAACCATTCAACCCATCTGTTAAACTCAAGATCCCAAGTTTCTCGAAAAAAGGATCGGTTGCTTACCCCACAGGTACTTCGTTTTCCGAAGCGACTTCTGACTTTGACTTCTTTGGTAAGCGTGATTCTGTGAGGACTAGACAACCCAGCTTCTTGAACCCGAACTATAACGAGAACTACTTTGACTTCTTTGCCAAGAGAGACTCGATCAAGAACATGACAGAAGAGGATATCTTGAAAGAGGTGAATCTCATTCCAAAGGCCCCAGGAACGAGATCGGAGCCAGACACAAATGCCCCAAACAACAACACAGAAACCGTACCAGAGCGCCCACAGACTGCCATGGGCTCTGATAACGCACAGCTTGCACAGATGAACATGTATGCACAGCAACAACGACAACAGCTCCAACAGCAGCAGCAGCAGCAGCAGGAACAACAGCAACAGCAACAACAACAACGACAGCATCAACAACTTCCACATCATTTACCTCCAGTGCAACGTCCACATACTGGTCCATACGACTACAACTACCCATCGAGACCAATTCCTGTACAACCCCCAGTGTCAATCCAACAACAGCAACAACAACAACCTCTTCAGAAGGCTCCAGTGGTGAAACCAGACACCAAGGCCAAGAAACGTGGTTCCAAGAAGAAACAGAAAATTGAAGTGTCTCCACAAATGAGTGAAGAAGTATTAGCGCATAGAAGAAATGCAATTCAACCAACTTTTCCTAAACAGGATTCCCCGAAACAGATGAACATACAAGGTACACCAAAGAAACTTGTTCCTGCTCAAGAAACTGCACATGCTGATGATGGAAGACCATTACTTGGTGCTACGAAAGTTGATCAGTTGATGTTGGTAATTCAGGCTCGTAAAAAAGGTATTCATAATCAAATCCCACAAGCTAGTGATGGAAGTATTATGGATAATGGTAATGGTGTCCTACCGGACCAAGCTGAACTTGTTGGTGGAATTGATAAGCCAAGATCCAAATCTTCGAAACATTTCGAATGTGATTATTGTCATAAGACGTTTACTCAATCCACTCATCTTGAAGTGCATTTGAGATCACATATTGGATATAAACCATATGTGTGTCAATTCTGCGGTAAGAGCTTTACTCAAGGTGGTAATTTGAGAACACATATGAGATTACACACTGGTGAGAAACCATACAAATGTGAAACATGTGGTAAGGATTTCTCAAGAAAGGGTAATCTTGCAGCACACAAGTTGACACATGAGAAACTCAAACCATTTGAATGTAAGTTGGATAACTGTGGAAAGGCATTCACTCAGTTGGGAAACTTGAAAGCTCATCAGAACAGATTCCATTTGGAGACGTTGAATGAATTGACCAAGAGATTGGCTGAGATCGATCCAGATGACACCTCGATGAGATCAGATGAGAAGGCATTGTTGGACTACTTTGCAAGTCTTTACAAGAACTCCAACAGAGGAATCAAAGGACGTGGTAAGAAGACCGCAGGAGTGGCTCGTGTTGATACGACGAGCCCAGTTGCTAGAAACAGAGAGCCTATTCGGGGCCAAGGGCAACAGCAGTTTGAAGGATTTTCAAATCCGGATTTTATGGGAGATGATAAGCGTATTGCATTCAAGGATGTTAACTACCAGCAGTGACGATTTTCATGATGACATTGTTTTTATGTATGTGTGTGTGTGTTTTTTTTTATGGCTTTGCCTTTTTTATTATGACGAATTTGATGAAATGTGTTTTATTATACTATTACCAACCATCACCCCATCCTTCACCATCATCCTCTTCATCAAAGTTCAACTTGAGTTTGCTCTTTGTCTTTAGCTGTAGTGGTTTCTTTGTGGATTTTTTCGTTTCAGTTGCCAGTTTAGTTACTTTTGGAGCAAGTGTAGGTTTTGGTTTCTCTTCAAATCCCCATCCATCATCTGCCTCAACTTCATCATCTCCCCAAGATGAATAACTCACTTTTGGCTTCACTTCGGGTTCTTTTTTGAACGATTCAATAACCTGTGGAGTTCCTGCTCTCGAATCCTGAGGAGATGGCATGAGTTCATTCTGAGTATTCAGTGGACCACCCAATGACGTTGTAAGTTTTGAGAATGTATTTGTCAATGAAATTCCAAAGTTTTGCATATTTGAAGTGACTTCATCCATCGTATTCTCATCGCCTTCTTGATCCTGTGGAAGTTTTGCAGCTTCTTGTTTGATTTTTTGGAAAAACAGATCAAATGCCCTTTGTGCCTCTTCTCTAACTTTCGAACTCTTATCCAATAACGAAGGAGCAATCACTGTCAAGATCTTGTTTGAAATAATGTCAGGAGTGAAGTATTCTAAACAAGAACTCAATGCCATCATCGATGCTAGTCTTGAATGGATGAATGGATCTTTTAACCCTTTGGCAAATGCAGTGGCTAATACTGTTGGTCTTGATGATTTGTTGAGAGATTCGGCAATCTTACCAATACAGATTGTAGTATTACATCTGATCTCGGGTTTTTCATCTGCTTGAGTCTTTGCGAGGAATCGAAGAAGTTCATTGTTCAATTGACGTTCGGACATCTTTGGTGCAAAATATATCACGGCCTTAACTGATTCTTCCCTAATTGCTGGGTTTGAATCAGAGAATCCAGTGACGTATTGTGAGAAGATACGATCCGAAACATCGGATTTGGTCAAGTTGTCAATGTATTTGGGGAGGAATCCCAATAAGATCATTCTGATCTGACGATCTGGAAGGGCAAATGATTGGATAATGACTGGTTTCACGAGTTTGTCGAATGCTTCGGCATTGAGGTTTTCAGAGTATGAAAGGATTAGTTTGAGGGAGAATGCACCTTGAGTTGGAGCATGGAGGAAGAATCTGGAGAGTTCTGGAATGATTCTGTATTCAATGAATCCTGGTGGGGCATCGGCCTTGACTGATTCAAGTGATTCAAAGAGTCTCATCTTCTCCTCTTCTGTTTTGAGTCCGAATTCATCAAGATCCCGGTATATTTCAATGATCTGGGAGTTGAGATATGTATGTTGGCCATTCTTCCAAAACTGTTCAACTGTGGCTCTTGTAGTCAAAGAAGCAGATGTGAGTTTCTTATAGGCAGACAACATGTCACGTGGAATGCCCTGACCTCTTAACACGTCATCTTTGGAGAATTGTGTAGTACAATCGTTGAACAAAGCATAGATGAAGCATGCAAGTCTCCATGAATCCAATTTGTAAGCGGAGTTTCCTCTGTAAACATCAACACCATTCTCCAATGCTTCTGGTGGCAAGTTCATTTCAAAACCAGGAAGGGCCCTTGATGATCTGTAAAGCGTCTGGTTCGGGTCTGATTGGAGATTAGTGCAAACCTCAAACCCACCAACTTTGATCTCTCCACTCTGTGTCACAAAAACGGTATTTAACTGCAACTGACCCAAAACCGAGCTTCCCTCCACATTGATGAACTTCAACGCCTTTGCCACTGAGAAAACAACGAGTTGCAACATCGAATCCGTCGTCTCAATGGTCCTCAACACATCAACAAGTGGTGTAACTCTTTCTGTTACCAAATAAAGCGTGGATCCGACTTCAAACGTGTCAAGAACCTGTAGAGTACCCGGAAGTCTCAATGCTCTCAGCTTCTTGAAGGCATTCAGAGCCAATGCATCTTCTTCTGAACCGGTGTTTTCCCTTTGGAAGACGGTACACAACACTCCATTCTCCTTCTTGCTTCCTTCGAATATCCGCCAAACAGACTGCGGAAAAGACTGATCTGGGTGGATCTCCTCTCCAATATTGTAAGGAATCGCACTTCCAGTGAAAGAACTGAGTGTTTTGGAAAGGAAATTCATGTTGGTCTCGTTTTTTTGTTCTTTGAGTCAAGTCTTAACACACAGGGGTCCCTTCCAAAAGATCATGAAGCGAAAAACATCCAAACACCATCACCCGGACACCACTATCAATATATTAAAATATATTTCGATATTTGCAATATTGGAGCGATTATGTTGGTGTTTGGAGGTGTTTCTGTAGTTGTATGGAGTAGTCTTGATATTTGGTATATTGCTTGGGGTTGGTGGGGCTTTTTAAGGTAACACATATATATATGCTGCTTTTAATCAAGAGAAGTATTTCTTGTATAGATGAAGCTATTCTCTCAATTTCCCCCACAAAACAAAAAATCTAAGATCAGTACACATAATTTATGGAAGCTAATAGAGAGAGAGAGATACAAAGCATTCTACACTCAATTGACCAATAAAAACACAAAAAACGTTAAAAATCTCCTATCAATTTAGCCCCCCTATAAATCTTTCACCCAAATCAGAATGGTGTCCGGATGTATCTACAAAGCCAAAACCAGGCGCACGACCACATTTTAATATAACCGATAAAAGCCTACTATATACAGGATTTACTTGCAAAAAAACAAAAGATGAAACTTTTGGTGCGTGAAGATCCACGTACAATTGCACTCGTATCCAAGAACTGTGCGCTTCTTTTCCGTGCGATTGAAACGGGGCAAAAGGCACATCGCTGTGCCATTGAGTTCCTTCCTCGAGCCGATGTGAGTCTCAAGTCCTACAGACAGCTTTCTGAGCGAGAAGTGGCCGGGTTCTTGGGATTGATCGAATTTGAGGGTGACACGTTCATCTGCTGTATCACTGCTGCTAGAAAAGTGGCTACTCCGGTGCCCGGTGAGTCAGTGAACAAGATCATCAACGTCGAGTTCTTCTCGTTGAACAGGTCGACGTGGGACTTTGTCGAGTTGGATGGGAATGGATATCCAATCATGTCTGAGGAGGAGAAGATGGGTGATATGCAGCAGTCGTATGTGAGACATCCGTGTTATGATCTCAAGAAGTTGTTGAATGGCGGTGGATTTTACTACTCTTCAGACTTTGATGTGACTAGAACGCTTCAATCAAGAGGTGTAAATGCTCATTCGCTCAGTTTTGATACTTATTGCGAGGAGTACATGTGGAACTCGTTCATGCTGCAAGAAATGGTGGAGTTCCGCAACAGACTCGACGAGCCCATCAGAGAAACACTGGATGATGAAGGGTTTCTTACCGTTGTCATCAGAGGGTTTGCAGAGACCTTCCAGACTTATATGAATAGGGAGAAAGTTGATATGACGATTGTGTGCAGACAGAGCTGGATGAGAGCCGGGACCAGGTTCAACTCAAGAGGAATGGATGACGATTCCAACGTGGCCAACTTTGTCGAGACGGAGCTCATTGTTCACTCGGCTAAGATGTGCTACGCATACACCCAAATCAGAGGAAGTATTCCGGTGTTCTGGGAACAGGACACAGCTCTCATCAACCCGAAAGTACAAATCACCAGATCAGCAGAGGCCACACAGCCAATCTTTGACAAGCACTTTGAGAAGCTGCTGAACACATATGGAGCTATCAACATTGTGAACCTGCTGAGCACAAAAACTTCTGAGTTGCCTCTGTCTAGAAGATACAGAAGCCACGTGGACAAGCTCGTTGAGCGTGGAACTCCAGAGCTTTACATGACAGACTTTGACTTCCACAAAGAAACTGCCGGAGAAGGGTTTTCTGGTGCAAACAAGATCTTCTCCAAAATCAAAGAGTCTTTGTATGAGTTTGGATACTTCAGCTATGATGTTGAGAAGAAGCAGACTCTCAGTGAACAGTCTGGTGTTTTCAGAACGAACTGTCTTGACTGTCTTGACAGAACCAATGTGATTCAGCAGGTCATCTCCAACTTTGCCCTAACCATTTTCCTCAAGGACAGATCTGAGCGCATTTCTCAGGAGTCCGATTTCTTTTCCAAGCATAACACACTCTGGGCCGATCATGGTGACCAGATTTCACAGATCTACACAGGCACAAACGCTCTCAAGTCTTCCTTCTCACGTAGTGGGAAGATGAGCTTTGCTGGCGCACTTTCTGATGCCACAAAGTCCGTTTCAAGAATGTATATCAACAACTTCATGGACAAGGACAAGCAAACGACGATTGATATGCTTCTTGGTCGTTTGAGCGGACAGACACCTGTATTATTGTACGATCCAATTACGGATTACGTTAATGAAAAGATTGCAGAGATCAAGTCCCAATTCACGTCTTCAGACTCGATCAACATCTTCTCGGGGACTTATAACGTCAATGGAGCGACCCGTGTTGACGACCTTTCGGAATGGTTGTATCCAATCGGTGACAAATTCAAACCAAACATCGTTGTTCTTGGGTTCCAAGAAGTCATTGAGCTGACTGCTGGATCTATCATCAATGCCGACTATAGCAAGTCTTCTCTCTGGACCAAGGAGGTGAACAAGTGCCTCAACCAGTTTGACAAGTACATGATGCTTCGTGCTGAGCAGATGTCGTCTCTATTGCTTCTCTTCTTTGTGCGTGCCGATAGTGTGAAACATGTGAAGCGTGTTGAAGGTGGTGTCAAAAAGACTGGATTGGGTGGAATGACTGGTAACAAGGGTGCAGTTGCGATCAGATTCAACTATGGTGCATCTTCGTTCTGCTTCGTGAATGTACACTTGGCAGCTGGAACTGAGAAGGTTCAGGAGCGAAACAATGATTATAACAGTATCGTCAATGGCATCAAATTCACGCGTGGACAGACCATCAACGATAACGACACAGTGGTTTGGATTGGTGATTTGAACTACAGAATTTCGCTGAGTAGTGATGAGGTGAGATACCGTGTTGAAAAAGGTGACTTTGATTATCTGATCCAACACGATCAGCTGACGAATGAGATCACTTCGAGACGCTCTTTTGTTGGATATGCAGAACCTTCATTAAATTTCAGACCTACTTACAAATATGACAAGGGAACTGACAGATATGATTCGTCAGAAAAGGCAAGAACTCCTTCTTGGACAGACAGAATCATATACAAGAGTTCGACGGTGAAGCCACTGGCGTATAGCTCCTCGGACCGTGTCATGTTCTCTGATCACAAACCTGTGTATGCTGCTTACAAGGCTAAGGTTGAGTTTGTTGATGATGAGAAGAAGTTACAGCTCGAGAAGGAGTTGTATGAGCATTTCAAGGCCACACATTCGGAGGACAGTTCGATCTCATTGATTGAGATTGGCAATGCCGAGAGTGCCACTCCTTCCACAAAGACAGTGGAGACTCCAAACTTTTTGGATGATGATCACGAGGATTACAGACCTGCGCTCCCATCGAGAAAGGAGACGTTTGCTGTGCTCACCCCTTCAAACAGGGGATCCCCAACTCCACCAGAACCGAGAAGAACACTTGCTCCAACGCCACCTGCTCCACGTTCAGTAACACCAAGCACTGCTCCTACAAAGACCTCTCCACCACCAGTGCCGTCCCCACGCAAACCAGCCTCGCTTCCACCTGGTTTCGACTCGATCCTGACGCCAAAGTCCTCTGCTGTTCCATCCAGAACGACGACTCCAAAGTCGGCGCCAGTTATCCCAAAGAAACCCGATGCGCTCCATTCAAGTGCAATCCCAAGGATGCCAGAGTTCATGCCTAATGTGGGCCCCAAAAAGCCAGAGAAGGCAGAAGGACCTCCGCCGCCTCCACCGACTCGTAAAACTGAGAGCATGAACAGTTGGAAGCCACTAGTTCCCAAATGAAATAGATGTATTAAGAAAATCTCTTTAACTAGGCGTAACGTCATCCAACTGGATTCTATCGGAGGTTTTGTATCTTTCTTCTAGATCATCGGTGAATGCCACTTCTGTGCCCACAAGCTTCTTCCAACTCCCTTGATACACCTCATTGTCAATCTTGAATAGAGGCTTGTCAGTGTGAAGCCCACTAACTTGTAGTTTTGCCGTTGGTGGGATTGTGGATCTGCTGAAGTTGTTCGAAGGGACATCCAATGTCACGTAGACGTCTTCATATTCTTCTTCGTCTTTCTTGTCGTTCTGTCTTGCCTTGATATCGGCGTCACTTCCAGCCTCAAAGCCATTCAAGAAGTCCCAGTGCATCTCTTCACCCGCAGTTAAAAACTCCGTGTTTCCATTCATCTTGAGAACCCATTTGTCGTCTTCACGAGTGAATTGATCCAGACTACATGCTCCAGCCCTCAATCTTGTATCTTCATCATCAAGTGTATCACGCACGGATTGGAATCCCAACAGTGCCATTCCCAAAGCAATCTTCGAAGCAGCATGTGTCACCAGCAACACGGTCTCGAATTCTGGGTATTTCTCTTCAAACTTGGGGATGAAGGCACCAATGAACTCTTGACATCTCTTGAAGATATCTTGTTCAGTTTCACCTTTTTCAGAAGGTGTCAACGTCACACTCCATTCATCTTTCAACCGTGGGAAGAACTTCCCCAGAACGTCATGTCCAGCTGGGCTCGGGATTGTCGGTCTGTCGGGCTTGTACCATTCTCCAATACCATTCTCAAGCACAATGTTACATTCTAAAAGATCCGCAATGGGCGATGCGGTTTGCAAACAACGATAAAAGGGCGAGGAGAGGATCATATCTGGCTGTGGCGTGATGGAGAGCATGTAATGGGCCAGTTCCTTCGCCTGGTCCTCTCCGTGGGCAGCAAGTGGTGGATCAGAATCGATTCCAGTGGGTGATTCTGGGTGTGGTGGAGGAAGCCAATTTGCCCTGTATCCGTGCTTAAAAAGTGTGGTTAGTATAGGTGTGTTTTTGTGTAGATGTTGTGAATAAAAGAAACACTCACTCTTGCAATGTAGATTGTCTTTAAAACCATTTTTTCCTTACTAAAAGTGGTAATTTTGGTGTTTTTTAAGTAGGTTTGTGTTTATGGTTTGTTGACATTTTTTCCCTTGTCAGTCCAAGACTAGTCTCGTGGTCTGGTAGTCTTGCCTCGAGACTGGATTACATAATCAAGGGACTAGACAAAGACCTTAAAAAAACATCAACATCAACATCAACATCAACAACATCAAACTAACCAAGAAACTCAGTCAAAAAACATGGCCGTAACAGCATCAACAAAACGCATAAAAGTGAGTGTTTTCTTCTTTTCTTTGCACATATAAAATATAAACTCATACCAACAAAACCTTTCACAGACTCTTTCAATATCCCGACCAATTATATGGGGAAACACTGCAGTTCCACTTGGTGATAAACGTCCTGAAGGAGCACCAGAAGAACATACACATTCATGGACCGTCTTTGTGCGTGGGCCCAACGGTGAAGATCTGTCGTATTTCATCAAGAAGGTTGTTTTTAGACTGCACGATACGTATCAGAATTCTGTACGTTCGATTGAAGCCCCACCATTTGAAGTTACAGAGACTGGATGGGGTGAGTTTGAGATCCAGATCAGGGTGTTCTTTGTGCCCGAGGCGAGCGAGAAGAACATCACGTTGGTGCATCATCTGAGGTTACACCCTTATGGGCTCAAGAACGGAGAAGAGGCGACGGAGGAGATGAAGAGTAAAGTCGAGAGCATCCAATATGACGAGATTGTGTTCAACGAACCAACAGAGCAGATGTTCCAGATCATGACATCACAGATAGGCAATGCCATTCCTGAGACCAAGGCCGAATCTAAATTCTCAAAGGAAACGGAGAGAGAAGAACTAGCAAGATTGGATAATGGATTGAAAAAAGTAAACTTGGAAATTGAAAAGATGAAGAAGAAAATTGCAGAGCATCAGGAAATAAAAGCCAGGGCCGAAGTATCTTAGTGAATATTATTGCGGGGCTTCAATATCTTGTAACACATCTTTAATCAACTCCACAACCGGTTTTGTGATCATGACTCTCCCATTGTAGCGAATCAACACTTCATGTCTCTTTTTGCCACAAGAGTCGTAAAAAACTAGCATTTCTTTCGGATAGACGCCTCCTCCCATTGGATCCCTCGCATTGAGTCTTTTGGTAAGTATTGTACCATTCACAAGAGGAAAAGAGTACTTGTTTTCTTTCAAATTGGCCGAGACACCAACAATTTCACAAATCAGAGTCGAACAATGTTTGTCAATTTCCTCCAAATAGTCCCTCATTACGCCAAAAAATACTAAAACAAGTGGCTTCCCTTGTTGAGGTTTATATCGTCTTGTTTCCACACTTTTCAAAGTGACGAATTCCAGCATTGCATCTTCAATGAGCTCGTTTAGTTCATGTCGATGTTGATGTTTGATTCGTTTGACGGGGAGTAACGTCTCTTCTTCGTCGTCTTTTGGAGATGGAAGTGAAACGTCTCTGAATATTCTCTTCATATGTTTAACAATAGTCCCTATTCCCCCTTTTTGCTCAAGAAACACTCTTTCTTCTCTTTTGGAAGTCTTGGATCAAAAAAAACAAAAAAGTATGGAGAAAGTAGTTTTGTTTTGGTTTTTAACCCCAATTTTCGCACCATACTTCCTAATATGGAATTAATCAGCGAATCCAAAATCAAAATATAGGTGGTTGTCCTAATAACTTTTTTAAATATATTCCTCATATGAAGAGCATCATGAATGTTCTTTGATATAATCCACAATGTCCTGCTGGACGTCATAGAAATCGACAAACATCTTCAACTTGATATTCGTTGATCGAAGAATCATTAGTGATGTTAACAATCTCGAAACCCATTGTTCTGTAGCATCATCTTCATAAATCATTCCATTGGATGGTGTTGTAGGTTCTGTGCGTGTTTGCAAAGTTGAGTTTGAACGAGGAGGTGGAGGAGCAGGAACAGGTCTTCGTGGTAATGGAGGGATACTCTCGTCTCTCTTGTAGCTCTCTGTTGTTGATTTTGTGAGAGGTGTTGATTGTAGGGATTTGGGTTTGTGTGGTATTGGTGGTGGTGGTGCTTTCTTAAAAGTGTCAGAGGTAGAGGAGGAGGAATTGACGAAGAAGGCATCATTGGAACCTTGTTCCAAATCTGCCGAGCCTTCCTCTTTTCTCTTTGAATCTTTGACAATCTTTGCCATGTGATCAATAGGAATATGAGGTTCATCATCATCATCCAAGTCAATCAAGTTTGGTTCATTCGTATCAAGCTTAGTGTCCTTGTTCAAGATATCCATCAAGATTTTGAACGTATTGGGACTCATCGAGTTATCAGCAATGCGGATATATATACCTGCAACTTTATCTGGATACGATCTTGCAATGTCTGTATATGCTTCCAAATCTTGTTCAGAAGAATCACCAATCAAGAAGAACTTCTTTTCCGGGAAATGTTTCATGATTCGTTCCAATGGTGCTTTTTTTCTCGTATGTGAAGGTTCAAATAATGAATTCAAGATATTTCCTGAATATTTTTTCAAATACATTGATCCTTGTGGGAATTCAAATAGTTGAAAGAATTTAACCAAGTTGGAATAGAGTTGATATGGACTGTTTGAAACGTAAAAAAAGGGCATTTCATACTTTTGATTCAAGAATCGATAACAATCTGCAGCACCAACAATTTCCCAACTTTCCATATTTTCCGTAAATGTGTTTCTAAAGATATTTCTCTTGTCACCACAAACACCAGTGAATTTGATTGTATCATCAATATCACTAATCAATGCAAATTGCGAATCACCAGGGAAAATAGTGTCTTTGAATGCAAAGATCTTTTCATCATTAGCAACAGCAACTTGGATATAATTTGGTTTGAATGGAGTTTCAACATCAACGTTGAAATTACCATTGGAATCAGTTAACAATTGCATCGTCTTTATCTCATCTCCGACACCACCAACTGCTATAACAAGCTCTGTATTTCCCAAAGATCTGTTTACAAAACTTGCAATTCTCTCTTTGAGCACTTCATCCGTCTCCGAAACAACCGAAACGTCACTCTGAGAACTCGATGCTGTCCCCGTACGTCCCAATGGCCGGATACTACTACCGTAGCTGCTTCCTTGGGAAGACATTGTTGAGGCCGAGTCCTCATCATGAAGACTGTTCAACTGTTCATCCAACTGACCAGCAGTCACCGCGGTGTTCGATTTGGCCAACTGTCTCGCGAGTGTGAAGATGAGTCGCTTCTTACGCTGTGAACCCTCGGTAGAATAGACCCAGCCATGGACTTGGGTATAGTAATGTGTATCATCACCATCATCATTGTGACGTGTATAGTGTGGATACAGCAGAATCTGTGCACCTCGAACGTCGGTGTTGACTTCGGCTTCTTTCGAGGTTCCTTCGGAGTAGTTGAGCGCACGTGTTGTTGCCTCCGTGGCAAGCTGTGAAATGGTGCTGGAGATGGTGGGGATGTAGACGTCTTTGGTGGTCTTCACCAATTCGAAGAGTCGTTGGCGCTTCGAGCGTGTTGGGTCTGCCATCTTGCGGGAGAGGCGGCGCCGGAGCCTGCGGGCGTAGCCGATGTGGCGGGTGGGGGAAGAAGAAGAAGAAGAAGAAGAAGAGAAGGCGGTGGCGGTTGTGTTGAGGAGCGGCGAGTGGCCTGTGGCTCGTGTCCTGGTGATGAGGCGTAGCAACGTGGGGTGTGTGTGTGTGTTGGAGTGTGTGGGGGGAGAGACTTCTTTTTTTGGGTGTTGAGGGGAAAGAAGAAGAAGAATGTCGAAGGAAACTGTCTTTCTTTATGTGATGTCCTCCTGTTGCGGGGTTTTCTTGTGTTTTTTTGGTGAAAGTGTGTGTGTTTTGTGTGTGTTTTTGTTTCTGAGATGAGCCCGTATGAGGGAGTGGGCGAACCGTTTTGTATATGGAGTTTCCCTTTTTGTAATGTTTGATATTCAATTTGTAGAAAGACTATATATATAACAAAGTATAAATACAATAACAAATCATAAACACATTATTATATATATATACACATCTTTTTCACTGTCTAATTACATCAGGAAGCGTCCCAAATGGCAAAACTTCCTCAATTCGTTTCTCTCCAACCATCAACATACACAATCTATCAATTCCCAATCCAAATCCTCCAGTTGGAGGAAGTCCCCATTCCATGGCTTGCAAGTATCTGTGATCCGGCACGATACTCTCATCATCATGGTGTTGATCTTGAAGTTGTTGTTGTTCTTTGAATTTGATCTCTTGAGTGAATGGCGAGTTCTCTTCTTCATATGCATTAACGTATTCATATCCATTGATAAAGAGTTCAAATCTGCGTGAAATGTCATATGTACCTGATGAATATGTTATTTGTGTGGATTTTGAGAGTGGCGACATTGCAGAAGGTTGATGAAAGATGAATGTTGGTGTAGTAGTGCACTGTGGTTCGAGATATGTGGAAGAAAGTTTATCAAGAAGATGTGGCACAGATTTGATCTTTGGGAAAGGGAGTTGGACCTGCTCAAAATAATCTGTCAAAGACTCGACGGTGATTTCAGAAGGGAATTGTAAACCTGTTGCCTTTTCCACTTCTGGAATGAATTCGAGTTTCTTGAAACCAGCATCAATACATGACAAGAGTTGTTGTGCTTGTTGAACAGTAATCTCATACTTGAGCATTTCATTGGCAATGCTCTTGAACATTTCTTCAGTCATCGACATCAACTCTTCCAATGTGGTGAAGGATTGATAAAATTCACAAGTTGTGAACTCAGGATTATGAGTCCCATCAATTCCTTCATTTCTAAAGCATTTACCAATCTCGTAAACCTTGTCAAACCCGCCAATGACAAGCTTCTTCAACCATAATTCTGGTGCAACACGCAATTGTAAATCAACCAATTTGTTGTCATTCCTCTTAATATGTTTGGAATTTGTTGCAAAAGGAGTAGCATTTGCTCCTTTGGTATTAGAAGCAATTATAGGAGTTGAAACTTCCAAAAAGTCATGAGAATCCAAAAACCGTCTAATCTGGGATATAATCTTTGATCTGACAACAACAATATCTCTTGATTTCTTGTTGACGAGATAATCCACAACTTTATTACTATGTCTTTTCTCTTGGTCTGTCAATTTTGGTGGAATTGGATGTAAAATTGGGGTGGACATCATCAATCTTTGTGTACATTTCAATGATAATTCACCAACATTAGTTATCCCTGGGAATCCAATAGCTCTTATATGATCTCCTTTTTTGAATTGATCATGATACCGTGCAAATTCATCTTTTGATTCATTCATCATTTTGTTCATCAACACAAGTTGAACACGACATAAATCTTGTGTCAAATCTAAAAACAACATTCCTTTACCAGATTTTCTTATACTGGTGATACGACCTTCTAAAGAATAAAGTTGTTCAACTTTATTAGATTCTGGCCATTTGAAACATTCAAATTTTGAACGAAATTGAGGAATTCTTGATACTGATGGC
The DNA here is from genome assembly GCA_030563225.1 of Petasospora hungchunana. Lineage (NCBI taxonomy): Eukaryota > Fungi > Ascomycota > Saccharomycetes > Phaffomycetales > Wickerhamomycetaceae > Petasospora > Petasospora hungchunana. The sequence goes on along the minus strand of JAKUBL010000012.1, from coordinate 113,548 downwards.
CCATTTTGACGTAATTTTGAGAGAAGTGGATAATAATATGACTCTTCTTCCTCATCTTCTTTCACATGTTTCTTCCTATTGGAGAATTCAAATTCTTCATTGGAAAAGGTTAAATTTGAAGAATGTCGTAGAGATTGTAATAAAATGCGTGTAGAAGAAGAAGGTCTTTTCAGCATTTTATATATAAATATAAAGAGGAATCTAAACACAAATGTTAATGATATGATTGAAGGGAGAGAGAGAGAAAGAGAGAGAAAGAGAGAGAAAGAGAGAGAAAGAGAGAGAAAGCTGTTTTCTTTGATGATGGTAATGGCTCAGAAAGTGTTGTTGAAATCTTTTCAAATAGACCGGTAATTAAACAAGCCCTCAAGACGATAACGCAGTAAAATGTTATTAATTCATCATAGCCCCCCTCCATAAAAACAAATATAGCAATTCAAGGTGTAATTGTAATACACTTACCCTTTTTATTTTATTGTTTTTAATGTTTTTGTGTAAAGTTTTTGTAAAGAAATGAAAAAGTTCATAAATTTTTTGTTTTTCACTACATATATATACTAATATAAATATATAAATATAAATTAGGGCGTAACATCCGCGACAAAAACTTATAATCCATACAAAAACACATACACATAAACACATACAAACACAAAATGGACCCTGTAAGCCTTATGAACTACTTACTAAAAACATAAAAACACACAGTACACATAAACTAACACAGATAGCAAATCTATCTTGACCAGGAAGATGTTGATGGTGTTCGTTTCTCATGGAATGCCATTCCAACAACCAAAATCGCCCAGAGTCGATTAGCAGTTCCTATTGGTGCAATGTATACTCCATTGAAACAGAGAGATGATCTTACTGTTGTTCCCAATGATCCAATTCTTTGTCGTCCTCCATGTGGTGCTGTTTTGAACCCATTTGCACAGATTGTCAATGGAAGAGCATGGACATGTCCTGTTTGTGGAGGAAGTAATGCACTTCCTCAACAATTCACTACTACATTTCCTCAACAGTGTTCTTCGGAGAATACAACAGTCGAGTATATCACTCGCAGAGTTGCTCAGCGTCCAATCTTTGTGTTTGTTGTGGATACATGTCTTGGTGAGGATGATTTCAAAGCATTGACCGAATCTCTCTTGACTAGTTTCTCTCTTTTACCACCAGATTCTCGGATTGGATTCATTTCTTATGGGAAAAATGTTATGCTTCATGAGCTTCAAGAAGATCGAGTATACGCTTTCAACGGTGCCAAAGAATACACTGCTGAGGAAATTGGTCAAAAACTTGGATTCTCATCTGATGTAAGAAGGACATTGACAACAACATCAGCACATGTCGGTTCACAAAGGTTTATTCAAGAAGTTGCAATGGCAGAATATACACTTGATAACATCTTGGATGGAATTCGTGCTGATTCTTGGCCATATTCTTCTTCAAAACAACGTTCAATACGTTCAACAGGATGTGCATTACAAATTGCTTCTGGTCTTTTAAAAACTCTGTATCCTAATGTTGGTGCACAGATTTTGTTGTTTACAGGTGGACCATGTACTTATGGTCCTGGATTGATTGTTGGGAATGAATTGAGAGAACCTATTAGATCACACCATTTGATTGAATCCAAAGAGGCTAAACATTACAAAAGGGCAAAACAGTTTTATGATACTTTGGCAAAACAATGTTCCGAGAATGCAAATGCAGTTAGTATTTTCATTGGTGCATATGATCAAGTTGGTCTTTATGAAATGGAGAATTTGGCAGATGAGACAGGTGGAGTTGTTGTCTTGACGGATTCATTTACAACATCTATTTTCAGACAATCATTCCAAAGATACTTTACAAATGGATTGATGGGATCAAATGCAACATTGGAAGTGAAAACATCAAAACATTTAAAAGTGGCGGGTTTGATTGGACATGCATTGACTCTTGATAAAGTGGATCAATTTGTATCTACAAACACAATGTTTGGTATTGGTAAAACGTCTGCATGGAAGTTATCTGCTATTGCTAACAATTCAACATATGCTGTGTTCTTTGATGTTGAGAATCTTGCCGAAAGAGGTGCATATGGGAATAATGACGTTGTCACTGTTCAATTCATCACATATTATGAACATCCGGATAGTTCTACAAGACTTCGGGTCACAACAGTACAAAAACCACTCAACTCTGGGGATATGAGTCAATTTTTCGATCAAGAGGCTGCTGCTGTTCTCATTGGACGTGTTGCCATTAATAAAGTTGTCAAAGAGGACGTTTCCGAAGTTTTATCATGGGTTGATCAAATTCTCCTAGGTCTTTTCAAAACATTTGGAGAATATCAAAAGAAAGATCCAATGTCATTCCGTATTGGTCAACAGTTTGCATTGTTTCCTCAATTTATCTATCATCTTCGAAGATCTCAATTCTTGCAATTGTTCAACAATTCTCCAGATGAAACTGTTTTCTATAGACATGTTTTCAACACTGAGGATACGTCGAACTCATTGATCATGATCCAACCTACACTTACCGCTTATGAACAAGAGAGTGAAGAAGGGCAGGAAGAAGAAGAAGAGGAAGGAAATGGGATTCCTGTTTTGTTAGACTCGTTGTCTATTACACCGGAACGTATTCTCTTGTTGGATACGTTCTTCCATATCTTGATCTATCATGGTGCTACGATTGCGGCATGGAGAAGAGCCGGGTATCAAGATGATCCTGAATACGCTTCTTTCAAAGAGTTCTTAGAGGAACCGAGACAAGAAGCTGCGGAATTACTTGTTGATCGATTCCCATTACCTAGATTTATCGATACGGATGAAGGTGGATCACAAGCTAGATTCTTGTATTCCAAACTGAATCCGACAACAACATATACAAACCAGGGAATTAGTGGTGCTGGTGGAGCTACGATCCTCACTGATGATGTGAATTTGCAAACATTCATGGAGCATGTTCAGAAGCTCGTTGTGAGTGGTTAAATACTGTGTTTTTTTCTTTCCATATTTATATAAGATTTGTTTTTTTTACAATTACAACAGGAGCTCCAATGGGTTCTCAATGACATCCTTGAGGGCTCTGATGAATTCACCACCCTTTGCACCGTCAATGACTCTGTGGTCGAACGTACCGGTGATGTTGATCTTGTCGTCGAAGGAGAAGCCGTGCTCTGCGGCCTTGTCCTCAACGGCGACCCTGTTGACGGTACCGATGGCCAGGATCGTCGACTGTGGTGGGTTGATGATCGAGGTGAACATGTTGACGGCTGGGTTCATTCCAAGGTTGGAGATGCAGATGGTACCTCCCTGGAATTCCTCTGGAAGCAACTTGTTGTCCTTGGCTCTCTTTCCGAGGTCCTTAACCTCTGCAGAGATGGATGCGAGTCCCTTGGCATGAGCATTCTTAACAATAGGTGTGATGAGTCCTGTTGGTGTGGCAACGGCAACGGAGACATCAACGTTGTTGTACTGTCTCATCACTCCCTCGGCCTCCATCCAGTGCGAGTTGGCCTCTGGGACGCGTCTGGCGGCGACGGCGATGGCCTTGATGAGAATGTCATTGATGGAGAGCTTATAGCGGTCCTTGGCCGATGCGTTGAGCGAAGCCCTCAGCTTGAGCAGCTTTGAAACAGAGATCTGGGAGGAAACAATGTAGGATGGGTTTGTCTGTGTCGACTGGAGGAGTCTCTGGCCAATGATCTTGCGCATGTTGGTGATTGGGATGTCGGTGTAGTCGGCAGAGACTGGGGCAGAGGCCTGGGCTGATGGAGTTGAAGCTGGGGCAGCAGCAGCCTTTGGAGCAGCCTTGGCAGCTGCAACGAGCTTCTCAACGTCCTGCTTGATGATTCTGCCGTTTGGACCGGAGCCGGCAACGCCCTTGAGAGAGATGCCATGCTCCAAAGCGATGTTCTTGGCCAGTGGAGAGGCAATGATTCTGTCAGTTGGGGCCTTTGTGGCTGGGGAAGAAGAAGAAGAAGAAGGAGAAGGAGCAGCAGCAGCTGGTGTCTCAGCTGGCGTCTCTGGGGCAGCAGCTGGAGCAGCAGTCTCAGTCTTTGGAGCAGCATCAACGGTAAAGTCCTTGAAAGCTTCAACATCGGCCTTGTCCTCAACATAAACGGCAATTGGGGTGTTCACCGGCACGTCCTTGGCACCACCTTCAACAAGAATCTTAGCCAAGTATCCATCCTCCTGGAACTCAAAGTCCATCTGGGCCTTGTCCGTCTCAATCTCAGCAATGGCCTCACCGGCAGAGAGCTGGTCACCCACGGCCTTGTTCCACACAGCAAGATTACCGTGTGTCATTGTAGGCGACAGAGCAGGCATTCCGATGACGGTGTGTGGTGGGTACGAAGACTTGAAGCGAAGAGAAGTGAGTTGGGTGCATCTTTAAAATGGTGTTAGTTATACTTTTTTTGAGTTGGTGATGATATGGCACAAGAAGCCCATATATATATATAAAATACTCACCTAGGAAGCGCACGAACAGCTGGACGGGCTGCTCTGGCGAGAACGAGAAGAGACATCTTTTGGTGGGGATTGTTTCCTTTTTTTTTGTTTTTTGAGGATGTTGGTTGAGCTGGTTGGAAACAGAAAGTTTTTGTATATTTCCCTTAAAGCCAAATGCGTGGGGAGTTTTTGTGTGGTTTCGAGAGAAGGTGGTGGTGGCATGGCGTGGTGATCCCCCCCCCCCTCAAAAAAAAAAGTACAAAATTCGCGTGGGGTGTCCCCGGTCTGTCCCGGATGGTGGTGTTTAGTGTGTTTCTGCTTGCTTTGAGGGTATAAAGAGTTGTGTAATGGGTTTTAAGATACCGAATTGATATACTCGCCTTTTTATTTGGTGTTTATAGCTTTTAAATTGATCGATATTTGATGCATTTATGAATTGGGTCACGTGATATATATTGTTTCCAGAGTTGAATATAATAAAATGTTCTATATTCCCCGGGAAAGTTATCAAAAGTAGTGAATCAGAGTTGAATGATACTAAGAATCACATATTTATCACTTTTAATTCTCAATCAATTGATTATAGAAATAAATCACCATTAGAAGAAGGGGTTTTCGCGTCTCTCTATACGCGTCTTGTTCTTTTTTTACGCGTCTCTCTCTCCATTATCATTAAAAACTCTTACAAAACTCTCTCAACAAATGAACTCCAACGAGTCCCTCCAAACACCAGAAACATCAGTAGAACCATCCCAATCAGAATGGTGCCCACCTTCACTCCCGGGACATTCTCATTCACATACACATCTGACTCGTGTACCTCTAGCGATTCTTCAAAACCCAAACAATGGAGTCCGTCTTGGTGTTGATGAAGCCGGTAGGGGTCCTGTGCTCGGTCCAATGGTGTATGGTGTCTCGTACTGTCTCTCTTCATACGAGCCAGAGTTGAAGAAATATGGGTTTGCAGATTCCAAAACGTTGAGTGAAGAGAAACGTACATCTCTCTTGACACAAATGTGTGAAATTGGATCAGAATTGTATGAGAATGTTGGATGGGCAACAAGAAGTATGAGTGCATTGGATATCAGTGCTGGGATGCTTAGATCGAGAAATATCGGGAATTACAACTTGAACGAACAAGCACATGATGCTACTATGAATTTGATTCAAGATGTTTTGGATTTGGGTGTAAATGTAACAGAAGTTTACGTTGATACAGTGGGTCCACCGGTTACTTATAAGGCCAAATTACAAAAACGATTCCCAGGGTTGAAGATTACAGTCGAAAAGAAGGCAGATGCACTTTTCCCTTGTGTAAGTGCAGCTTCAATTTGTGCCAAAGTTACAAGAGATTTCAGTTTGGAAATGAGTAAAAGGGAATTGTACACACCAGAGACTCAATGGGGGTCAGGATATCCGTCAGATCCGAACACAAAACGCTGGTTGAACGGAAGTGTGGACAAGGTGTTTGGTTGGTCACAAGTTGTGAGATTTTCTTGGGGAACTGCCAAAGAGGCTCTTTTAAAGAATGATGGTGTTGATGTTGAATGGGAAGAGGATAATGAAAAAGTGGATTACGGGGATGTCACCGGCATGTTCACCCAGAAGAAAGAGGGATTAGAAGCATTGCCAGTGTCTTCTCTTTGGTATGGGAAAAATGTATCCTTGTTCTGAAAGTTACACCTGTGTGGTTGTGACTTGATTGGTTCCCACCTTGGTGGTAGTACACACCTATAAAAAAGCCAGGACCCTTTTTTGGACCCTTAATGGACCCCTTTGATCATCATCATCATCATCATCATCACAATGAAACTCTCCATTCTCAGTCTCATCTCCCTCGTTTCTGCTGTTCCCGTCCTTGTTAAACGCGACTCCAACACTACTACTACTACTACTACTACTACTACTACCACCACCCCTTTGATTGGCGAGTCAACCGACTACCTCCGCACTTGGTGGACCAATGAAGCCCCATCTCTCATGAACTGTAATGCTACACAGACCAAGTTGTTGAACAAGTATCATCAAGACATGCTCGAAGTTCTCTCCGTTGCTCGGTCCCACCTCCTCCTTAACTCCTCGGATGAAGCATTCACCCATTGGTTCGGTGATGGAAATCCACTTACCGTCTTGGGAAACATTGACAACATCGTCCAAGGAACCAAACGTGGTATTTTGTATCGTTGTGATGACGTTGAAGGTGGATGTGCAAGTCATATTGGATCTTGGGCAGGATATCATCGTTCGGACCCAGACAAAGAACTCGAAACTGTCATTTGTGACATGTTCTTCGAAGTTAAATTGCCATTGGAGATGATGTGTGTTGAAGATTTGACTACAGTGCCACCAAAGACTTTTGCAGGTATTGATTTGGCTCATCGTTTGTTGCACGTTAATGAAGTCAATTTGGGCTTTGTTGGGGAATATACCGAAGAGTTTGAAGATGTGTTGGACTACGCAGAGAATAATTCCACCTATTCGGTTATTAATACCGATTCTTTGTTGTATTACATTGCAGAGGTTTATAACATTGAGTTGACTGGTGAGGGTTGCATCGATGTCTAAAAAAAGTGTCAATACAAGCGCTTGCACAGAGTTTGTTTTTTTGTTTTATTTGGCATAAAACATTGAACTCCTGATATATATATATATATATGAATTCATATTATAAAGCACAGTCCAACGAAGAAGAAGAAAAAAAAGGAAACTGAATAAATGTGTGTGATATGAGACTGCAAAAATAGGCTTTTAGTGGCTATGGGAAAGTGTGTAGCTGAACTTTTTTTGGTGGGGGGGTATGTTGAACTCTTTTGGAAGTTTGCTATCCCTTACAATTGACCAATATGTTGTTCTTATATATATATATAAGATATATATGAATGATGAGTAAGATTACATAGAAAATTGAAAGAAAAACATCTATAAATGAGGTGTGTGGGGATATACGTGTACAGATAAGCCGTTTGTGTGGGGCCAGAACCAGTACAAGACCCTAGCAACGTAAAAAACTCAATTCCACCCCCAGATAAGCTGTGTATTTAAACTCCTTTGTTTATCTTCTCATCTCCACCAAAGAAAAAGGACAAAAATGGAGATCTTCTACTCAGCTTCGTCTTCTCCGTCTTCTTCCGTCGTAAACCTCACAAGTGAGGACGAGTACGAAAGCGTACATGATGCCACATCTGACTTGATCGAGCCCCTCACAAATTCCATCTCCCTCATCAGTATCAGTTCAACAGATGAAGAGCTCACAACTCCTGAAACCACCGATGAGGACAGCGGAGTGTCAACTCCAGCCCGTTCACGTTCAACAGCCCCTGTGCCACAAACCCCTTTGTCCAAGGCCAAATCAGAACTCAAAGGAACCCACAAATCTGCCAAATCCGCCGTCTCTCAAAACCTCGTGAACATCCAACGTGATCCAAAGGGGTGGGGACTCAAGTTCATCGCAATGTGTGTTTGTTGTGCCTTTGGAGGTCGCAGGGGACTCAAGAGATACTCTGAAGGTTCTCTTTCAACAATGGGTATGCGAAAGATTGAAAAAGAGCTCACTGGGCTCTCCAATAGAGAGGGATTGCTCAACGTGGCGCACATGTGTTATGTCGGCCACGTTATCTTGTACTGCTGGCACGAACGTGAGGTTTTCAGACGTTCGCTGATTGCCAGATTCGGAAGGAGTCTGAAGAATGTGATTGGAGATGAGAGTAGAGTCTTGAATGAGATTGGAAGGGTTCATCTATGGGCACCACGTACTGGCGGACACAAGATGACGGTTATCAAACAGATAATCATTTTGGATATTAAGAGACGGTATCCAAAGGATGAAACAGTGTTTGAAGAGATTTTGGAGATGATGGGAGTTTCGGTATGAAAAACTCAGGGCCTTGTTGGACCAATTGTAGGATGATGCTGTTTTCTCTTGTACTCTTCATTCTCGTCTTGTGTGGCTTGGTTCTGGTCTTTGACAAAGTCGATACTCGATTTGTATCCATCCCATAAAACCTTTTGTTTCTTTTGAGCGTTTGAAGTTGGCTTAAACAGGGCCTTGATGTTGGCAACTGCGTCTTCAGGACTCAGGTTTGTGTTCTTGATCTTGGCTTCGTATTTCTGTTTCTCATCTTTGTACTTTGGATCGCGTAGAAGAATCTCCATATGACGCTGGAAGTTCTGTTCTGGAATCATCTTGCCCGTGATTGGACACTGTACGAGGTTGTCCTTCTTGACAGATTTGAGTCTTGTAGCACCAAATTCACGCACTTTGAACCCAGTTGAAGAAGAAGAAGTTGAAGAAGATGATGGTGGTGGCAGCAACTCCAATTGTGTCACCTGTTTGCTCTTCTCCTCCAAAGACCTCAGCTGGAGCTGTTCAATTGTCACTGGTTGTTCCATCTCAGTGATGGCATCAACCTCAGTGAATTCAATCGTCTCGACAATAACAAAGTCTACCCAATCAACACGAGCAAAGAGCAGTTTTTCGTTTTCTTCTTGTTGGATCTTCTCATCACTTTCCCTTTGCTGCGTAGCCTCCCATTCTGCTCTGTGATATGCTCTTTCCAACACTTCATCTTCACTGGGAACAACAACTTCTCCCATTGTCTTGTACTGCTCGATGTACTGCTCAAACAGCGCATTCAGCGAGTGTCCTTGGTCCAAGAATCCAAACAAAAGAGCCTCATCGTGGTACTTGTTCTTGATTGCTTGCTTATAATCAGCACCGTTCACCGCAACATACCGAGCAGTCATCTTCACAACCTCAAGATCTTTGGCTGTAACCACGGGCATCTTCACCAAGAACGCCAGATCTTCAACGGGCTCAACGGCCTTGACCTTCTCCTCTTCGGCCTCTTCAACACCGTTCTGTACCAAGTACTGGTAATACTTGTGATACACATCGTTTTCATCGAGAAACCCAAACTTGTTCGAGGCCTGTTTGATTCTCTGTTCAAACTCAACACCGTTTCGGGACACGTACAAAGCTGCTTTTTGCACGACGCTTCGAATTGCCGGTGGTGGAATGATGATGTCGTCTGGGATCTCCATTTGTTTGTGTTTGTGTGTGTGTCTCTTTTCTTTAGCTTCTTTTTGGAGTTTCTAGTAGGAAGAGTTGTGTCTTTTCTTTTGTGTACTGTCTTCAGTTATAAACTCATCGGCTATTACTAAGTGCTTAGTCATCATGGTTATGTAGCACTTACTCTGGTTATGTAGCACTTGGAATTACTAATTTAATACCAACTTCTCTTCTCTCTTCTAATTTCCTCCATTTTTGTTTTATAACAGTTACAAAAGATGACGATAGAACACACTCTTTTGGTTCTCTCAGGCAAGGGAGGTGTTGGCAAGTCCTCCGTCTCTCTACAACTCGCCCTTCAACTCTCGCAAGAGCACAAAGTTGGGGTATTAGACCTCGATTTGACTGGACCTTCACTTCCCAGAATGTTTGGATGTGAAGAACACCAAGTTTTCCAATCAACAAATGGTTGGGTCCCTGTGAGAGTATCGGAGAACCTCCAGGTGATGAGCATTGGGTTTTTGCTCGGGAATAGAGGAAATTCTGTGGTGTGGAGAGGTGCTAAAAAGACTGGAATGGTTCAACAGTTTCTACGAGATACGAATTGGGGCAATTTGGACTATTTGATCATTGACACACCTCCGGGTACAGGGGATGAGCATATTGCCCTGGCTGAGGAGTTGAAGAAAGTGGATGGTGCAGTAATAGTAACGACGCCGCAGTTGGTGGCTATCAACGATGTCAAGAAGGAGATTAACTTCTGTCACAAGGTCAAGTTCCCGATTCTCGGGGTTGTCGAGAACATGAGTGGCTTCACGTGTCCGCACTGTGACGATTGCACGGATGTCTTTTCGTCTGGTGGTGGTGAGAAACTGTGTAATGAACTCGGGTTGAAGCTATTGGGGAAAGTACCAATTGACCCGGCCTTTGTCGAAGTTGTTGAGAGTCAGAAGGTTGTGCAGAGGTACAACGACACGAAGATGTTCCAGGTGTTTGAGCCGTTGGCGAGACAGGTGATGGAAATGGTTTAGATGAACTTTCTCAGCGTGTCGTTGAGGCTCGACGAGCTCTTGTAGGTTGTCCCTTGGACCAGTGTAGTAGAGTGTGTGAACGAAGCTATTGTCGGTGTTGGTGGTTGGAACGACAGGGTACTGAATGTTTCTTGTAGCTCCTGTTCTTTCTGTTCTTCTTCTTGGGGGTCTTGATCTTCTTGTAGCTCTCGACCCTCCTCCAGTTGATCCTCATCATCCAAACTCCCCACATCGTCCATATCAACAACTTCGAAGCCCTCCTGTCCCAGCACTCTCTTCAGCAAGGGAAACTTCTCGCCATCAACGTTTCCTCCTCGCTCAGCAACAAGCGTCACCAGCTCCATCAACTTCCCCATGACCTGATCGCTAAGCCCGCTGACATCCTCACACAACTTCTTATCAACTTTTGCCAATTCCGTCTGCATCTTCGAGCTGTTTGTATCCATCTTCCTCTGCGTCTGCTTCAACTGGCGATGGAGCCTCTCATTGGCCCGTGTCAGCACCTCTTGGAACTTTTGAGTGTGTTGAAGTTGTGAATGGAGGTCTGCTCTGTGCTTCGAGGCAACGGAAACGAGATTGGCCTGGAGATCTGCGGTCTCGTCGGGCAACGAGGCCAGGATTTCCGACAACAGCGTCGATTGGAGTGGTGGAAGTGGCATTTAGATGTTTTGCTGATGTTGGTGATGTTGGTGATGTTTGATGTAAGCTATTTGTGTTGTGTTTTTATGGAAATATATGGAAAATGATGGAACAACAAAGTCCTTGAGTGAATCAATTGACTCTAAATATATTCAAAAACAATAAGAATATTGAAATCTGATACAGTTAATCTAATTGCTCATTACCAATATATAAGAAAATACCATATCCAGTAGTATTCGCGGGGTTACGCAGCCCTGAAATATGACACCAACCCTCTCTATATAACATCACCACAAACATTTCATTATAAACCTCCCACCACAAACCAAAAAAAACGGGCCAGTCAGTCGCTATTAGAGATGCCTCCAAAGATATTTTCAAAGGATGCGACCTACGTGCCGGCCCTCCAGCAAATTCAGAACAAACCGAAGCGAATTCGGGTCTCCAGAGCGTGTGATACTTGTCGAAAGCGTAAAGTCAAATGTGATGGGAAACAACCTTGTATCCATTGTACGGTTTATTCGTACGAATGCACCTATAATAGAACACAGAACACAGTGGCGAGTGCTCCTGTACCGAAGAAACCAAAGAAAACGCCCACGATTGACTACAAGATGATCTTCCCAGAGATTGATGCTCTTTCTGATACCTTCAATGTCGAGCTGTTTGCATCGCTGTTTGAAAAACACAAGACAAATGGGGTTGTTGATATGAATGCCGTGGTGGCTGACTACAAGACCGGTGTCCCTCCTCCTTCTCTACCGAAAAGGCCATCCGATGCCGTTGAGATTAGAATCATATTACCTCCAAGAGAAGTGGCACTCAAGTTGATCTACAAGACCTGGAATGAATCTTGTCTTCTTTTTAGGTTTTACCACCGTCCTTCCTTCATCAGGGAGTTCAATTCACTCTATGAAACAAACCCGAGTGAATACTCAAATCAGCAGAACAAGATGCTTCCGTTGATCTACTCGGTTATTGCTGTTGGTGCGCTCTTCTCTAAAGGAGACAATGCCATTGATAACCAATATTTGCAAGACGAAGGATATCGATACTTTATTGCTTCGAGAAAGCTTATCGACATTACAAATTCGACAGATTTGGAATCAATCCAGACAATTTTCATGCTGACATTATTCCTTCAGTGTTCCGCTAGATTATCCACTTGTTATTCATACATTGGAATTGCATTACGTTCTGCATTGAGACAAGGTTTACATCGTAAATTGGAGACAAAGTGCAATTACATCAAAGCTGAATGCAAAAAGCGTCTCTTTTGGACAATATACAAGTTGGAGATCTATGTCAATTCGATGCTTGGTCTACCCAATTCTATTGATGAAGAGGACATCGATGCCGAGTTCCCACAAGATTTGGATGACGTTAATATCGAGCTGGAGAAGCTCATACCGCAACAAGAGGGGAAATTGTCATCTTGTGGGATTAACAACTCACATACTAGACTCATACTGGTGCTGAACCACATCATCAAGAAGCTATACAAACCATCACACCCACTCTATACCATTCCATTAGACGTTGTGAAGAGTCTCGAGAACGAACTGAAATTGTGGGTGTATGAACTTCCATTCCAACTTCAACCGGAGAAGAGATTTGTGATTCCACCAGAATACGTCAAAGCGAACAGGTTGCTCCAATTGGATTATCTTCACGTCCAGATCATGCTTTATAGACCGTTTATCCACTTTGTGAAACTTGCTGGTACGAATCGGGAGCCATCTGCATATTATTCTTATGGAATGAAGTGTTTTGACATCTCCAAACAGATTATCTCGTTGGCCAAAGACATGATTGAGAACAAGTTGTTGAATGGGAGTTATTGGTTCTCGGTATATACCATCTTCTTCTCTGTGGCGTGCTTGGTGTATTACTTTTTGGAGATTGACAGCAGTGATCAAGAGGTGAAGAATTCGATTGAGATTGGGAAACAGATTCTTTCTGGGCTTAAACAACGTTCTGTGAGTGCTGAACGGATCTACGATCTTTTGAATCACATGTTTGAGAGCTATGATCGTCAAAACATTAGATTGCAAGGTGGAACACCACAACCAAAACGAGTCCCACAATCTGGACCATATACAGCAGCTCAACACCACAAGACTCCTCTCAATTCTTTTTCATCTCCAAACAGCTTGGTAAACACTGATGCTACACATACTGCCGAGTCAATTGATGGGAAGTCACAAGCGCCAGAACCAACAAACCAAGATCTCGACCTCCAAGTTTTTGGACGATTCTTGCCTTCATACATGCTCGAGACACCTCTTGATATGAATTACCCCATCTCCTCTTCAGAATCCCCAGAGGACAACATCGCGGCGTTCATGAGTAACAGTACCAGTTTGAGGGATGAACACGAATTTGATTGGGACAGGTTTATCGATAAGGGTGATTTGAACTTTGACTTTGATTTATAGTTCGGTGTCGTATACATCTGCATCTTCATCAAGTGCTTCTTCGTCGTCAATATCGTCGTAGGCTTCATGTCTAAAGTCGTCTTCCGTCTTGACTTCGTCTGTGTTGTACTCTTCTTCTTCTTCTGAATCTTCATAATCATGTTCCTCTGGCTCTTCTGGTTCTTCTGGTTCATCATCAACAGGAAGTTCAACAGTCTTTGCCTTGGCATCAACATCCACAAACGGCCTTGCCCACTCGACATGTTCTCCACACCTCAAACATTTCCATTTATCTCCTGTGCTCTTTGCCAAGTCCAGCTTGGTGGCAATACAGACATAACAATACTTGTCACCACAACTTGCCTGATATGGATTTGTTATTCTGTGTTTCTTTGAGTCTGTCTCATAACATATTGGACATTCACGTTCTTTCAAATGTTTGAATTCAATCTTGTCTTGAACTTTTGTTGGTTTTGACAACAATTTTGTGAAGAAGGTGTTTATTCCAGAGTTTTTCAGCATTGGTAAGATGAAGATGATCAATTCTAGAAAAGTGTTCCATACAAGTTGTCTGTTTTGGAACTCATATGATACATTTCCCTTGTTTGCTCTAGCCAATTCAATTGAATTGACTGAAATTTTCACTTTGAGTAATCGTAGAGCTAATGAAGGATATTCACCTTTCACCAAAAACACCAAAAAGTTGATAAATTCCGATACTTTGACAATTTTTTCACCAATTTTCCACATTTTACTAATCATCATCTTATCTTCATCATCTTCATAAGCAAGGGATGAAATACGATCTTGGAAATATCCACCACCAACAATCCATGAATAATACACCAATTTCTTCAAAGCGTGCAAGTTCTCATACTTGAGGTTCATCAGAAACATTCCATAACTCTGATTGCGGTCCCATAGTGTCATTTTGTACAAGACAGTTCTCAACAATAAAGCAATTTCATTCTTCCATTCTGAAGAACCAGACACAGTTTCGAGTAAACGTTCAATTAGTTCTTTGTCCAATAGAAAGGCATCCAGCTGTGTCACACGAGGTGTTGAGATTAACATTTTTTGTGTCCTTTTGTAGTTGGTTGTTTCTTGTATATAAAAGAGAAGAAAGACAGAGAAGTGTGGAGATGTTGTTTGTGAGTGGTTGGTGGGGAATATACATTGATTACGTAACAGATTACATAATACACTTCTCAAATTGATTACATAATTGATTACATAATACACTAATACACTTCTCAATTTGCTTACATAATCGATTACATAATATAATTTTCAATTCGCTTACCTAATCATTACATAAGCAACAGCCCATCGCTCACGTCCATTCCCACGTCTCTGATTGGCTACTTGTTGAAAAGAAAAAAAACAGAACATAGAAAGAACATCAATATATAGGTCATTAAAAATATGAATAAGAAGGTTTGTTGTTGTAGTACAAAGGTTTGCTTTTTCATTCATTTACTCTCCTTCTTTTGCCTTTGTTCGAACATTCGTTCATCTTCATTGTTTATACTGTGTGCTGGACATGGAACCACCGAAGAGCCCGCAACGGTGAGAAAGGCAACGGCAAAAGTTGTGTAAAAGAGATTATGTGTGAATCTGAGTCTGACTGCTGCTCTCATTGTTGTGATGAATATATATGGAGAGTTTTGTAGTAGTAGTAAGAGAAAGTGTGGTTCTTTTCTTTTATGTGTATTTGTATATAAAAGAAAGAGTGGAAAATCTCATTTCTTTTTGAAGGGGCGCGCGCTCGGGCTTTGTTTTTGTTTCTTCTTCTTCTTTAATAGGCCATCCTCCATCCTTTTAGATCTTCACGCATTTCCCCCACAGCCAATTGTCGAACCCCGTTCAAATGCCTTAGAGTGTCGTCATTCCTCATCTTCATCTCCTCCACCGGGATCTTCGGGTCTTGTTCCACCTGTAGCAGCGAATCGTGAAGCGTTCTGTAGTGTTGTTGTAACGAGGGGTTACGGAAGTCCTGTGGGGTGTATTCTTCTGTGTGTTTTTCCAATGTTCTGAGCACCTTATTGGTGTATGCCTTGAGTTGTGGAGAAGGTTTCTGTGGCAATGTGTCATATCCAGGTGGGAACTGTCTCAGATCATCCAAAAAGGGGAGACGAATCAAAAAGAACCCTTCTGGGAATGAACTTTTGGAATATTCAAACAACTTTAGTTTAGTGCTTTGTAAAGCATAAAAGCATGGAAGACTGGATTTTCTCACCTTACCAAATAATATGGCAACTTTACCCTTTTTTTTCAACGTTTGAAACAAGGCACTCATTGTTCTTGTTGACCCCTGAAAAGTATCTTCATCAGGAATTAAAAATGGAGATTTCGTAACGTTATAGTGTAATTTCACACCACTTTCTTCATCTTTAAACCCAATCAGTTTCAAGAAAATGTTATACTTCTCATCATACGTATGCATCTGTTGTTCCTGTTCAGCAGTCAATGTAATGTAATCATCCTTATCTGCTCCAACATTGTATAACCTCACAACTTTCTCAATATCAGCAGCTGTTTGTTGATTCAAATATCTTGTTCTGGAATGAACATTTTTCCTAAACTCTGAAGTTTCATAGACATATTTGGTTTTGGATGGTGTCTCATGGGTATATACCGAATATCCTTTAACACCAACAACCAAATCATCATTAAACACAAAGGGGCATTGGAATTGAATTCTTTTGATTTCTTTTCTTCTCAAGATACGTTCTTTGATGTCTTTGACACCAATAGGTTTTGTGCTTGGACCATCAAAGATTTTGGTATCATTATCATCATCATTATCACCGGTTGTGATCTTCATAATCTCAGAATAGATACTCTCATCAAACACTTTTTCCGCAGTATTCAAAAAGAATGTTGTGATTGTGATTTTGGAGTTATCCAGATCTTTACACACAGTTCTGATTCTTTGCTTTGTGACAACATCACTTGGATCAACAGGAATATCGTTATCGGTGAATAAAAACACTCTTTTGATGTTGTACAACTTTTGATATTCCTTTTTGGTATTCAATTCTGTTCCCAATCCACGTAACATCTCCAACAATGGATTATTATAACCATCTTGTTTTCTCATAGGAACAAATCTTTCCGAAAGTGGAACGTATAACCGATCCATGAATCCAGTATTTCGATTCTCTTCCAAAACATCATAAACAATCTTCATATCTCTATAGTTGAGATCTTTAAGTCCAAACAACGTTTCAACCCCACCATCACATTTTGCAGAATTGAAAAGAATACAGCCATATCCGGTACAAGGCAACGTTATTGCAGAATGGGCCATTGATTCTTGTAATGCTTCAAGTATAATTTCCAAATTTGAACAACCATTAGATACTTGTAATAAAGTGGGTGTTAGTTCAATGGCAAAGACAATGCCTTCGTGTAGTTCGTATTTGTTGCGAATGGCAATCAGGTCTTCTTCTTCGTTGGCCATTTATATGTCTGTTTGTTCTTTATTCTGTGTGTATTGTAAGGTGTGTGTGTGTTGAGGAGTATATGTTGATAGTAGTATATATAAATATAGAGAGGGTGCGGGTGTGTTCTTGTTGATTATGTAAGAAATCACTTAAGCAGATAATTACATAATATATTACTAAGCCAAAGCCCAAAGGGAGGGTATATATATATATATTAGCCAAACTTTTTCTTTAATAGCAAAAGACTATACAAAAATTAGATAGTCAGGTGCTCTGCCGAGAGCTTCTCGATGACAATGGCAGAGGCACCACCACCACCGTTGCAAATAGCAGCACATCCAATCTTTCCACCTTCTTGAGCCAAAACAGAAGTCAAAGTAACCATGATTCTTGCACCTGAACAACCAAGTGGGTGACCCATTGCCACGGCACCTCCGTAGACGTTGAGCTTCTCGTCTGGGATGTTGAGGATCTTCTGGTTTGCGAGGCCGACGACGGAGAAGGCCTCGTTAAACTCGAAGAAGTCAACGTCCTCGAGAGAGAGGTTGGCATGCTTGAGGGCTTTTGGCACGGCAAGGGATGGTGCAGTAGTGAAGTTACAAGGCTCGTGTGCAGCCTCTCCCCAGCCGATGATGCGGGCGATTGGCTTGAGTTTCAGCTCGGCGAGTTTCTTGTGAGAGACGAGAACGAGAGCTGCGGCACCATCATTGATTGGAGAAGCGTTTGCTGCAGTGACGGTACCGTTCTCCTTCTGGAACACCGTTCTAGCAGTTCTGAGCTTGGCCTCGTTGAGCTTGCCGCACTCCTCATCGACTTCGAACACCGTGTCTGGCTTGCCTCTGAAGCCCTTGATGGTAACTGGTGCAATCTCGGCCTTGAACTTCCCCGAAGCGTGAGCCTGTTGAGCCTTCTTGTACGAGTTGATGGCGAAATCGTCTTGATCTTCACGGGAGAAAGAATAGTCTCTGGCACACTTTTCGGCAGAGACACCCATTGCACTTCCATCATAAGCATCGGCCAAACCATCACGTTGAAGACCATCCACCATCACAGCATCGCCATAACGGGCACCTGAACGGGCCGAAGGGATGTAGTATGGTGCATTGGTCATCGATTCAGCACCACCGACAACAACAATGTCGGCATTTCCCAAAAGAATCGATTGGGCACCGATGATCGAAGCCTTCATACCAGAGGCACAAACCTTGTTAATCGTCGAAGCGACTGTATCGATACCGAGACCAGCTTTCAAGGCGACCTGACGGGCCGGGTTCTGTCCGACATTTGCCTGGACGACGTTACCAAACACGATTTCTTCAACTGTTGATGGTTCAATCTCTGGAACTTTAGCGAGAGCAGCAGTGACGGCTGTGGAACCAAGTTCGACGTAGTTGACAGAAGACAATGCACCTTGGAAGGAGCCCATTGGTGTTCTCGCAGCAGCGACGATGTAGACGGATTCGGACATTTGTGTGTTTTATGGGTGTTTTAATGGTGGTGTTGATGAGGGAAGAAGAAGAAGAAGAGAGACGTTGGCCTTTTTCTTATACGATACACCATTTTGATGGGGAGAGACTAAGGGGGACTAGGGAGGGACTAGTAGTTAAGAGGGGGGAGAAGGGATATTGTTTCCGGGTAACTTATTTGGTTGTACCGATGTATTCTGCTTTCTAATGAAACTGTAGTTTCTACCCCTCCCCCCTCTTTATCTCTCTCAATTGTCATTTGCTAAACTTCTGTAAAGGACTAATGGAGAAACTCTCGTTCATAATCGTTTCCGTCGTTTAGCCGTGAGGGGGTGGTGGCGGTGGAAAGGGGGACTAACAAGGGACTTACGAAGGACTGGTGGACTAGAATGACAGGATAGTCTAGTCTTGTCCATATCGGGTAATTTTCGCGCCTTTTCTCTTTTTGGGTTCTTTGTTTACTTTTCTTCTCTTTGAACTTCTCCACTTTTTTTTTTGGTTCTCAGCCTCTCCAATTTTTGTTTTGTTGTCAAAAGAAAGGGAAATCTTTTAGCAATTTGTGTTTCTATTCTTTTGACAAACACATATATTTGAGGCTTTTATTATAAAAACAACAAGTTCACGACTCTTCTTCCCCCCCTCATATACACACACACTCAATGATCAAACAAGACAGAAGAGCAAAGCCAATGGGAAGACGCCCCCAACAACGCCACAGAAACAACAAACAACAACAGGAGAAGCTGGTGCCCACCCCAGTGATCACATCCATTGCCGAATTCCCACAACCAACGGTATACGGTTCCTTGGATTATCCCCATCCTCATCACCTACTCAAACTTACAAATGCTCCACTCCCTGAATTCCCACAGAGACCACCAGCCATCTGGAACGCTGCCCCATTGCCTCCAACGTTTGTGGAGACACTTGCCGGTGTCGAAGACCCACAACGTCATAATCTCGATGCACGGGATCCTGCAATGCGTATTGTGATGAGAAAGAGATTGACGGCAAAGACGTTTAGATTGGGTACTGTGGAGATTGATATCGCCAAGAAGAAGAATGGGATGGGTGCTTCACCTCTTGCTGGGACTCTGGGCAATGCAAAGTTGGTGAATAAGTTCTTACAGAAGGATGGACTCACGACAACTCCAATGAAGAGAAACAGAGATGAAATTGTTGAAGTGAGTAGTTCGATGAAAAAGAACAAAAGAATGCTAGAGATCCAAGGAGGTGGAAGTGGTGCTGATACGACAATGGAACTCAGCTTCGAAGGAAAGGCAATGGACAAGAGTGATTTGGTTAAATTGGTGGATAGTTCCGGATTCATGCAGGATGATTCCCATTTACCAGATTTTGATCAGAGTATGGTTGATACGAGAAATTTGTTGCAAAACACCGAGTTTAACTTTGAGTACAAGAAGTTTTGAAATGTTTGGTCCTATGATTGGTTGTATTCTCTCTTTTTTGGCTTTGATGATATGTCTTTTATACCCCCCTCCTACGTTCTCTTTCTTTCTTTTTTGGTCTATATTGAATATTGTGCTATTGGGAAGATGACTCTATACTTGCTTAATATGTTTTATGATACGCTTTGGCAAATACTTGCTTTTAAAACACAGACACACATTTAATCGTCATATATATATACATGCAAAAACTGATGGTTATTTAACCCCCACCCACCTACTTTACTGCTTCTCCACCGTGAAACCCGGATCACTTTTTCTCTCTGCCCTCACCTGCTGTCTAGTCAGCGCATTCTCCACAACTTCAACATCAACCAAGTCCTTAACTCGAAGAATCATACCGGCACTCACCGGTGACACACGCTGGTACGCCACACTGCCCGTCTTCTTCAGACCGAGATTCAGCACCGTGTCCTTGATTGTCTGCGGCAGCGCGATCGTCGATCTCTTGAGCGTGATTCGGTAGAAGGACATTCTTTGTTTTCTTTGAGAAATGAGTGCTTTTCTATAATAGTAGTGGTTGATGATGGGGCCTTTGAGAGAGTTTGAAAGGCCCAATTTTTTCGGTACCGGCCACACTTCGCGATTATTTCCATATCTGGATGGTTATGTGGCCCTGGTGTGATTTGCAACAGATCTCGGTACGGGGCACAAGCCAGCCACATCTCTCTCTCTTTCCCCAAATATTTGCAAAGCCGCAGCAGCAGATCTCCTTCCTTGATTGATTTTGAGGTCCTTTTCTTCTTCTTCATCTTTTTATTGTCAATCTCATATCTGTCCAAAATGGTTCTCCTCACAGACGAAGGATTCTCCACATCAACATATCACATCAACCACATCTTGACACATCGAAGAAATGAATCATCGGCACCAATCTTGAAAGAGTTTACAGAGAGAGGAGCACTGTTGGATTCCAAAGACCAACTGCCACTCCACCACAAGCCATCATTGGCTTATAAACACAGTACGCATCGTCAAACTGGAAGTGATGCCACATATGGTCAAGCACCAACTATTGTGTCATCGGTCATTTCCGCGACAGTAACGAGGAAGCAGTCTTTCCAAAAGAAAAAAAGGTTCATGATGAGTAAGAAAGAGGTCCGAAACAGGTTCTTTTACCCTGTGAACGGACCAAAGAGACTTCATTCGAAAAGAGGAAAGTATAGAAACAAAACAGAACTGGATGCAAGTATGAGTTACATCAACTTTGATTCTTCCATGACAAGAGACCTATGCTCGAACAAGATTGTGAACGTCTATGGTTTCACAAATGCCGATCTGCTCAAGCTTTCCCCAAAGATACGGCAATGTGTCAAAGTTATAACCATTGACTCCCAAAACAACTACGTCCTATACAAGCCAGATCCATCGCCAGGGAAGAATTCAGTGCTCACCGATGCCGACCAGATCATCAACGACGAGCTCCAGAAACTCGGACATCCAGTCTCGATCCATCCTTCTCCACTTCTCCCTCAACAACCCATTTCTTTGCCTCGTTATCGGATCAGAAGACCGAATCTACACAGGTATGATACATTCCCAATGACAGAGACAAGGACTCTGTTTCGCACAAGTTCCCTCCCATCACGTTTCAATACAGAAAAATTGGAAGCTCTGTGGAATCTGTATCTCCGGCGTGTGATTGCAGAGAGAATTAAGTGGAGATTGACACATACTTCACAGGAATACCTTGACAAAATGACACAAAACCAACGAAGATCCAGTTTCAGTTCTGTGGATACTGGGTTCTTCATGAGTCAAACCTTGGAAGAACAACAATCGTTCCCTGCTCCATACAAGTCATCCCCAGAGAGTTATTATGGAGATGAAGGAAGTTTCACCAGAACCTCTTCGGATTCTCCAAGGAGACAAGTCATGATGGATTCATTGGAGCAGTTGATGCAAGAAGTCACATCGATAATCTCTACGATATAGCCTTTCCCTCTTTTATATATATATATATATACCACGAAGTCTTACGAATGCAATTTATTTATTTTTCTAGATCATAGATACAACGCTCTCTGCCGAGGAGCCAATTCTCTTCTTGTCCTCCATAGATGCCTTCACTTCTTCACAAACTTCACCAATGTCACTTCCTGGAATCATCTGCATCTTCTCCTGTACAAACACATCATCAACATTCGCACTAAGAACCACCCCTGTGATTCCTCTGAGAGTTTTTTTCAAATTAGCAGAATATTGCGAACCTTGTCTCTCTGATCTTCCAGCCCATTGGTCATAGTGCAACTTATACCAATTCCACAACATCGTTTTATTCGCTTCGACATCGTGCAAAAGTCCCACCAATGCTAATTCAACCATAGTAGAATCAATATTGGTAGCCACAAAGTTCAAACATCGTTTCGCCAATGCTGGATCTTTGGAATATCCTAAAGATCTAATTGCAGAATGTTGGATATCAGCACTAGAACCACCAAAAATGTTGTTTGTAGTTCCACCTGGTTGTTTAACAAGTTCTAATACTTTTTTCCATGTGTTTTGATTAGCTCTGTACGAAACGGATGCTAATGCAGGTTGGAGCAATTGTTCAGGAACAGAACGTGGTGGACCATGAAGGAGTTGATTGAAGAGTTTGTCACAGGTTTTGGAAGTTGAAAGGTCAGTGAGTCCAATGGTGAGAATAGAACATCTGCATTCTAACTCAGAGACTGATAAAGTGTCGTATTTGTCCCAGGAGAGTCTGTTGAAGAGACGGGTATTGAGCTTTTGGAGCCAATTGGAGTACTTGGTATAATGTGGCTTATCAGCATACAACTTGAAGGAATTTTCAATCACCTGGAGAGAGTTAAGTGAGTGTTTCAACACTGTAAAGTCGAGTTCTTGCTGTGAGACAAGTGCTTCATGGAGTTTCATCACGCTGAGAATAGAAACGTTAGAATGGGCGTATGGATGACCAATCACGGCATTAAAGTCGTGTAAAACACCAACAACATCGAGTGGAGAGAGTTTATCGATGTTCGAAGCAATGTTTTCAATCAGTTTCACATGTTTGTACTCTACTCTGTAGAGTCCTGTTCTGTTGGTATTGATCTTGACGAATTCGTCTTTGCTGATCTCTTTAAGCACAATTCTTCTGTCGTTCAAGACTCTGTTGATAACAGACCCATCCGAGAGCTTGATGGAGAGGGGAACATGGTATGGAACGTTCTCCAATGACTCTTTCTCAGCGGTGGTTCCTTCCAAAAAGCGGTTCTGTTCAATGACAATCTTATCGTCGTCATCAAGAGACACAGAAACAAGAGGGAAACCAGGGAGTCTCAACCATGAGTGAGTGAAGGCCAACAAGTCCAAGTTCGACTTATCGTGCAAGAATTTCCATAAATCAGATGGTTTTACTGTCTTTTCTTTATTCGACTCCACAAATTCACCAATAGCCTTGACAAACTTAGGCAAATCGTCATTGAACTCACCCGCTTCAAATACATTTGCCAACATTCTCATCACTTGGATACCTTTATGATAAGACCCAGCCTGGAATGCATCGTGAGTCGCCTTGATCTCTTTCTCCATCTTAGTCACGATTGGAAGTACTTTAACATCAGCATTCTCCAACATGACTCTTTCCGCATCCTCATCTGCTTGAGTGAACCAAATGCGTTCATCCAACTCATCCAACCCGAGCCTATACAAGACATAGTATGCCATCCAAGTCGCAAATGCTTCGTTCAACCACATGTGTTCCCATTCATCGAACGAAACGTTATTCCCAACCCAATGAT
The DNA here is from genome assembly GCA_030563225.1 of Petasospora hungchunana. Classification (NCBI taxonomy): domain Eukaryota; kingdom Fungi; phylum Ascomycota; class Saccharomycetes; order Phaffomycetales; family Wickerhamomycetaceae; genus Petasospora; species Petasospora hungchunana. The sequence goes on along the minus strand of JAKUBL010000012.1, from coordinate 89,881 downwards.
GAATCAATTCATGTGCAACGAGTTGACGAATAGCCTGTGTAGCTTTTCTATTACTCAACGATTGTGTCAATAGGTGTGAGGATTGTACTGTGATGAGTCCGTGGTTCTCCATGGCACCATCTGAAAGGAATGGAAGGGCAACGATGTCGAGTTTTGATAGTGGGTATTGTGTTCCAAAGAGTTCTTCGATCATAGGGAGACATTTTGTAGTGGTGTCAAGTGCATATGCTGCTCCGCTGATGGAGCCAATGGCTGTATATAGACGTACTGGCACTGTGGAAGACTTTAATGGGAGGGAAACCTCGATGAAGTCCAAGTCACCAATGACGAAACCAAAGATGGACGAAGCAATCTTTGGGGATTGAGAAAAAGTGATTGTTTGGGTATTTGTTGATTCATCAAGCTCCTTAGCCTCGGGGGAAGAATTTGCAAGGACCTTAAATCTGGAATCCGTTGTGATGGCGAGCTTATAAGCGGCTTTGGAAGCTGGTTCATCAACACATGGGAAGATACATCTGGCATAACTCGTTTGGCAATGAGTAGCGAGGATGTAGTTTGTAGCCTGGTTTGATCTGTCATCCAGATAGTTTGTCTTGAACAAACCCTTTGTTATATCAGCGAATGTCTTGGTGGTGTTGATCTTTCCGATGTAGCTAATCTCCAGAGTCAGCATCTCTTCATCGTAAAGTTCTGGGTGGGACTCCACGGTGATCTTGATCTGCTCAACAACCTTTTCATAAACAGATTTGGCCTTGAAGCATTCACCAGATGTACTCTTAATGACAACGGACAATACAACAATTTCAGAAGAATGCAATCTCATCACAAAGTCATCCTTGTCTTTGGAGGAAGTGTGTGTACCCTTCTCCAATGAAATGCGCACAGAACCTGTAAAATTGGACTTTTTGTGGTCAACTTTCAACTGAAGGTCGTACAGACCCGGTAGATGCGAGTTCAACAACACCAATGGCGTCATACCTATCTCAATTCTTTGGTAAAAGTCAATAAACAAGCTATATTAATCTTTCACCAACATCGAATTTTTCACTTCCCCCACAGGGCTCCATAACCAAACACCCGAACACCAATGTAAACAAAAACAGCAGCACATTCCCGCGAAATCTCGCCAGCTCAGCGAAAAGAGAGGCGATTTCTTTGGGGCCCCCTTTCTCTTCTTTACTGCGCCTCCCAGGGAAAAGAAATTTGACGAATCAGCAATGGACAAATTGAAAGAGGTGAGTTGTTAATGTTACTTCTGCGCAGAAGAGCCGGTTGAGGGGTTATTGTCCGTTTTTGAACGGCGGCTATACGACGTGTTTTTGGCGTTTTGCCGCCCGTGATCTTTGGGGGGGAAAGGAAGGGGAAAACCACACGCGGATCGGGCTGGAGAAAGACGAGATCCACAGGGCGGTTCGTGTCTATCGTCTTGTAGAGGCTTGATATAGTGCCATTGACCGCTTTTTTCCGCTCCATTACAATCGCTCTTCACACGTCATTCCATAAACACACAAGTTACTAACGCGTCACCGCCCCACAGAAATTGAACAACTTGAAGCTCGATGCTGAGAAGTGGCAGGAGAAGTCCGACGAGTTGGCCGTCAAGATCAAGGAGTTGGAACAGCTGGGTCTTGAGAAGGACAACCAGATCCAGGCCTTGACCAGAAAGAACGAGACCTTGGAGGAGACTGTGGACAAGTTGGAAGGCCAGGTGACCGAGCACAAGTCCGCTGCTGAGGAGTCGTCCTCGTTGAAGTCACACAACGAGAACTTCACCAAGAAGAACCAGCAGTTGGAGGAGGAGCTCGAGGACTCGGACAAGAACCTCAAGGAGACCACCGAGAAGTTGCGTGAGACCGACTTGAAGGTTGAGCAGCTGGAGCGCAAGGTCGCCTCGTTGGAGTCCGAGCGCGACGACTGGGAGAAGAAGTACGAGGAGCTGAACGAGAAGTACGCTGCTGCCAAGGCCGAGTTGGAGGAGATCTCTGCCCAGTTGGAGGCCATCTAACTACCAGAAGAAGATGGTGGTGGTGGTGATGGTGGTGGTGATGGGAACCGTGTTGCAAATCCATATGCTAAGTTGTGCCTCTCTGTGCTGGTGGTTGCTCTGTCTGTGGGGCTTGTGGTGGTCCCAGACTACCGCAACAGTCTCGAATCGTTTTATAACCTTGTTCAATTCTTATTTGCGTGATATATATATAACATGTCAAAGAAAGACCGTAGTGATTCTTAGTACCGATATTTACGCGTAGTCGCGATCACACAGCGTAAATACCAGCACTAATTAAATTTCAAGGTGGGGGCGTGTCTGGGGGGCCTGGCATGAAAACCAAAAAAAACCCAAACCGCACGAACTATCAAAACATCAACCAAAATATATCAACAAACATCGTCAGTCTCTCTCCCCCAACGACAACGACAACACAAAAAATGTCTGGGAACTACTGGATGGCCGACCAGCAGAAGAGCGACGATGCCTTCAACAATCCCAATGACGACCAGTTGATGTCGTCGTTCCTCAACTACGTGGACGATGACCAGCCCAGCACCAACAGCTTCAACGCCGGCGGCAGCAACCAGAACATGGGCGGTAACGGCGGTAACTTCGACATGGGCATCAGCCCGGCTGCCATTTTGAACCAGGGCTTCCAGCAACAGCGGCAGGACATGCAACGGCCCGCGGACAACACCGAGTTCATCCAGAGTTTGCTCAGCGACCGAAACAACAACAACGCAAGTTCCAACAGTAACAACAATGGCAACCAGATGTTCCAGCAGAACCAATCGCAGGGCTTCCCGCCGAATGTGTTTTCCCCCAACGTGACGAATCCAACGATACCGGCACCGGCTCAGAACCAGCAGCAGCAGCAGCAGCAACAACAACAACAACAACAACAGCAGCAACAGCAACAGCAACAGCAACAACAACAGCAGCAACAACAGCAGCAGCAACGACCAATGTCTCTCAACCCAAACATGGCAATGGACAAGGCCGCGATGATTGCAGCTCTTCAACAGCGCTCGAACCAAAATAGATTGCAGCAGCAGCAGATGATGCAGCAGCAATATCTGCAACAGCAGTCTCAGCAACAACAACAACAGCAGCAGCAACAGCAGCAACAGCAGCAACAGCCTCAACAGCCTCAACCACAACAACAGCAACCACAACAACAACAGAATGGACCTGGAGCGGGTGGTGTGTCTAATCAGCAGCAGCAGATGTTCCAGCAGTTGCAACAGCAGCAGGTTATGAGATTGCATCAGTTACAGCAGCAGCAAAGGCAGAGACAACAACAACAGCAGCAGCAACAACAGCAGCAGCAGCATCAGCAAAACTCTACACCAACACCCCAAGAATCGTCAAACTCACCAATGGTACAGAGCCAATACAATCTTCCGTTCAGCTCCAGTCAACGAAACACTTCTGGGACACAACAGGGCCAGGACTCTGTCCCACCAACCCCACAGATTTCATCTTCTCAAGGCTTACCTAATTCAGCTCAAGCCTCTCAATCCAACTCTGCGAACTTGACACCAGAACAAATCCAACAAAGACGTTATCAACATCAAGCGAGTGCAATGCAGGTTGAGCTGTTTATGAAGACTCTTGCTGAATTTATGAACAAAAGGGGTACTCCACTCACGAATCTCCCAGTTGTTGGTGGTAAGAAACTCCATCCATTCTTTCTCTATGCACTGGTTGCTAGGCTAGGTGGTTCTGGGAATGTCGTAAGACAGAACCAATGGGGTGTTGTTGCCCAGAAACTCAGCTTGCCATATGAGCAGAACCCAGGCATTCTGAGGGATTTGGCAAAGGCATACGCTGATTACTTGTATCCATTTGAACAATATGCTGCAACTCCAGAAGGTCAGAGAGAACTTCAGGCAAGAAGACAGATGCTTCAGAAGCAACAAGCTGAGCTGGCAAGACAACGTCAACCACAACAGAAGGATGGTATGGCTTCACAGCCTCACTCTCAACTGCCTACGCCAATTCCAACACAGGCTAGTCAACCTTTGCAACGCCCACAGTCATCCCAGCAGCCAAGTCAGCCACCAACTCCGGCACAACAGCAGCAGTTCCAGCTTCCAAACAGAAAGAGCAATGGTTCCATTGGTGGTATTGAGTCTCCATTGAACCAAACACGTAATATCAGTGGATCACACAAGAGTTCACCCCAGGCTTCTCCAATTGTCACTCAACAAAACATACAAAGTCCTGCTCCTCCATCACAAGGTCAGGGAACTCCTACTGCCGGCACAATAGCAAAGAACTACATTCCTGAACAGAGATTATTGGATCATCACGCAGGTTATGATGTCAAAGCACTTTCTCAGATTGGTGAACAGATTGATACTGCAAAGCCTATCTTTTTGTTTGCCCCAGAGTTGGGTTCGATCAACATTCATGCTTTGACTATGAGTTTAGAGTCGGATGTTACATCGGAGGTGAACACCGCATTGAATACCATCTTGGTTGCTTCGGCTGATAACAATCTCGCTATCCCACTGAATGAATGTCCTGATTTTTTGGACGCATTGGCTATGTTGGGTCAAAGGGTATTGGATCGGTTGTTGAAAAACACAGATTCTAGAAAGGATGTTGGTGTTGAAGAAGTGGATTTGGATGGATTGGATTGTTCCAATGTTTCGCGTGTTGATGATATCTTCAAAAAGTACGTCCAAGATGAAGACTATGATGAGATTGAAATTAAGATTGATTCCTTCAGTGGTATCCCAGTTGGAGTTGAAGGTGATGTTGAAATTGAGAACAATGACGTGATTGAAGTGGACAGTGATACTATCCAAACAAATGGTCATTCTTCTGAAGGAAGCAGTACACCATTGGATATCCCTGAGAAATTCCACATTCCAACTTACTTTGAGATGTTGACCGCTGTCCGTTCCGAGACTGAAGATCCATTCAGTACGATCCATACGAGAACTGCAGATGATCCACAAGTATTGCTTGTTGACCAGTTGACTACCATTTCGATGATCTTTAGAAACATTTCATTCATCGATTACAACCCGATGGCACTTGCAGGAAACCCCTTCTTCAAGGACTTTTTGTTCAAGTTGGTTTATTCTGTTGCAGCATACAGTGACAAGTTTATCTTCACTAGAAGACGTCTTGGCTTTTTGAAAGACTCACTCATCATCCTTATGAACACAGCACAATTCTTGGAATTGAGATCACATAATGATGCATTATCAGCACTTGTCTTAATCTTGGCCTTTGGTGGTGATTTGCCTGAGGATAAGAAGTTGTTATTCCCAGAGTATATCCCATCTGTGCACAAGTATCAATCTCATGGTGTTGACGTATTGGCCAAACTCATTGCTCGTGATCCACCAAACAAACAGTTTTTCCAAGGTGTATTGACCGGTTTCTACGATCCTAATGTCAATTGTGATGGTATTGAGATGAACAAGAGACTTGTTGAATTATACGTTGAGACTACCGAAGGTGCCCATTCGTTACTTCTTACTCGTGTGTTCAAGTATTTGATCTCCGTGATGCCATTGAATCATTTGGCACTCCAACCATTGTTACACGAAAGAGATGCTGCGATTTTACAATCCCTTCTTGCGGCTTCATTGATTGCTGAAATGATTCCCGTGGAGACAACGGAGAGAAACATTGCATTGGAATTGTTGAGCAGTTCCGAATCGATTGGGAATGGATTAACAAGACTTGCACTTTTGTTGGCTGCTTATTCTGCTAAACCCAACGAAAATGAGACTTTGAAATTGATGTCTTCTAGATCGTTGTCGATTGTCAACAGTTTGACTGAACGAGCCATTGCTACTATTGAATTCCAAAACAGAAATCAAGATATGTTGTTGTTTGAAAGAGCAAAGATCAATCTTCCATCTGATGCTATTTTAGGTTCATTGTTGAGTTCGATTGATTTAGGGATCATTAATCAGATTCTGACGTTGGCTGGGTATATGAAGGAGATCAATGACGCGATGGTGGAAGTGTCTGTTTAATATTTGTACTGTTTTTTGTGTTTGTATGTTAATTGTATTGTACATTGTTTAATAATCACTAGTTGATTTAGAACAAAAAGGGGTGGTGTGTGTGGTGTAACCTTGGAGCAAAAACCCCCCATCAGACGATGCCATATGTATATCACCCAACACATTGATTGAAACCCCCCCCCCTTTAAAACATAAAACCCCTTTTTTTTCTTATAGCTTATCGTAGAAAAAAAAAAAACATAAACCCCTTAATAGATCCCTATACGACAAACTGGCACCCCACAAAAAAAGAGATGGAAAGATTGGAAAGATTAGGAAAATTACCCGATTCGGCTGTTGTTTTCTTTTTCTTTTCGTTCTCTTTCCTTTTCTTTGTGTGGCGCTAACCATTACGGTACGGGCCACAATGGTCCGACTTTTTTTGCTTCCTTTTGAAGTGAAATTTGTTGAGTGTTTTGAAAGGTGGTTTTTTTTGTAATACATGAATTATATATATATTGTTGTAGAGAGGAGTGTTGAGGTGTCCACTATTTCTTCTCCAACACAAACTCTTGTCTAAGTAGAGTGTCTAAAATAGAGAGTATCTCCATCTTTTTTGACAGAGCCTCGGCCTAGACCCCGGAGATTAGAGAAAAAAATGTCACTCCATCCTTTTTCCAACACGAGATCTTTTGTTTTTTTGTGTTTTTTCAGGGGTCCTGCCAAATTTGGGGGGTGGGATGATGTGTTTTGATTGGCTCGGGTGGTGTGTCACACACCAATGTTCTTTTCTTGTATGTCAGATGGTTCAATCCCCGGCGCTTTTTTTTTATGAGGTGGGGCCATCTTTTTGACACAATTTTGTTGTGTTTTTGTGGGTGTTTGACACCCTCCTTTTTATAAAAAGGACAGTGTATCTGCTGATTGATTGTTACTTTAGTTTCTTTTAGAATATATACAGAACATAAAGAATATGACGATAGAAGGAATCATTGGAGCCACAATCAACGACCTGACACTGACACAGCTTATTGGCTCTGGAGCTTATGGACTTGTCTTTCTGGCTGAGGACAGGGCACATCATCAGTTTGCAGTCAAATGTGTTGGGAAACGAAACTCGTCTCAACCAGCACAGACAAGACATTCGGAACAGCTTACAAAGGACTTGATAGAGTACTTTTCATTGTGCAACAAGCGGGCTTGTGCACTCAGACCACTGAATTTGCTCAAGATTCAACAACTTTCCCCTGAGGAGATCCCATGCCCCTTTTTAAGAGAAGTTTCTCTCCAGCTCCAAGTGCAGGATCACCCCAACGTGCTGAAGATCCATTCCATTCTCGACAGTCCCGTTGCTCTTTTCCTCGTGATGGACTACTTTGTTGAGGGCGACCTTTTTGTGAACATTGTGGACAGAGCAGTATACTCTTCTTCCCCCTTGCTCATCAAGCACGTCTTTATACAACTCATCGATGCGGTTTCCCACTGCCATACACATGGAATCGCTCACTGTGACATCAAACCAGAGAATATCATGTGTTCACAACAAGGATCCAATTTACTTTTGGGAGATTTCGGGCTAGCTGTCCAATCAGATTACATCCAGGCAAAGACATGTATTGGATCATCCTATTACATGCCTCCTGAACGACTCGCAACACTAAATCATTTACATGGGGATAAGTATCCTGCAGCAAAAGGAGATATTTGGTCTTTGGCAATCATTCTTATCAATTTGTGTTGTACCAGAAACCCATGGACAAAGGCATGTGAACAAGATGCAACGTATAGAGCATTCAAGAGGGATCCACAAGTGCTCAAGACGATTTTGAACATTTCTGATGAATTGTTCCAAGTGTTGGAGATGTGTTTGAAAGAGGAACCATCACAGAGAATCACATTATGGGAATTGAGAGAACGAGTATTGAAATGTCATGGATTCACAAAAACTGGTGCACTTGCCCATTGTGAAGACGTTGATAGTGAAGATGAAGACTCAAGCTCTGTCACAAGTGACCAGAGTGAAGAGTGGCATCACATGTTGGAGCTTTACAAGAGTTACGACCAGTTTGGCGAGCACAGAAAGTATGAGCCAACAGTGTCGATGGTGACCAACTACAGCTTCAACCTAAACGTGGCATGAATCATATACATATATATATATACATACATACATATAATATTAACGATTTCAAGGAAACAAAAACACTCAGCTTAGCGTCGCCACCAACTCTGTAATCTTTTGATCAAACAGATCGACTCTTATAGGCATATCCATCTCGTAAAAGGGGTTCTTCATCACATAATCCGAATACAACGAATAGATTCTCCTTAGAACATTCTCGGAAATATCAACCCCTCTGTTCAAATCACCACTACCATCGTTTCCCATTGGTCCTCCCGGGGAGGTTATCAACAAGAATTTCACACCAGTCAACGTTTGGAAGACATACATTGAGAACTTGTCAGTCTCAACACTCTTAAGACCCGATGTATTTGATGTGGAATTGGACACAACACCACCGTTTGAACGAGCATATGAACTCAGGGCAGCGGCATTTACACCAGAGGAGCTTGTTTGGCTCAATCTGAGCGCTGTAGGGGTGATTTTGGAGGCAATTGCAAACACTCCATGGATCGTACCAGCAAGAATAAGTGCATCATTTGCAGTGATTCGTGCCAATCCGGGTGAAAGATCGTGTTGATAGATGAGTCCACCGGCTTTATTGATGATGTAGAGGGAGAAGACTGCCATATTTGTGTGTGTTTGTAAAAAAATATACTATAAGATGTTGTTAAAATGAGTTGGTGTTGTTGACATCTCTTTCATGGAGATCTCGATATATCACGTGACAATAACCAAGTTCCGAGGGCTCTTCCACCTCTTTTTTAACCAATTTTTTGACTCGGAACTCCACATCAAAAAAAGAGAGGGACCATCATCATCTCCCCCATACAAAACACAAAAACAGACACAAAGATATGCAAACTGTCAAGGAGAAGATTGCAGGGCTGAAGGAGGACGATGTCTTTGTGTCTCTCGAGTTTTTCCCACCGAAAACGGAGCAGGTTAGTATATCAAAAGAGAGATCCTATATATATAATGGCAAGAGGTACTAACCCCAAACAAGGGAATTCGCAATTTGCTTGACCGAATGGCCAGAATGTCTGCGCTGAACCCGTTGTTTGTGACAATCACGTGGGGAGCAGGTGGCTCCACCTCTGAGAAGACGCTTTCCCTTGTTGAAACTGCTGCTAAGGAGATGGACCTCACAACATGTATGCATCTAACATGTACCAACACGGACAAGAACATCATTGACGATGCACTCGCCAGGGCCAAAGCAGCAGGCGTGAGAAACATTCTGGCACTCAGAGGAGACCCTCCGCGTGATGAAGAGTATCACGTGCCAAACTCTGCTGACTTTAATTACGCCGTGGATCTCGTCAAGTACATTAAGCAGCAGCATGGTGATTGGTTCTGTGTCGGTGTTGCTGCGTATCCGGAGGGCCATTGCGAAGGCGCAGACTCCTCGGAGCAGTCAGTGGAGAAGGATATGCCCTTCTTGAAGGAAAAAGTCGATGCCGGTGCCGACTTCATCATCACTCAACTCTTTTATGACGTTGAAAAATTCTTATCTTTTGAACAACTTGTGCGTGAACATGTTTCCGAATCTATCCCAATCATCCCGGGCTTGATGCCCATCAACACATACCAGCTCTTCTTCCGTGCTGCTAAACTTTCACACGCTTCGATCCCACAGAATGTACTGGATAGGTTCCCGGAAAGCATCCTCCATGATGATGACAAGGTCAAAGCAACGGGTGTCCAATTGATCAGAGACATCATCCACGAGCTCTACTCGCGCACCAACGGGAGACTGAGGGGTTTCCACTTCTATACACTCAACCTGGAAAAGGTCATTGCACAGATCATGGAATCGTCAAGTCTTCTAAGTAGGGCCATTGATGGTGAAAAGGAGGTTGAATCCCTTCCAATGGCCAAAGAAGAAACATCCACAACGTCCAATCAGATCGCCAATGACTCGCTCGAGCTCACTGCCCCGTCAAACAAGCAGATCATCGCCATCTCGTCGGGTGAAGGCACGCTGGGAAGAGGTGCAACTTGGGATGATCACCCTAATGGTCGTTTCGGTGACTCGAGATCCCCAGCGTATGGTGAGATTGACGGGTATGGTCCATCCCTCAAGGTGTCTACAACAAGGGCCAAAGAACTGTGGGGATTCCCAGTGGATAAAAGTGATGTGGCGAAAATATTCATCAATTACTTGTCAGGAACGATTGGCGCGTTGCCCTGGTCCGAACTGGGACTCAGTCCAGAAACTGCAATCATCCAAGAAGAACTCATCAAGTTGAATAAAAAAGGGTATTTCTCTCTTGCATCTCAACCGGCATGTGACGGTGCCAAGAGTGACGACAGAATCTTCGGATGGGGTCCCAAGGGCGGTTACGTCTATCAAAAGGCATTTGTCGAACTGTTTGTACCGAAACAAGACTGGGAAAAGACACTCAAGCCAAAGCTCGATAGTAATGTCGGGGTGGTGAGTTATTATCTCGGGGATTCCAAGGGGATGTTTGACACTTCAATGGGTGCAGAATCTTCGAACGTTGTGACATGGGGCGTCTTCCCCGATAGAGAGATTCTTCAAACAACAATCATCGAGGAAGAGTCTTTTAAAGCATGGAGAGATGAGGCCTTTTCGATCTGGTTGGAATGGGGGAAGCTCTACAAGAAGAACTCCGCCTCGTATAAGCTGATTCAGGAGGTCCACGACTCCTACTGCCTCGTCTCGGTCGTGTGCCACGACTTTAGAAACGAGACGGGCCTGTGGGAGCTGCTGCTGTGAGTTGATTGTTTCATTGTTTCATTGTAGGTCGTTGTCCATTCTGGCACGGAGGTATGCCATGTGCTTCTGCTGCAGATCCTGGTTCCACTCGGGCACAATCCCGCCAATAAACTCCGTCTTGTCCTTCTCCAGTAGCATCACCCCTTTGAACAGCCTCGTTCCGGGCTTCACCAACAACTTGGACCCCAACTGGATGGGGAAACCAGACCCAAAGTTTCTTGTGCTGAGGAATGACAACTTCTGTAGCTCCACCGCGTACGCCACATTACCAGAACAGTCCTGTACTGTCAACTTGAAGGTCGAAGTCAGGTTGTTCAACCCGGTTTGTTGTTGTTGCTCTTCGCCCTCCTCTTCTTCAACATCAACATGTCTCACCACCCTCCTCCTCCCGTACTTGAGCCGATCGGCCCCGACACCTTCAACATCCATCGCGGCTTGAAGTTCGTCGTACTGCGCACTCGCACTGTACGACGTGTTCTCGACAAACACAATCTGGAACAAAGTCTCTCTCTTAATCATCTCTGCTGACGCGTCAAACACGACGCGTGAAGCCGCCTGAGCGCGTTGCGACTTCGGATCAGCGGGGAAACCGAGTGTTGATTGTTGTGCTTTTGCAATATCTGCACTCAGATAAACAACCATATCCCCTTGCCTTCTATATATATTATATATACTATATATATAACAAAGAGATGTTTTCGTTGGTGAGGGAGTGTCCCTACCACACCCAGACACCAGTGTAAACAATCCGCCACTTTTGTATTCCCCCCACGTATATTTCTATATATATAAGAAAGACCACAAGGATGTCCGGGTTGTTTGTTGTTGATGATGATGGTGCTGCTGATGTCTTACACCTGACACTTCCCACTCATCAAGAAGATGTCGCTGCTGCAACTGGTGAAGAGGAACAAGAAGAATACCCATTGATCCAAGACACAACCCTTGTTGAGAAAGTTGATCCTATTGATGTTTCCTTGACATTACCGTTGAAGTTCCAACATACAATCTTGGAAGATCTCATTGCCGATGACTCCTTGCTGATATTGGGGAAAGGGCTCGGGCTCGAGCCCATTGTGGCCAATTTGTTACATACGTTGAGTTCTCCAGTAAGAGTCGGAGGTTTGTTGAAAAGAGGATTGGTTATTCTGTTGAATGCGAGTGCCGAGGATAACGAAAAGATTGGTGATGAACTCACAGAGTTGTCATGGATTGAACAACGAGAAGAAGAAGCAGAAGATCAACAAGATTTTGTGGTGATTCGAAGTGATACCTATACTCCAGACAAGAGAAGAGATTTGTACTTGCAAGGAGGTGTAATGAGTGTCACATCGCGTATCTTCATCGCTGATGTCCTTTCTGGTATTGTAAACCTCCAGCACGTGACAGGACTTGTCGTACTTCATGCAGAAAGAGTTTCGGATCTTTCAACAGAGAGCTTCATCGCAACGATGTACAGACAACAGAATAAATGGGGTTTCATCAAGGCACTTTCAGATTCCCCTGAATCATTCGCCTCGGGGTACTCCCCACTGCATAAGAAACTCAGAGATCTCAGACTAAAGAAGATCCTCCTATGGCCACGTTTCCACATTGACGTATCAAGAAGTCTTAGAGGAACACAATCAGTTACCGAAGTGAAAGTGTTAATGACACCAGCGATGAAACAAATCCAATCCGGTCTTTTGGAATGTTTGAAGAAATGCATTGATGAACTCAAAAGAAAGAATCCAACTTTGGCAATCGAATATTGGTCAATGGATAATGCACTTGATCGGAATTTTATCCAATCTATTCATATGATCCTCGATCCAAATTGGCATAGAATCTCATATGATACGAAACAGTTGGTCAAAGATATAAAATTACTCAAAGATTTGTTGAAATGTCTCATTTCTTATGATTCGATTGATTTTTATGAAATGATCCAATTTGTCCTGGAATCAAACAAGACTTCGATTGATAAGAAAAATACAGAATCTCCATGGCTCATGGCTGAAGAGTCCCAAGCAGTCATTTCATATGCAAAGAAGAGAGTATTGGAAAATGACGAGTATATCCTTGAGGAATCACCCAAATGGGAACAACTCGCCATTCTCCTAGAAGATATTGTTGCTGAAAGAGCACATGATTCAACGAGAACAGGACCAGTGTTGATCATGTGTTCGGACGATACAGTGAAGCACAAACTTTGTAAGTTTTTGTCATCGATGAAAGAGATGGATTCAAAGACGTTTTCAGCAAGAAGGATGATGATGATGAAATTACAGATGTATTTGGATTCCAAGGATTTACAAAAAACAGTCACTACGACTATAAAGAATGCCAATTCCCGAGAAGAGAATGACCAGGAGTTGAACATTTCGAGGGCATTTGCAAAAGCACCAGTCACATCCAAAAGAAGAAGAACTAGAGGTGGTGCTGCTGTTGCAGCCGTCCAGAGACTTCGCAGTGCTCCTACTGCTGGTGATGATATTGAGTCGAAGTTAAACAGAGATGATGTTGAAATGGAACTGATGGAATTGGACACAGATGATACCGAGAAGATGGAGACATTTGATCTTTTGAAATTGGGGAATTCAACAGATCCTTCAAACTCATACAAGTATATTGATCGTGAGAATCAGGTGATTGTGGAAAAGTACAACAGTGAGACTGACGATGTGATGCTCCAGGAGTTGATGCCATCATTCATCATCATGTATGAACCAGACTTGGCATTCATCAGACGAGTCGAAGTGTATCAAGCTATTCATAAGGAAACTCCCGCGCGTACTTTCTTCATGTATCATTCAGATTCCGTTGAAGAACAAATGCACTTGTCAGCAATCAAAAAGGAGAAAGAATCATTCACAAAACTGATTCGTGAAAAAGCCAGTCTTGCATCCCATTTCGAAGCTGATGAAGATTTCAACAAGTTTCATATTCGTAAATCACAAGTGATGAACACACGAATCGCTGGTGGGTCCACTTTCCGAGATGCTAATACCGAATCACAAGTCATTGTTGATAGTCGAGAATTCCGTGCACCTCTCCCTGGTTTACTTCATCGGATTGGGCTTCGTGTTGTGCCATGTGTACTTACTGTTGGTGATTACATCCTGACTCCTCGTGTTTGTGTCGAGAGGAAGTCCATCCCAGATCTCATTGGATCTTTCAAGAGTGGAAGATTGTATGAACAGTGTGAACGTATGTGTCAATTTTACGAACTTCCTGCCCTTTTAATTGAGTTTGACAACAATCAGTCTTTTTCACTTGAGCCATTCTCAGAGAGTAGGCTCAGAGGTTCTATAATCAAGGCACAACATCCATCTTCTGCATCCAAGATGCAAGAGGAGATTCAGAAAGATCTTGCGGGATTGGTTATAAACTTCCCACGGTTGAGAATCTTGTGGAGTTCTTCACCATATCAAACTGCGGAATTGATGTTGGAATTGAAAGAATCCAGAGAAGAGCCAGATATTGTCCAGGCAGTGAACTATGGTCTTGATGAAGAGAAACAGAAGAATAATATCTTGTTGAGCAACAACATTGTGACTCTGTTGTCGAATATTCCGGGGATTACGAATGTCGATTACTATGCGATCATGAGAAAGATTAAAGATGCTGAAAAATTGGTTCAAATGTCAAAGAAGGAGATTGTTTCAATGGTAGGACCTGAGCTCGGTGATAGGATCTATGAGTATCTATCAGCAAATTATGCTTGAAATATACAGAAACCGTCCGCATGAATACGTTTTTGTAGATATTTACACAAAACCCTACAATATTGCTCAACGTCAAGCATTAATTTGTATTTGAACAACCACCTAGAGACCAAGTTGTGCTTCTGGTTATATAGAAGAAAATGGCGTAATATAATATAATAAGCCAATACGACAAATGCACTGTATACCCCCAAAAAAAAATAAACCAAACCGGTATACATCAAGTCGTATATATATAGCATGCAAAGAAGAACGCCCCCGAAACACAAACACCAATAGAAACAGAAAAGTAGAAGAAAAAGAAGCTATATATCTATATATATAAGGCATCCCATATAGCCAAATAATATCATAGAAGAAATGAAAGAGGGGGAGGATGGGAAAATGGAGTCAATTATTGTGCGGCACATTGTTGTGGTGCGGTGGTGGCTGATGCGGAAGCTGTAGTGCTATCCTCGGTGGATGCCTCTTCCGAAGTATCGAGCTCATCTGCTCTTCTTTTTCTTCTTCGCTTAGCCTGTTTCCCATGTGTGTATGGATCAAACTCGGTGAGAACCTTTTCTGAAGGAACAGCTCCTTCTGGGAACTCGTAGGATGCTCTTGGTGGGAGGGCCTTCTCTAGCAGTTCAAAGCTGTGTGGCTTGAGCTCTGCTGGAAGCGGGAACTGAACGTCAAAGTGGATGACAAGGTTGCCGTGCCCCGCTACTGAGGGGGAAGCCTTGCGACGAGGCATGCCGTATCCTTCAATGACTTTCAAGGAGTTGGGCTTGATGATCTCTCCGGGGATGATGTCCACTTTGAGCCACTCACCGCTCAGATGGTGCAAGGGGAAGGAACCCCCAGTCAACGCCGTGAGCAGATCCACCTTGATCTTGGTATACAGATCCGACCCTTTTCTGCGGAAAGCCTCGTGCTTCTTCTCCTCAATCGTCACAACAACATCCCCGGGGATGATGTCGATGCCCTGATCTCCCTCACCTTTAAACACGATAGTCTCACCTTGCTTTGTGCCCGGCTCCACAACCAAGTGCAGGATCTTGCGCTCATCAACAGTCTTGGCTCCCTGACACGTCTCGCACCTGTCCTGTGCCGACATGAACTCGCCCGAGCCGTTGCATCCCCTACACGTTGTCTCGAAGCGCTGGATGATCGGGCCCATCTGTTTCTGCATCATCACGCGCCCCGTGCCTCGGCACTGACTGCACTGGCGCACGTTGCGGCCGCCTCGAGCACCACACGCAGCACACAGCACCGTCTTCGAGAGCCCGAGCTTGGCGGTTTTCCCGTGGTAGAGCTCTTCCAGCGTACACCCGAGCTTGTGCTTGATGGTGGGGCCCACACGTACAGTATTGCTTGCGGAAGAACCCTGGTTGAAGAAGGTATCACCAAAGAACTGAAAAAAGAGGTCGTCCGCCTTCATCGAGAAGGCCGACGCTGTTGGGTTGGCTGCTGGAGGGGCGCCGTTGATGCCATCTTCACCGTACAAATCGTACATGGCACGCTTCTCCGTGTCAAAAAGGATGTTATAGGCCCGCGTCACCTGTTGAAAGCGTTGCGTCGCCTCGGCCGAGTGGCCGTTCTTGTCCGGGTGCCACTTGAGTGCCATCAGCCTGTAGGCCTTCTTGATCTCAACTTCAGAGGCGTCGGGCAGTATGCCCAACACATCGTAGAAAGTAGTTTCTTTAACCATTAATGTCGTTCGTTCGTCCCTTCTGTCACACCAGATCGGATCTTTGCATGGAGCAAGAGTGTGGGTTTTGTATTCTTTATGTAAAACGTATAGCCCCACCAGCTCTCTTTTTGTGTGTTTTTTTGCCTTTTTTGCCTTTTTGGGCCCCCGACCTCAAAAGTCTTCGTCCCACAGCCTTTATATATATAGAGAGGTTATGAGAAGGGGAGCAATGGAAGTTTTTTTTTTTTTTGGAACCCACTGGAGAACAACGTGCGGCCCCTACCGCTAATGGAACTCGCCAGAACTTTTCGAGCACGGTACGCGCCACAATCGCCCGGTGTGGCGGCTGTATGGTGTTCGGGTTTTATGTTCCTATATGCATTGTGCCCTAGCTTTGCGCAGGATGACGGCACTGCTGCGCACAGGTTATGCGGGTGTTCTCTTTGTGTGGTGCGAATTATTATAGAATCCACAAGACGCGTCCAAATGGAAGGGGGCGTTGATTGCGATCCGATAGTCGATAGTGTCTGGCAAGGTTTGTGTTTGTGTAGTTGATGGGGGAGATGTATGTGGTGTTTGGCATGGGTATGGATATGTGTGTGTGGGCATCCTCCTCACTGATCCAACCAGGCACAACTTCCTTCTTTCTAGACACTCGGTGCCCTGCCTACGGCTCCCCCCCCCTACAGACGTACAGAGTATGGTTGCTTCGAATGGTTCCTCAGACACTGCTCCTCGAACCAACCCGGAATTCTGGAAACTCTGTGACCAAGACAGAGGGGAATGTCCCCCTTCTCCTCCCCTTGCTGCTTTTGTCTGAGAAAAGGGCTGGGTGTGGAGCTTCATGGAACAATACAAACAAAACTTGTGGGAATTCAAACTCTCAACTTCCGCAGATCCCCGCAGCTCAACTTTTTAGTAGACATCCGAACACCAATTGAGATAGAAAAATTCGCGAACATCAACATCGTCAACATTACATATAGGAAGTTGGGCGGTAAAAAAGAGGGTTCTGGGGGAGATTCCATCACTTTTTCTATTAATAAAGGATGGACACAGGGCTCAGAATCAATCAGTTTCTCGCAAATAGCGGGGTGGACGATTTGAAAGCGTCGGAAATTGCGCAGAGCCTGGCGCAGGGTGGGTCTCTTTATATGTGTTGTCTTCTCTCTAGTTCTTCCCAAAACTAACTTAACATCCAGATATCGAGGCTAAGAACCTCAAATTGATAGATCTGGTAAAAGCTCTGGGTGACTACTTAACTGCCGAAGATGACCAACTGAGGCCAAAGGCAACGAGCTGTCTATCTTCAACTCTCGACAAACTGTCCAACGATTCCCTCTCACCAACGGATCTCTCTGTGCTCAGTGGCTTCTACATCTCTAAGCTAGAGGACTCCTCTTCTATGAAGGAGGCATTGTTTGGTATCTCTTCTCTTGTTGAAATGACCAACTATTCCCCATCCAATCTCAAGCGACTATTACAGGCAATGGCAACTCATTATCAACCAACAACATACCTCGCTTCAACAAGGCATTATGGTCTATTGGTCATTGAAAAGATGTTCTCCAAGCATGAAAAGTATATTCAGAAGATGATTGAAGCCCTTTATATCAAGACATTTGTTCATATTGCCACTGGTGAGAAAGATCCAAAAAACTTACTCATCTCATTCTCTTTAAACCATCGCATCTCATCCACTCTCAACATCAAAGAATATCAAGATGATATGTTTGACGTTTTGTTTTGCTATTTCCCAATCTCCTTCAAACCACCAAAAGATGATCCATACAAAATCACTTCTGATATGCTCAAAGGAGCTTTGAGAGAAGGAATTGCTACATCTCCATTTTTTGCAAAAGATGCATATCCAAACCTTTTGGAGAAACTCACATCTACTTCCCCTTCAGTGAAGAAAGATACTATTGAGACAATCATCGCATGTGTTGAGAATTATGGTCATGATTCATTGGTTGAACATTGGGTTGAACTATGGGATGCATTGAAATTTGAGATTTTGCATGGTGATGAAGATGAAAATGGAACTTATTCATTAGTTTTGAAAGTATTCCGTTCCATGGCTAAAATTCTTGGTGAGAATTCAGAACAGTTTGAAAAATTCTTCAAGACGATTTATGATGAATTGAAACCAAATCTGTTGAGTAAAACTGTCAAACAAACTTGTGCTATCTTTGGTGCTGTGGCAAGTTCTGGAATTCTGCAATTTGATGTTACGACGAGACCAATCATGGCTGAGTTACTTAGAGATACCAAAGATCTCAGTGTTCCAAAGGAAAGAACACTCATTTCTAATATTGGTGTGTTCACTACAGCATACATTGAAGTGTTTGGTACTTTTGAATCTCCTGGTGCACCAGTTCAAGATTCGAATGCCTTAAAAATTTACAAAGATGATATTCTCATCGTTCTCGGGAAAGCACTCATGGGTTCTTCGAAAGTTGAAGTCAGTTTAAGAACAATTGCAGTGGCAGAACTAACCAAATTGGTTACACTCCCATATTTCCTTCAGGACTCTGAACTTAGTCTCATCGTTCAATACTTCACAGAGACCGTGCTCTTCGATGACACAGAATACGTTTACAACTCATGCATTGGTGGCCTCGTCCAAGTTTCAAATATCAACACTTCCATTCTCCTCGAAGTGACATTTCCTACTCTTCTCTCCCTTTTACCTGAACATGACGATGAGTCGGTTCTCGTAAATGGTGAGTCTAAGCCTAAGGAGAAGATCTTTCAGGTCTTGGTTGCAACTTGTACGAACAACACCATCGTTAGTTTCATGTTGATTAGATTGTTGAACAAATTGGAGAGTATTGCATCTATTCAGGGAAACATCAAGTATTGCTTTCTCATCGTTTCTACACTTCATGATATGATCGTTTCATCTCAAAGAACAAAACAGTTTTCAACAGATACACACCTTACATCCTCGATGCCGAAGTTGATGGCGATGTTGTTGAGATCAGAATGGACGTTGGATGATGATAGTATCATCGAGTCAGCATCTGAGATCATCAAGTTGATTGTCGTTTATTCCTCGAAATCTACGCATCAGTCATTATTGGATGAAACTGTCAAGTTGTTCACCGGCAGTGACTTGAGTTCATCTACCTATTATCAAGGGATGACATCTGTAAATATTCTGGAGAGTCCAAACAAGTTTGTCAATGTCTTCGTCAAGGTCATTGCTGGTGTGGACAAATCTGTTAAGTTTGAAAATGTCGATTCTTTCATTCAAAAATTAATGGAGCTTGTCCTGCAGAGTGTGGACACTTATACAAAGATTGGATACCTCAGATTGATCTCATTGTTGGTGAACAAATGGGTTAAAGATTGCTCTCAGTACGAATCGATTGTTTTGGACAGTCCTGCTTCGATTGAGATGCTCACTTGGATTACCAAGGGTGTTGTTCTGAAGATTGATCCAACGAGTGAGAAGTACATTGATAAGTTGATTGGGCTCTTGTCTGATGATAAACTTGGTCACCTTGCTGCGAGATCCTTTGAGATTATTGTGATTGATATGACAGTGTTTGACAAATTCAAGAAAATCATGAACAACAATGTGAGATTGCTTTACAAACAAAAATTCTTTGATATTGTGACGCCAAAGATTGTGGAGAAGTTTACATCTTCCACAAACATGATCTCAAAGACAAACTACTTGACTGCACTCTCGTTGATTTTGAAACATACCAAAAGAGAGATCATCACTTCACACATCTCATCCGTCTTCCCATTGTTGTTACAGTCTCTTTCCCTTGCAAACTCAGATGTCCGTCTCGCATCCCTACAGACTATACTTTCATCCATGGGCGACATTGCCGATCTCGTCACTGAAAACATCGAAACAATCATCCCTGCTTTGCTCTCGCTCATCAAGGTCGATCCTGAGAAGCTGAACAATGCCGAAGTGCGTCTCGTTGCCGTCAACTGTCTCCATGGAATCACGATGGTTGTTCCTCTTGAACAGGTGACGACGTACCAGAAGGAAATCATCATGGAGCTCACGAATGTGTTGGATGACAAGAAGAGAAAAGTCAGAAAAGGTGCTGTTGATGCCAGACAGGCATACTATGAGTTGGGCATTAGTCCAGCCGATTAAAAAAAAGAATTATAAAGTCATGATAATTTATGTGCGTAACCGTTCTCAGTCTTCTTCTGAGTCTTCTGAGTCGGACATTCCCACAGGAGCCAAACCAGGTGTGAGACCAGGGAACCTTCTCTCTTGCTTCTTCTGATACAACTGTGCCATATCGAGCTTCTTACTCTTTGGTGCTCTTCTCTTTGCTCTAACGTACTCTGATTTGTTCAGCGAAAGGATCTCATCCTGTACTTTCTTCATATCCTCTTCGTTCTCCAATCTCCAGCTCTGTACACTCGCAACGTTCTTCTTCACCATTCTCTTCATCTCTTTCTTCTCCTCCGGCGTAAGTCTCCCTTCCTTAGCATGTTGCATCAACAGCTCATAACGTGCCTGTTCTTCAATCTTCACACGGGTCTCACGCTGGGACTTGGATGCGTTTCGCAGTATAAGTTTTTCTTTCTTTCTCTGACGACGAAGTTCATCAGGCTTCAGTTTCTTTTGTGTAGCGTTGATGATCTGTGATGTTGAAGATGGTTTGAGCGCAGTGGATGTTGTGTGGCCCGGAAGAATGGAATCCAGAAGCTTGTTTACTGTACTATTGGAATTTGATGAGCTTTTGAAGGTGATGGCCATTGTTTCGGGGAGGTTCTCTTCTGGTGTGGTGATGAAGTAAAAAGTAAAGATGGGCTCTTCTCGAAATTTTTTTTCTAAGAGTGTGGTGCGAGGGCTCGTAACCTTTTGAGATGTATGAAACATAAATGCATCCCCAAATAGTTATTAAGAGGGTATTCAGTACAAAAGAAAGAAATCAAGATAATAATATTGAAAGAAACAAGTCGAATTGAGGAGAACTGTGTCCTTTTACCAAAAGAATTTGTTGCAATAGGAATCACCCGATCTAGTAATTAACGGGGAACTGATGTGTCCTGGCACACTCTTTTTGTGTTTTCTGCGCTGATATCTCAGATTAAAGCAAACCCAGAATCCCGAACCTGTGTCTCAAAGAAGAACCAAACTAACTTGAGCTTTGAACGTCTTGTTGATGATGTATATTAATCAGAATCTCAAGGCCAGGGCTCATAACAAAACTACTATCATAAAAAATACAAAAAAATGATTTCGCCCAGGATCGAACTGGGGACGTTCTGCGTGTTAAGCAGATGCCATAACCAACTAGACCACGAAACCATCTTCGAAAGTCTGAGATTTTGCTGTTTGTCAGCACACTTAAAATCTTGGAAAACATTTTCAAACTAAATAGCTCATCAAGATGACACAGAAGCGAAGGATGACATACTTCCTAATACTACATACCTGATCCATCATCTTCTACCCACGTCCAACCACAACCTTCCCCCTCGATATTCGCCATCGTGGCTGGTGTGGTGGCTGAGATCTTTTTTTGTGGCACCAAATGTGTCAAGTCACGTGCAGTGTGGCAACAATACAGCAAAAACTATATAAAAGCTGAATTTTCCCTGGTATTGTGGAGATCTCCTCTTGATTCTCTTCAAGTCTCAAAGAAAAGAAATGCCGTTGACCCCACACGGAGGTGTCCTGAAGGACCTCATTGCCCGCGATGCCACAAAGAAGGATGCCTTGCTTGATGAGGCCGCTACTCTCAAGAAAATCACACTCAATGCCCGTCAGCTTTGCGACATTGAGATGATCTTGAACGGTGGGTTTTCCCCGCTGGAAGGTTTCCTCAACGAGAAGGACTACGACTCTGTTGTGAAGAACATGAGACTCTCCAATGGCCTTGTCTGGACTATGCCGATTGTGCTTGATGTCAGTGCCCAGGTTGCGTCGGCCTACTCTACTGGTGACCGCGTTGCTCTTGTTGACGATTACGGTGCTGTTCTTGCCATCTTGACTGTGGAGAGCATCTATGCCCCTGACAAGGAGTACGAGGCTGAGAAGGTCTTTGGTGGTGATCCAGAGCATCCGGCGGTCAGATACCTCTTTGAAGAAGCTGGTGACGTCTACATTGGTGGCTCATTGGATGCTGTGAGCGCACCTGTTCACTACGACTACTCTGGTGTTCGTAAGACTCCTCAAGAGCTCCGTGAAGACTTTGCTAAGCGTGGCTGGAACAGCGTTGTGGCCTTCCAGACAAGAAACCCGATGCACAGAGCACACAGAGAGCTCACTGTCAGGGCTGCTAGAGACCACGACGCTCATGTCCTGATCCATCCAGTTGTCGGGCTCACCAAGCCAGGAGACATTGACCACCACACCAGAGTCAGAGTCTACCGTGAGATCATCAAGAAGTACCCACCGGGAACTGCGGAGCTGTCCTTGTTACCTCTCGCTATGAGAATGGCCGGTCCACGAGAGGCTGTCTGGCACGCTCTCATCAGAAAGAACTACGGTGCTACCCACTTCATCGTTGGTAGAGACCACGCAGGCCCGGGAAAGAACTCTGCCGGTGTGGACTTCTACGGGCCTTATGACGCACAAGACCTGTGTACTGAATTCAAGGATGAGCTTGGAATTACAGTTGTCGAGTTCAGAATGGTCACTTATCTTCCAGATGAAGATAGATATGCTCCAATTGACACTATTGACAAGTCCACAAAAACTGCAAACATCTCCGGAACTGAACTCAGAAACAGACTCAAAGACGGTGCGGAGATCCCAGAGTGGTTCTCATACCCTGAAGTTGTCAAGATCTTGAGAGAAAGACACCCACCGAGACCAAAACAAGGGTTTGCACTTGCGGTGACATCCAAATTGCTTGCAGATGCTCTTCTTGCCACATTGAACCAGTTTGGTGGTCGTCATTTCACACTTTTGGACGCTACTGAACCCTTTGGAGTGCCGTTTGTCGCTAAAGAGTTGCTTTCCTCGGGTGCTGGTGTCATATTGTACTCTGACAAACCTGAGGACTTGAAGCAGTATTCTTCGCTCGCCAATGTCATCAGCGTTGGTTCTGAGAAGGGCGCAGATGTCTCTGTGAATGTGGAAGATTCGCCCCTCATTGAGCCGGAGATCAGAAAAGTTGTGCTCTATTTGGAAGATGAAGGCTTCTTCCGCTTCTGATGTGTATAAGGAGTTATATTGATAGTCAAAATCGTTAATAAGCATTAAAAGGGGTTTTGTAGGTATTACATATCAGCTTCATTTTCAGAAACTATATACAAAGCCAATTTCACTTTGAAAAGCCAGAACTTTTTTGTTATCATTCAGCTTTCACAGTATACTCCACTTCATTCTTGGAATCAGAACCCTTCATAGAATCTTGAACGTAGAAGCTCTCAGTCTGCACACGGCAGACATGGCTTTTGAATTTTCTGGCTGGGACGCCATCTGCAAACATCTCGTCGAGTTCTTCATACGAGCGATGTGCAAATTCTGGGAGAGTGAAGTAGAACACAAACCACGCAATCACACAGAACCCGAAGAAGATGTAGTTGATCTTGGAACCCATGTTGGCCTCATCGGTGTTGAACATGTATGGGATAACAAAAGCCCACATACATTGGAAACCGTTGTTCATAGAGGTTGCAAAAGCGGCAGTCTTGGCTCTGAGCTTGTTGGTTGGGGCTTCAATGGCGATCAGGTATGCAAGAGCACCAAAGGAGACGTTGTATACCAGATAGAAGATGGTCATGAAGGCAGCAGAGGCCTTGATGGACTGCTTGTTTTTGGTGAACATACCAAGAACAGCAATGAGTAGGTTATCAAGGGCAACTATGGCACAACCGGTCAGCATCAGCTGTCTTCTTCCGAATCTGTCAAGGAATAACCAGGACAAGACCACACCAACACAGGCCAGAGTGACTCCTCCAATGGAGATCTTGAAGACCTCAGTCTGGTTAAAGCCGAAGAGCTCATAGTAGTAGGTGGAGTAGGTGGAAACAAAGGAGATGCCGGACATGGCCTGCATCCAGAAGATGAAGCCGGCAATGAATGTTCTTCTTCTGTTGGTTCCCTTGAACAACTCACTCCAGTTGGAGCTGTCAGAGTTGAGCAGTTGGGCTTCGATAACGGTGACCTTGATGATGGCGTAGTGGCCTTCAACTTCCTCGTCTTCCTTGTAAATCTTCCTCAACATCTTCCTAGCCTCTTCATCCTCGTTCTTGGATATCAGCCAGTATGGGGATTCTGGAATGAATGGCATCAGACACATGGAGATACCAATCAAAACACACTGAGAGACAAAGACGGCTCTGTATGCCCAGCGGTCAGTTCTGGCTTGTGTTCCGTAGATGACAATCAAGACAACCGAATGGGCAAAGGTCAAGGCCAAATTAACCGCGGAGGTAGCCATTCCACGGAGGGCCAGGGGCGAGACCTCACCAAGGTAGGAGTTACAGACGGTGAGAATGGCACCCATGAAGTAAGAGGCAAAGATCTTACCACCAAAGAACATCTGGATGGAAGTAGCAATGCACTGAAGGATAGTTCCAGGGATCATCATCACCAAACTGGCAATGATGGTCGGCTTTCTTCCGATTCTGTCAGCAACGGTAGAAACCAAAGACGAGAAAAGCGGCTGGACCACCTGAAATAGCAGACTGCCACTTGGCATCGAGAGCGTACTGACCGTTTGCACTGCGGAAACCAAAGTCTTGTCTGAACCTTCCAATAGAAATGACAGAGCCAGAAGCGTAGTTCTCATACCCAGAAGTAGCCACAAAGAGAATTGCAATGAGAATCCAAATAACTGCCTTGTTGTATAGTTTCAAGGCCTGCAACTTGGTGAGTTTGTATTCAATTTCCTGCTGTTGTCTTGCTTTCTCGATAATTTCAGGGGCAAGTGCAAGAGTGACGGCCCCACTTTCAACAATTGACTCTGTGTCTGAACTCTGGGGGTCTGACATGATGTTAAGTTGATACTTATCAAAGATTGAAAGGAGGAAATGGTTCGAAGCACCACTATTTATATCCCCCTTCTATCACCAGTGGTGGCTGGTGTTGTGGCTGAACTTTTGTCGTCAGCGTGGCTCTTGTGGCACTGAATGTCAACACACATGTGGTCGCAAAAATATGGCTCCTAATGCTCTATCAAAATGAAATCTCCATATATTGTACCGATTCTACTTGTTCTAGTCAAGCTTACTGCAAAAGCTTTATTAAACAGGCACGGTGGTGTATACTGAAGGGCCTCATTTCCCGCTATGCCACAAAGACAGACCTTTTCCTTGAAGTTGCTCGTCTCAAGAAGATTACAATGTTTAAACATTCTCTGATATTTCGGATACAGCTACACTTTTCACATCAAAAAAAGTTAAAACACATTAAAACACTGATATAGTCTATATCCAGAGGCCCAAGACAATAGAATCAGATAGCGAAAGCGAGCAACAAGACACAGAACAATGAGGAGACGCCCTTCATTGTAGAGCCAACACCTTCAAACTGATAAATAGCAGGCTTAGTTGTCTCCATGGAAGAAGCGGCAGATAGTGTACGAATGGTAATCGAGTTGATCACAGTGTTGGTGATGGTCTCATCTGGAGTGGTGGTGATCACCGGAGTCGTTGGGTAAGAAGAAGATTTTGTCACTGGAATAGTCATGGTCAAAGTGGTACCTTCTGTAACACTGGTTATGGTGGTGGAGGACAAAGGAGAAACTGGAACGGAAGGAACCTCTTCTGAAGTCTCAGATAGTTGCTCTGGAGAAATGGATGTGAAAGTGGAGCCTGGTGGAATGACTGTAGTCAACGTAGACGCTGACGGAAGAATATTGGTCTCAGTAGTCATAGTACTTACGATAGTATTGTTCAAAAAGGTTGAAGTAGTGGTGATGGTGGTTTCAGTAACATATGGAGTCTGAGTGGTTGTGATGACGATGGTGGTGGAGACGGCTTCAGAAGAAGTATATGAAGAGAAATACTCAGAGCTATGGACTGAAGACTCAGAAGAACCAGTAGAGCAGATAGAAGAGGAAACAGAAGACTCAGAAGAGGAAACAGACTCGGATGACGAATCAGCTTCAGACGATGAAACAACCCCAAAAGAAGAGGCTGAGAAAGAGACAGCCGAAGAAGAGTAAAGACTCTCAGAAGAGGAAGCAGCATCAGAAGAAGAGACAACCACAGAAGAAGAATACTCAACAGAAGACACAGCTGCAAAGGTAGTGGCAGAAGAAATCTCAGAGGAAGGCACCGCAGAAGATGAAGACAAATACACCTTAGAAGATGAAGACGAAGGCACCACAGAGGACGAAGAGGAAGACACCACAGAGGAAGAAGAGGAAGAGGAAATTTCAGAAGAGGAAGAAGAAGAACTCGAAACAGAAGTAATGGAGTAAAAGGTAGAATCAGCTGGAGCAAGGGTAGTGGTTGATGGGAATGGAACCTCAACATCGACAGTAATAGTCAAGTCACCAGTAGTGGATGGATACTCCTCAGTAGTGGTAGTGGTGTAGTCAAAAGACCATGTGAATGTCTGAGTAGTTGTGGTCGTAGCTGGAGCTGGAACTTCAACATCGACAGTGATAGTCAAGTCACCAGTGGTAGATGGGTACTCCTCAGTAGTGGTAGTACCATAGGATTCAGACCAAGTGAAAGTCTGAGTGGTGGTGGTTGTAACTGGAGCTGGAACTTCAACATCAACAGTAACAGTAAGATCACCGGTCGTAGAAGAGTACTTCTCAGTGGTTGTAGTACCATAGGATTCAGACCAAGTAAATGTCTGTGTAGTAGTGGTGGTAACTGGAGCTGGGACTTCAACATCAACAGTAACGGTCAAGTCACCAGTAGTGGAAGCATAAGACTTAGTGGTTGTAGTACCATAAGACTCGAACCAAGTGAACGTCTGAGTAGTAGTAGTCGTCTTTGGAGCTGGAACTTTGACATCAACGGTGATAGTCAGGTCTCCAGTGTTGATGAGATGAGTCTCGGTAGACGTGGTGGTGTAGTCAGAAGACCAAGTCTTGGTGGTGGTAGTAGTAGTGGTAGTTGGAGGAACACACTCAGCTGTTGGTGTCAAGACAAAGAGAGTACCGGCAGTAGCAGGGTTATCCAAGGTAGTCGAAACAGACGTGTAACAACCACTGTAAGGCTCGGTTGAGATGGTGAGTGGCACACCAGTACCAACACCATCAGAGTTGGTGATGACAACTGTCTGAGCAAGGTCAGAGTGAGGGGACGAACCATCATCACAGAACAAGTCCCAAGTAATCTCGTTCTCAATGACCACAGAGCTGCTGCTGACGTACTGGAAGGCAACAACATAGACACGAGAGCCCTCTGGAACATCCATGTAGAAGACAGTAAGCGTGTTGTCACTGCACGAAGTGACGACATTGTTCGATGAGCGAGCAGTTGGGAACATCCAGTCGTTGAGCTCAGTAGCCATAAATACCTCAACCAAAGAACAGTCAACAGAGCCTTCTCCCTCGGTAGAAGAACCGAATTTGATAGTAACATCACCAGAAGTACCACAAGTCGGGAACAAGAAGTAGTCTTCGAGAGAACCGTAGCCAGTGGTGTGCTGGAAGAAGTACTGGCCATCAGCGTACTCAAGAGCCTCAAAGTTCACTGTTGTAGAGAGATCACCCCATGTGATTGTGTTCTCACCAACACTCCAGTGGGTAGAGGCAGCAGTCTCTGAAGCGGAATCACTACCACCGACGCCGAAAGTAAAAGCAAAGGAGATGATACCAGTGGCCTCAACAAAGTCAACAGGAGTATTGATCACATCACAAGTCAAAGCAGAGTGGTCAAGGAAGTAGGAACCCTGCATAGCAGTACACTTGAGGACCTGAATACCACCAACTGTAGCATAGAGAGTGTCAGTGCTGTCCGCAAGCTCCATACGGTAGACATAGGGCATTTCAAGAGTGATCGAAGAGCCAAGATCAAACTGGTTCAGCGTGAAGCCGATGGTGGCTTCCCATGGAAGGTTAGGAAGGTTGGAGCCATCGTTAGAAGTGATGCTCAACGAAGTGAAGGAGAACTCAGCGCGTGTGAGATGTGCGAGTAGCAGAAAGGAGAGGACGTAGCATAAGTTGAACATAACGAGTGATTCGAAAGCTTTTGCTGACAAGAGTGTAGTAAAACAAAACAGGGTTGAAACGCAAGACATAACAAGGGCAAAACATCACCGTTAAATAGTGGTAGCAGCCTAACCTTAGTCGTCCCAGCATGAAACAAAACTCGGTTTCTTCGCTGTCCCTTTGTGTTCTCAAAGAGGCAAGTTTTGAGCTGAAGAATCTGCAATGGATCCTTCCCTGCGTCAAAATGGTAGCAAAAGTCCCAAAAAAGAGTTGGTTTCATATACATCTGTAAGCAGCAGGCGCATCTTAGGTCCCCTCTCTAGGCATCCCAAATGGGAAGTGTAATGTTTCGAATTTGCTTGGTGGCCATTTGCCTCAAAAGACTGCAATGAAGGATCGGATATGGGCTGCAGAGAACCAACAATGAACCCCCTGTCTCAAAAGTATAGTCAAAGATACCAGCAGACTCAAATGGAGGCAGCAGCTAGTCACCAAAAGATCGAATTCTGAGCCTCAAGTAGATTTCACCGCATTCAAGCCGTTGCCTCACATCGCCAATCTCTATTGATCAATTTCAACCCCCCCCCCCCGAACCGAGTCGCCGAGGTAGACGAAGCACCTCTGCATTAGCGTTGCCTCAAAAACTTGTGTAAAAAATGGCGTTATTTCAAGCCTCAAGTCATTTCTTTCCCTTTTAGGACGCCAATGGCACTTTTCCTTCTTTTGTTGGTTTTGTGTTCTCCGTTTGGCGTCTGTTTTTGGTAATTTTGTTGATCTTGATCTTTCGCGTACAAAAAATGGCTGTCGTGACAACCAATCCCGCCAATGTCCGATATCTCTGCATTTGTCGCTATGAAGTTGGTTAATGATAAACACTTTTTAATCTCTTGATATCTTCAATCATAGGAGAGCTTTCGAATGCGGAGGGCATAGCAGCTCCATTAATGGCAGCAAAAGGTCTAGAAGAAAGGGGGTGAAGTCACAAAGACAACTCAGAAAAATGCTCACAAAAACCAAAATCGTTTATATTATAGTATAACCAACAAAAATCATAAATAAAAATCAAAAGTATTCGACCGTAACCATATTATAAAACACGAGTATAATATATTCCAACAACAAAAAGGGAAAGCGAATGTCCATGAAAACAAGCTCAAATGAACATCAACAACAAGACAACAGAACCAACAAGATAGCTCTGAAGCGAATTAGCAGCATCTTCAAGGAAAGAAACCGCAGGATCGGTGGAAGATCCAGTAGAAGTTTCGGTGGTTAATGGACCAAAGGAAACCAAAACACTATTAATAGTGGTATCAGGGTGAGTGGATGGATCCTGGTCTTTTGGAAGAGAAGTCGAAGACAACGTCGTGGCAACAGACTCAGAAGACGGAGTCTGTGCAGAGGAGGTGGTTGGTGTTCCGGATAGAGAGGTCTTTGATGTTGTGGCACCAGACGAGTTCTGAACAATAGAGCCACCAGAAATGGATGTATTAGCAGCAGTGGAAGTCTTAGATGAAGAAGATTCATGAGACTCTGCAGCATGCGTCAAGGTAGAAGTGGATTCTTCTGTAGCTGCTGGACTCTCAAAGGATGAGAGGATAGTAGCAGTTGAAGAAGTAAATGTGTTTCCATCAAGAGCTGTTGTGTTGTCCTGGAGTTGTGATGTAGTAGCAACAACAACAGGCGTGGATGATGGAACAAATGAAGATGCAACAGGTGACGAAGAGGACACCGGCAATGAAGTATATGGGGCCAAAGAAGATCCAACCAATGAAGGCGAGATGTTAGACACCAAAGAAACAAGAGACGTAGAAGAAATGCAAGAAATACAAGAAGAAGTCGAAACATCGGTAGGAATAACAGCAGATGATGAGGAAGACAGGGCCGAAGATAAGATTGAGGTTGTAGAAGCAGCAAATACTTCACTTGTGACAACAGAAGACGTCAGTGATGGAATCAGGTATGTCATATTTCTCGATAATGACATCTTGGGAATGTAAACATCGACAGTGATAGTCAAGTCACCAGTAGCAGAAGCATAAGCTTCTGTCGAGGTGGTGGTGTAGCTTTCGGACCATGTGTGTGTCTCGGTAACATAGAAAGTTCTTGGTGATGGAACATATACATCAACAATCACAGTGGATGCACTAGTACTGTATGGCTCTGTGGAAGTCACAGTGTAGTCAGCATCCCATGTCAATGTCTTCGTCGTAGTGACAGTCGTTGGGAAAGCAACAAAAGAGCTTGAAATACAATCTGGACCTGTAGACTCAGAGACACTCAATAAAGATGAAATGGGCTCGCTCGAATGAGAGACAGAGGCGTATTCTGAAAACAAACTCGAAGAAATATGCTCAGAAGATGAAGATGCCATCGAACTGGAGGTGTCTAAACTCGAAGGAGAACCGGAAGAGAGCACATAAGACTTGGTCAATGAAGCAGAAACAGAACTGAAGCTCAAACCTTCAGAAGAAGCCGCAAAAGACTGCTCAGATGACGATGACAAGCTCAAAATCATTGATGCTTCTGTAAATGATGACACTTCAATAGAAGGAGACACTGAAAATGAAACTGATGATGAAGGATCAGTAGGTGTCTCAGATGATGAGGCTTCAGTGGAAGAAGGAACAATTTCAGATACTGGTGATGAAGGAACAGCAGATGATTTCAACGACAGATGCTCAGCAAAAGAAGTTGGAGACAAAGACACTGGTAATGACTGCTCTGAGGACTGTTCAGACAACAATGGTGTCTCAGAAGACGTACCAATCTCATCAGAGGACATCGCCAGTGAGGATGGCCAAGAAGATGAAGTCATTTCAGAATATGAGCTGGGAGAGAAATGCTCAAACGGCGACGAGGGCATCGAAGATTCAACCGGTAAAGATGAAGACACTACAGGAGATGTCACCATTTCTGATAAAGGCTCAGACGACGATGCAATTACCGACGAAGAATACACCAAAGAAAATGAAGACTCAACAGACGACGCAGACGAAAGCTCCATAGAGGACAAAGACTCGGCAGATGAAAATATCACAGAAGAGGACTCAAGAGATGATGAAGATGGATACTCCGGAGTGTAGAGCGTTTTAACAAAAGACTCAAGAGTAGAAGAGCTGGTCTCATAAGACGAGCTTGACACAGAGTCAGAGAACTCTAAAGAAGAAGGCGAAGACGAAGAGTACTCAGAGAGCGAGGATTCCACAGATGACAACGCCCCAGATATGAGCGTTGAAGACGAGGAAACCGTAGTACAGAATGATGAAGAATCGATGGAAGATTTAACCATTGCCGATGAAGGAGACACCAAAGAAGATGATGATGGAAAAGAGGATGAAGATGAAGACTCAACAGATGACAACGGCTGATCAGATGATAACTCAACAGAAGATGAAAAAGACTCAACAGAGGATGAAGGCTCAACAGAAGACGAAGGCTCCGCAGATGAGACTATCAAAGATGAGGACTCAGCAGATGATGAAGATGGATACTCCACAATGGATGATCCTTCAACAGAATAGTCAAGTGTAGAGGAACTAGTCTCGTAGCTTGAGCTTTCCGCGGAGCTGGAGAACTCTGAAGAGAGCTCAGACGAGAAGTCTGAAGAGAACTCTGAAGAAGAGAGCTCTGAAGATGAAGATAATGAGTACCCAGCGAACGATGATTCCCAAGACAATGCCATCGAAGATGTGACGTCAGGAATGACAACTCCAATATTTGGCAATAAGACATAGAGTGTCTCTGCTGCTGCTGCCAAGGTAACAAAAGTAGAAACCTCAGCATCAGTCCCAGTCCAACTCTCTGTAACCAGATACATTGGAATACCAGACTCAGCTGGATTTCCCTTCGTTATGAGAATCTGGTCATCCAAAGAGCTCGAGATCACATCTCCCAAGTTGCATCGGAAATCATACTGGATAGTATTATCAATCAGGATATCACTAGTAGAGTGATATTGCCAAATGGTAACCCAAAGACGAGCATTAGGATCAGGGAAGTCAGTGATAATAATCTGAAGCTGATTATCAGAGCAAGTAACAGACAAGAGAGCATCATCTCCATCAAGTGGATACATGAAGTCGTTGAAGTCAGAAGTCAAATAGGCTTGAACAAGATCACAGTTAATGCTACCCGAGCCAGTAACGTTGGAAGAGAAATCGATAGTCGCGTAGTCACCAGGAGTGTATCCACAAGCACAGGACGGGAAGAGCATGTATGTCTCCGTAGATCCATAGCCTGTCGTGTGTGGGAATATGTACATCCCTTCAGCCTCAACACCTGTGAAAGAAACAATGGTAGTAAGGTTACCCCAGGTAACAGTGTTCTCACCCTTAATCCATGCATTGGCATCCTGCACTTCAGTGGAGTGTAATGAACCACCAGCGCCGAATGTGAAGGCAAAGGAAAGGTAACCTGACATATATGAGCGCTCAGCACCAGCAGCAGTGACAGTACAAGACAACTCAGAGTATTCAAGGACGTAGAAGCCCTGAAGGACAGTACACTCCATGATAGTCTCATCATCAGCCACGACATCCACAGTCTGGTTATCATCATCACCGAATTCGATACGATATACATTTGGCATCTGAAGGGTGTATTTCTCGCCCTCGCTAAGTTCAACTCGTGTTAGCTCAAATGAAATGGTAGCTGTCCAGACGTCCATCGGAGTACCTGAACCAGTGATGGTCAGAGAGGTGAAGACACCGCTGGCTGTAGAAGATGGTGGAATAGCTGAGGAAATGTCTGAAGATTTTGACTCCATAGAAGACGCAGCTTCGTAGGATGAAGGCTCAACAGAGGATGAAATCTCAGACAAAGACTCAAAAGATGATGATCGCTCCAAAGATGAGGGTTCTACGGAATATGAGGATGGGTACTTCACGGAGAAAGAAGACTCGGACAGCAAAACTTCAGAGGAAGAAGCAGATTCAACAGGCGGCTCAAGAGAGGAATATTCCATCAAAGAAGAGAACTTAGACGATGAATAATCCATAGAAGGTGACTCGACAGAAGCAGAATACTCCAGAGATGAAGACTCCAGAGTAGATGAGAATTGAAGAGATGAAGGCTTCATGGATGATGGCATCTCAGAAAGCAGCGCCTCAGAGGAAGACAACTCCATAGATGATGAATACACCGATGACGAATTCAGATCTGATGAGAGCTCGGGAGATGCAGTAGACGATGAAAGCACATGAGATGAAGACTCAACAATAGAGAACTCCATAGACGAAGAGAACTCAGAATACCTCACTGATGAAGAGGTTTCAGAAAAACTCCCGGTAAATGAAACTCCAGAAGACTCCTCAGAAGAGAAATACTCTGAAGAATCCATAGACGAGGTCTTTGAAACCGACGCTTCCACCGATAACGAGTGAGTCCATGATGACTCAAACGACGAAGACTCCGGAGTAGAAGAAGCATCTAGTTGGGACTCCATAGATGAGAACACAGAAGAGAACTCAGTAGAAGAAGGAATCTCGGAAGATGAGAAGTCTGATGATGGCTGTTCAAAAGACAACTCTGAAGAAGGTGAGGACGCTGAAGATGAGAGCTCTGGAGACGACTCCACAGATGAAGGGGACTTGTCAGTATAAATCTCAGTAGATGAAGAAATCCCAGAAGATTCTGCAATAGAGAATCGTATAGAAGAGGAAATCTCTTCCAGAGATGATGAGAGCACGATTGGTGGTGATTCAAAAGCAGAAAAAGACACAGAAGTCGAAGACTCTGGAGTAGAAGAGACTTCTGAAGAAGACTTCATTGTTGAGTACGCAGAAGAGGGCTCAGTAGCGGAAGGAACCTCTGAAGAATAAGAAATCTCAAAAGATGAGAATCCAGAATATGGGTCCTCAAAGGATGAGAACTCTGAAGTGAACACCACAGAAGATGAGGACTCAAAAGATAAGAACTCTGAAAACGACAATGCTAACGAAGAAGATTCTGTACATGGGAACTGTGAAGATAATGCCTCAACAGACGATGAAACCTCAGAGTAGAACACAAAAGAGAGCTCAGATAAGAACTGAGACGATGAAGCTTCAGTGCTCGACTTCTCTGTAGGATACACCATGGAGGGTGAGATCTCAACAGACGACTCAGCTGAAGACGAACACTCAGCTGAAGAAGATCGAATATCAGATACAGATGTCACTGGATATTCAAGAGAAGAAGAAACCATAAATGATGAGAGCTCTGAATAGTCCAAGTACGATGAATCCTCAGAGGAAGAGTCTGTGGATGGCAGCTCAGAAGAGTACGAATCAACAGATGAGAACTCAGAAGGCACTTCAGAAGATGATCCAAGCGAAGACACAAATGATGATGAATCTGTAGATGAGACCTCGGAAAATCGTGTCTCCATAGAAGAGAGCTCGGAAACAGATAAAAGATCTGATGAAGAGAAATCAACAGAGTATGACAATTCAGAGAGCTCAGAAAACGAAGGTTCAGCAGGTGAGGACCCTGTAGATGAGATCACAGAAGAGAATACAGGCTCTGTAAACGAGAACTCAGATGAAGACAGTTCAACAGAGGAAATGTCAGAGAACTCGATAGATGTGATCTCAAACGAAGAGGACGCCACAGAGGACGATGAATCGGCAGAAGATGAGACTTCCAAAGACTCTATCGAAGAAGACGCTTCCAGAGACTTGACAGAGGATGCAATCACCATAGAAGAGGACTCAGGAGGCAATAGCCGCATAGATGATGACATTTCCGAAGAAAATATCTCAAAAGAGGAGGACGACTCCATGGATGATGAGTGAATCGATGATGAGAAATCTGAAAGTTTGGTAGACGAGGAAAGCTCATACGATGAAGTCTCAATAACAGATGAGAATGCTGATGGAGACGGCTCCACATATAAAGAGGACTCAGGAGACTCAACTGATGAAAGAGAAGAAATTTCCGTTGCTGTAGAAAGTCTAGATTCTGCAGAGGAGAAACGTCCTGAAGACTCCATGAAAGAGGACGACTCTTCCAATGATGATGAGTGAATCCACGATGTCTCAAAAGAAGACAAAGAATCAAACAATGAAGACTCTGGAGCAGAAGAAGCCTCCGTAAAAGACGTAGACGGAAACACAGAAGAGAATTCAGTAGAAGAAGGAGTCTCCAAAGACGAAAACAACTCAAAAGAAGAGAAGCCAGACGATGGCAGCGCAAGAGAGAGCTCCGAAGAGAAAGCCTCAGGCGATGAGAGTTCCGACGATGACAACTCTGAAGATGACAACTCTGAAGACGAGATTTCTAAAGACGAGATCTCTGCAGATGGGAACTCTGAAGATGACACTTCAACAGACACTGAGAACCCAGAAGAGAACGCAAATGAGGACTCAAAGGAGAACTCAGATGATGAAGCCTCAGTGCTTGACTGCTCTGTAGGGTACACCACATATGATGAGAGTTCGAAAGAAGACCCAGCAGATGAAGAGTACTCAACTGAAGAAGATTCAAACTCAGAAGAAGGCATCTCTGAAGATTCAAGAGCAAAAGACGAAGTCTCTGAAGGTTCAATAACAGGGGAAGTTACCATAGAGGACACAGGAAATGATGAAAAATCTGAAGAGTCCAGGTAAGATGTCATCTCATATGAAGACTCCGAAGAATAAGACCCAACAGATGAGAATTCAGAAGACACTTTAGAAGACTCAAACAAGAATTCAGATGATGATGAATCGATAACCGAGATCATGGATGAGAGAGCAGAATTTGAAAGCTCCATAGATAGAAACTCAGATGATGAAGGATCTATAGAAGAGAACTCGACGGACGATTCAACAGAAGAAATGAAATCCATAGATGAGATCTCTGATGAAGACACCAAGGACGAGGGCTCCGTAAATGATGAGACCTCCGACTCCACAGAGGACCGAATTACCATATGTGAGGATTCAAAGGACGATGGTTCAACTGAAATTGATGCCATAGAGGATGAAAACACAGATGAGAATGGAACCAATGAAGACGACCCCACAGAAGTTGTACTTGTGCTTGGTCTAGGCGTTGGTGTCAAGACATAGATAATCTCCTCTGATCCACCTGTGGTATATGACGTTGACAACTCCGTATCAGTTCCTGTCCAAGACTCTGTGATCAAATAAATTGGAACACCGGAGGCTCCATCATCCGCCTTTGTGACCAGAATGTAATCTTGTAAGGAACTAGCGAGATATTCACCATTACCACAAGAGAACCTGTATTGGATGGTGTTATCAATGAGGATATCACTTGTTGACTGATACTGCCAAATAGTAACCCAGAGACGAACGCTTGGGTCAAAACTGAGAATCGTGATTTGAAGCTGATTTGCTGAACAACTGATAGAAAGACCCGAAGAGTCACCATCAAGTGGATACATGAAATCGTTAAACTCAGAGGTCAAATAAGCCTGGATAAGATCACAATCGACGTCACCAGAGCCAGTAACGTTGGAAGAGAAGTCGATAGTGACATAGTCTCCAAATCCGTAACCCCCAGGACAGGCTGGGAAGAGCATGTATGTCTCCATGGAGCCATATCCCGAGGTGTGTGGGAAGATGTACAGTCCATCAGTCTCAACAGCGGTGAAAGTGACGGTTGTGGAGAGATCACCCCAAGTAATAGTGTTTTCACCAGCCACCCAGGCGTTGGCATCACTGAGTTCAGCAGAGTTCAGAGAACCACCAGCACCAAAAGTGAATGGAAATGATATGGAACCGGAGACAAAAGAGATCTGGGCAGCCTCAGCAGTGACAGTACAGGTCAACTCTGAGTGGTCAAGAATGTAAGATCCTTGAACGACAGTACACTCCATGATAGTGATACCGTCAACCGCCACACCGAGGACGCCTGAGTCCCCGAGTTCAACACGGTATACATTGGGCATATCTATAGTGTAGCTGTCACCTTCAACAAGCCCATTTCCAGAAAGTTCGTAAGACAGCGTAGCCGTCCATACATCCATGGGCTTGGTGCCAGACCCTGAGATGGAGAGCGACGTGAACACATCCGCTGCCTTCACCAGCCCAAACAATGACACAAAAAGTAAGAGTAATAGCATTAGGCTGTGTAAGACAAATGCAAAAACATATGGGGGAATGGACCAGTATTATAAAAGACCGGAAAGACTCACGGATAAGTGAGTTGATGCAGAACTTCGAGGCAGCTGCACCAGTTTTGAGGCCCCCCCCCCGAGCTGTTAAAAACAAAGTGGGCCATTGTAAGGTTTTTCAGCTGGGTTCAGCATTGTCTTTGGTGTTCAAGGAAGGGTTCTTTGTTCTGAGCATCGAGATCATCATCAACACCAACATCATCATCAGCATCAACACCAGCAAACACACCAAAAACCCGCACCAACTCCACCACAACCGTTTTACAACACAAAGAAAACCAAGCAAGCGGCTGCAGCCGAACAAAAGTTCTTGCATTAAAGGAGCCTCATCTCATAGTCTTTTGTTTCCTCTTTGGGGTTCCAAAGGGGAACGACTTACGCGCTTTTCTGGCTTTTTCCTTACATCCATTTATCGATTGGAGTCTCAAAAGGGCAAAAAAAAATTCTATAT
The DNA here is from genome assembly GCA_030563225.1 of Petasospora hungchunana. Taxonomy (NCBI): domain Eukaryota; kingdom Fungi; phylum Ascomycota; class Saccharomycetes; order Phaffomycetales; family Wickerhamomycetaceae; genus Petasospora; species Petasospora hungchunana. The sequence goes on along the minus strand of JAKUBL010000012.1, from coordinate 52,063 downwards.
TAAAATAAAAAGTAGCCTCAAAAAAAAACACACAACTAGATCCCATCTCTGACTTCAAGGAACTGTAAATACCACTTACGTGTCCACTGACGGGCCTTCTTTCCCCATATGATTGTTGGGATTGCAAGCATCATCACACCAAAGTTGATCACTGCTAGTGCGATGTAGACGTTCTCAGTTCCCGAAGCCTCGAGCCACAAGGAGCAGGTGAAGGTGAAGATGCACGAGATGGTGTTGTTGATCACAGCAACACACACCATCGATTCCAAGACAAGTTCAGAGCCTTCCATCGAGTAGGACAGAGCAATGTCACCACCAGAACCGTAGGCAAAGCCGATGAATCCCAATCCAACGTACATCACTGGCCATGGAAGGTTACGGGCAGCACCGATACCAAACATTAACAGACCGGCAGAGCCAAAGATTGCGGTTAGAAGCGCAAAGTAGAGTCTGAACTCGGCCTCGACGACACCGTTGTTACGACGAGCCATCCATAGTGTGAAGTAGTCCGAGAGGTATCCTGCGTAAATACATCCAAACACAGAACCAATCAGACACGGAATGTTCATGATCGCAACACCGACGTTGGAGTAGTTGTATGGTGGATCGTAGAAGAAGGTGTCCTCAGTAGTGAGGTAGAACGAGAGGAATGCATTCTGAACACCCCAGAACAAACCAGAGAGTAAAATTCCTGGGAAAGTGAACATCTTGAGGGTGATGATAATGTGTTTCCAGTACTGCTTGAACCCAGTTCCTTTCAAGTTGGAAGCCGGTGTGATCAGCGCAACACGCTTCCAGTATCCGTTCATTGGTTCCTTTGACCCATCGATCAGCTCTTCGTGCAATTCTCCTCCCTTGACTCTGACATTGACATCCTCCTTGGAATGGATGGTCTTTTCGTCACCAGAGTCATCTCCTTTGGTCGAGGACATGAGCGTAGTTCCATTGTCCACACCAGTCACGGACATCTTGGAGTTGAGAGGGGTGATGTATCTCTGTCTCTCAAACGCTGTTTCCTCAGTCAAGAACATCAACACGAGCATCAACGCACCAGAGATGATCGCACCGGACCATCCGACCCATCTGAACCCTACCAGGTTCGACATGAAGTTTCCAATGAGCGGGGAGAGGTATGTACCGACAGATGTGGACAAAATGTACACAGTCAAGACTGTTCCGAGTTGATGTTGATAGTAAATGTCTGTGAGGGACAACTGGACTGCGGCCTCTGCACAGGACTCGGAAATCCCGACAAACAACTGAGACCAGATCGTGTCCGAGGTGTCCTTGGAGAAACCAAACCAAATGGCACCGATGAGTCCAAGTCCAATGGAGATCAAGTAGGGCACTTTTCTACCGTACAGGTATGAGAAGGGAGCGAGGAAAAGCGTGCCGTAGCCAATACCAATGAAGAGAACACCAGCTCCAGTGTTCATCGCATCATAAGAGATGCCGTACATCTCGTTGAGAGAGTCCTGTGTCGAGCCAGCATCGTTCGAAGTGGCAGCAGTGAATGCCGTCACAAAAGCCATCACTGCGAAATGGGCGAGTTTTCTCTGTTTGGACCAGTTGAGCGGGTCATTTGGAGAGTCTGAAGGCTGTGGAATGAGAATGACGTCGCCGTCCTTCTTGAGACGGTTCTTGTACAAAACTCCATTCTCGAGGTTGGACGAGGAGTAAATGTTTGTTGTTCCTGGAACAAAGTCTGGATGGTACTTGTTTGTGTATTGGTCCATTGTCAGCTTTGCATAATAGAGTTAAAGAGGGTAGAAGAGTGTCTCTCTTGTGAAGCGAGTGGTGTAAAAGATAGAAACAAAAGGGAAAAAAAAGCTAGTAGTTTCAAAGATAAACAAGGCATCAAATTTTTGTATCTTTTTTTTTTTCAGATGCCCCTTCTGCCGTTCCTTTTTGCGTGCGTCAACCCATTTTTTTGTGGAAGTTTCTCTCTGTTTTTTGTGTCACTTACAAGCAAACTACATAAAGGAATTTAAAAGCGTATAAAAGATTTGACAAAACAGATATATAGAAGCTTGTATCAATACAAATGGAACAAAGTCCCTGGTGTGCAGCTGGCCTCTCTCCATAAAGAGACCATCCATCACCGCACACAACAAGGGAAACCAAGCCAAACGAAGTAAAAGCAGTCATAGACCTTCACAAATATATAAAGAAAAAAGGGGAGGGAATAAAAAAAAAGGGGGAGGAGTAAAAACAAAAGAAACAATAATAAAAAAAAAAGGGGGGACGAGGAATAGTAACACATCTCAAAAGGCAAACTCCTTGAACAGAGGACCAAAGTCCTTACAAAAAACCATCTCCTTGACATTTGACATTTCATCCTTGAGCTGCTTATCCTCCTCGGTCTCAAGCATCTCCTTCCACAAAGCAAACCCTTCCTTGGCTCCATTCTCCTTCTCCGCAATCTCGCACACCTTGTTGATCACGTCCGAGGTGTACAGCTTCTTCAGGTACAACGTATGTGTGTTGTGATTGTACTTGATGGTCAATGCCTTGCTGATCACGTCGTAACTGACATAGAGGTTCGAGTTGCAATTCTCCGTCTTGAGCCTTCTGGAATGGAGTGCGCTTGGAGAATGCGGGTTTGGAGATTGAGACTTTTGTACGGTTTTAACGTCCTGTTTGCACTTGTAGAGCAACTTGATTGTCTTTGGGAATGGTTTTGTAGAGAAATTCGAACTTGACTTGGAGAAACGGAATCCCGATCTCTCCATGACCCTAAAGATGTACGTCTTGTTTAAGGCAATCACAACGTCACCCAAGTTACTCTTATCTCCATGTTGGACAAACACAGGAATCTCATCACCGCACTTCTTGAGAAAGATGACGTTGCGCAAATTTTCGGATTTCCCCGCCTCGACGCGTTTCAAATACTCTTCAAAGTCACCAAATACGTTGGCCATCTTCCAAGGGTTATCCACACAGTTCTCGCACAAGTTGTAACGGCCATTGTCGTTGATGGAGCGCTCCCTTTCGCAGTACAGACAGATGTTTGTACTCTCCTGTTCCTCCTGTTCCTCCTGGTGTTGTTGTTGGTGGTGCTGCTGGGTTGGTTTAGAGTCAGTTTGCTTACCGGCAGTAAATGCAGCAATGTGGCTAGCCACTGACTTCAAAATGGGGGATTTAGTTAAACTCGCCTTATCGCCAATTCCATTCTCCTCCTCTTCATCTTCGGTTCCTTGCTTGAGCAGCGACTCATCAATCGGGATCTCCTTCTGATCAATCACAGCTTGAACAGGCATCAACGGTGTGTGGTGGTGTGCCGCGATACCCCCGGAAGCGACCAGCGCGTCGCGCGACTGGTCGTACTGGTGGATCTGTGGTGGGCCCTGGTTGCCGTTGTTGCTGTTGCTGTTGTTGTTAGCATTGGCATTAGCATTGGCAGCGGCATTGACTGCTGCGTTAGCAGCGTTGACTGCCGCGGACACGGCGGCGTTCAACTGCTGTTGCGCCAAATGCATCTCTGCCTGGCCACCGTGGACCGCGTCATGAAGCTGCTGTGCATCGCTCTGGGGCATTGCACCCGTAACCTGACGCGCCATGTTGATGATGTTCTGTTCAATCTCGTGTGCCTTCTTGCTGTGGAGGTCGTCGTCAAGCGGTTGCCCCGTCAGCTGCGCCTTCTTGATGCGCTTCAGCTTGCGCTCGATCTCACGACACGGCTTGCACGTTCTGTAACGCGCCGTCTCCATCGGCTCATCATCAGGTCTCTTCTTCTTGCACCGGCGGCACACGTTGTTGGCGGTGTTGCCAGCCATTTTTTATTCTTTTGCCACCCTGTTTTGTATGGGGCTCCGTTGGAAGGGAAAAAAGGAAGGGCTAAGCCGTTCTTGTGAATCTGCGTATGGGGAAAAAAGGGGGATCTGTCACTCTCAATGGGCGGGGGCCTCTTGAAAGAAGTTCAATCTCGATTGTTTTGTGTGGAATCCCCCCAAAGCCTGATCGCGGGTTGTGGGAAAGGAAGGGATGGTAAACAAGCCGAGAGAGGAAATAGTCGGTCCGCGAAAATTTTTCTTCCTCTTTTTTTCGCGACTTCCTATTCGCGAATCTTTCGCGAAGATGTGTGTCTACCGGTTTTATGTAAGCGATTAGTAATCAATTATGTAATCAATTGATTACATAATCAGTGTTATGTTTGTGTGTATATATATATGTGTGTGTTTGTATTACTCGTATAGGTATATATCAATAAACAAGGGCTGACAAGTCTGTGATAGACTCAGTGGACCCCTCAAGCTGTCCGTTAGCTTCTTCCATATCCCTTTGGAACTGCTTCTTAACAGCATCAACCAGTTCAGGACTCTTCAACAACTCCAATGCAACCATTGCAAGACCCATCCCGGTGTTTGCACCAGATTCATGAGCCTGTTGAGTCCCAGCAGCCTTTTGGAAGGTCTTTGTGTGAGGCCCACCTCCAAGTGGGTTCTCCACATAAAACATTGGATGTAATGATGGAATTTTCCAAGAAACGTTTCCTTGATCTGTAGAAGCACCAATACTACCAGTACGACGATCTTCTGAAACTTCTGGAATTGAAGTTCCAAAGAGATTGTTCATATACCCTCTGAATCTCCCTGCAAGCACGTCATTGGAAATATGGTTGAAATAACAAATATCCTTATCAATCTTGTACTTACAACCAGTTGCCAATGCACCTGCTTTGATACAATTTGTAACTTTAGCTTCCAATTCCTTCATTCTCCCTAAAGTTGGAGCTCTAACTGCGAAATTTGCTTGGGAATGACCAGTGATGATGTTTGGAGCTTGTCCTCCATCACTAACGTTCAACTGAACAATATCAGTAGGTAATAACTGTTGTCTCAATACAGCAATTGCATTATACATGACAACAATTGCATCCAATGCATTAATTCCTTGCCATGGAGAAGCAGCAGCATGTGCTTCTTTACCAAAATATTCAACAGAAAAGTTTTGAATAGCAGTTGATAAACAAACAGATTTCGTTGGAACATGAGAACCATGACCGATAAGAGAAACATCAACACCATCATATGCACCGGCATCAAGTAATTGGATCTTACCACCACCACGTTCTTCTGCTGGGGTTCCAAACAATTTCACAGTCCCTGGAATATCAAATTTCTTCATTGCTAATGCAGTTGAAAGTGCACCAGTGACACCACAAAGAGAAATAAGATTATGACCACAAGCATGTCCAATACCTGGAAGTGCATCATATTCGGCATTAAAAGAAACAATTGTAGTTTCTTCCGTGGCATTGTGTTTAAACTCACAAATAAAAGCGGTGGCAATTCCATGAGCACTCTTGGTGATTTCCCAACCGGGTTGTTTCTCCATATACGAAGTCAACGAAGAATGGGCAAATGTCTCTTGATAAGCGAGTTCAGGAGTTTCCCAAATGGAGTGTTGGAGGGTGTATAGCTCCTCATTGCGGGCTTTGATCTCTTGTTGGATAAAGTCTGTGACCTCTTTTGGTAATTGAAACATTTTCTGATCTCTTGGGGAGAGGATTAGAAGAGAGAGAAAGCATACAGATAGCGAGATTTCGTATATCGGAGGTGGGGGGCCGAGATTTTAAATCCGATTCGGCGGAGATTGCCGGATTCGGTGCGCGTAACACTATTGGGGGAGGGCTACGTAAACAGACAATGGTACCTCTCTCTCCTCTTCTTCTTCTTTCTTACTCTTTACAAAAGCTGGTTCAATTGAAGTGAATCTCTCGTGTCCTCCATAATATATCAGATAACCCCTAGAGCATCAATTTTGATTGCTCATGGTTTCACTTTCATAGACACTGTATAGACATGTGTGTGTGTTTTTTTTGGCATTATCCCAGTAACTTCCCCCCAAATCAAAACAACTACAAAAATAGGACCCTTTTTCTTCTTCTTCTGTTTCTTCCCACATTGAAAAGGAAAATGCCCAAATGAGGTTCTGGTGTCTTTTCGCACTCGTTCAAACGTCAATTGCCGGTACATTACACCAGTGTGCTCCTCTGGCCAATGGAACAGAGATCTGGCTCACTGCAACCCGTAATACAACGTGGTTGGTTTATCATTATCCACTCGCACTCCACTCGAACATCCCCTTTGACTTTAATGACCTGCCCATCCATTTCTACTCAGAGACAGACGACTTTACGGTGTGTGGTCTCGCAGAGTGGGAAGGTAACTATTGTAATGTGTTTGGTTTGTTCACTCTACGCAGTACAAAGACTTTTAAAGAAGATAATGGATCAGTGCCCGAATCGTTCAACTGGTGGGACAGGTTTGAGGAAAAATATGCTAAAGACCTTCTTGTGAATGAGTTTGTATGGTGGGATGATGGACATAGAAAAGTTGTTGTTCCTTATGATGGAGCGTGGTGTGTTGGTGTGTATCAGGATGGACTTTACTCTCCAGATGCCGAGATTTGGTGGGGAGAAAGCGTATTGGATTCTTTAAACATGAATTGCTTCCTTTCCCTGGCAATTATATCTTATTTTGTCCAGATTTACTGTGATTGGAGAAGAAGGAATTCCTCATTTAAAGGCCAGGTTTTCATACCTTTGAGTGGAATTCTCTGTTCTTCTTTACTCTACTATGATTTGCAAAGTTCACCCATGAGTTCATTACTCTGTGCTATATTTGCCTCGATATGTTATTTCTTCCTGTATCGTCTCACTTTCTTGCTTTCATCCACTACAAAACTTCCGAAATCGTTCACCATTCTTTCCCTATGTACAGCCATCGCCAAGTTTTTACCTTTATCCAACCATTGGCTCTGCTCTCCATTATCACAGATCCTGGAAACATCAACATGGTCCTTCATTGCCATTCACACCAAACCTGAACTCCATCGTATCAGAAAAATTGGCATACTACTCATCTTATTCATCTTTTTACTCCAACACATTGTTCTATCCTACAAAACAAGCACTTTGCTCCATGCGGAAAATCCTACAGAAAAGACATGGACACAAAAAACATATATTATGCGTATGGAACTCGCTAGTTCGGGATCGTTATGGTGTGTTGTGGACAAATTGGGTTGGTTGGTACTTCTTGGTATCTTAGAAGCCGGTTTGTCATGAGGGAATTTGCGCACCACCATTTATCTATACGGCAAACTGTCTGTCAAGCATTCCAAGGGTTTATAAACCAGGATATGGACCCCCTTTTTTTTTACTCTTTGGCTAGATTCAGATGTGATATTTTAGCATGACATATAATTTTGTTGATGTAGGAATCCCTCCCCCCTTTTTGGGGTTAGAATGCCACCAACTTGAAAAGCTGGAAGCGTTTCACGTGTATTTATACGGCAAAGCTTTCTCAAACTTACACACAAACAGATTTTATAAATCCCCTTTTCTTTTTGGATTTCATGCGTGGCGGGAATTATATTTCGAAAGAGAGTTTGATCCGTGTTGCTTCGAGGATCAAGGGGGTATAGCACGAATATCAACTATATTGCGCTCTGGGGGGTTTTGAGTATAAAAGGGGAGAGCAATGATTCTCTTCTATTTCCTTATCCTTACATAGCTTGCTATAAACATTCAATATGAAGTTCTCCCTTATTGCCCTTCTCGCCTCCTCTGCTGCTGCTTTTTCCATCAAGTTGAAGACCCACATCGCCAAGGTTGATGGTGTCCAATACCTCTCCTCCATCCATGAAGGAGCAGGCATCAACTACGTTTTTGCTGGAACAGCTGGTGAGGTTTTTTCTTATGAGAGTGCCTCTGGTTTGATCTATAAGTCAATCACCTCCGACACCACTTCCTACAACATGACGTTGTCTGTCGTTGATGAGAAAAGTACCTTCCCTCAGTTACAATTGAGCGTTACTGCTCCAAACGCACGCTGGTCTGTTGATCCAAATGGTGATTTGAAAGGAACTCTCAACGGAAAAGATGTCAAGTTCTACTCTGGAAAGAACACTGGTGATCCATATGGATACTCCAAGAACTCTTATGCTATTGGTGCAACCGGGGAGCCAATTACCAACTATGATATCCATGGTGTCGAACAGGCTCAGGTTGTTCAAGTTTCTGTTGAGTATATTGATACTTGCTAAATAGGCTCTTGTTTTTTTTTTTCTATTCAATGGGGCTCTGTGCTTTTTTTATTTGTGTTGGTGTAGGTGTTTGTAAGGACTCCCCCTTTTTTTTTGCTTTATGAAGTCATCGGCTTGAGAAGCTCAAAGACCATTGCATGTGAAGGTGATTGATTCGTGAGTCACAGTGTTTCTTTGGTGTAAAAGATAAGTTTTCACGATTGTCTAAGAACGTCCATTTCAGTATGGAATGTTCTTGTAGAGAGAACAACAGATGAAAAAGAGCATAAAAGTGCAGCAGAACCAAAGCAGCATTTTCTGATGTTTTTTTTGGTGTTTTTCCAGGTATATGGACTATCTAGAGTAAAAGCAGGGGAATCATTGTCTATAAATGCTTATTTATCCATGTTCTCAAATGAGTGATTTTTTATGTACATCAACCTTCTCATTACACACACACAGGCACATGTGACGCAAAACTACACTCGCAACAAAAAAAGGCACATAGCCAAGTCAATCTCTGCAAAAAAAAAGTCACTGTTTTCTCATTTACCTGTCATAGTGCCATGGTAATAAAATGTCCATTTCAATCTACTACATCCATCATTGTCTCCTAAAACCCTCTCGCGTAGTAGAACGGCAACAAAGGGATGCGAAGAGCTACAAAAAAAACCATAACAGTAGAGAAATTCCTTTCTATCTATTCAAGTTTTTTTTATTTATGCAGATTCCTTGGCACGAGAAAGAAGAGCCTTTGCACCTTTTGCCACAGTTGGACAATAATGTTTCTCCAACAAAAGAGTTTCCCATATCGTTGCAGCCTCTGCATTTGCTCTTGTTGGGACATCAGCATCAAAAATGAATTTCCCATTAGCAACTCGATCATCTGTAGAGAAAGCTCCACCAATTTCTGAATAACGTGCCATAAGTTTTTCCAAAAATTTGAGGAGGGCAATGGAAGATTTTTCAGGGGTATGAAGTAATCCCATTGAGATTCTCTTTGAAAAAGCCAATGCACGAGTCTTTGAACCGTTCTTTGATTTGAAGAAGATGTTCTCGAGTCCACGAAGAAGAAGTTCGATACGTGTAGACACATTCACTGCTGGTTTTGTTGTCTCGTTACTAAGCGGGTCGGCGAGTCGGAGTGTCTTATGTGAGAACTCAATGTCTGCATCTTGTGAAACGTCAAACAGGATACGGTACAATGAATCCACAAAGCTCGTGAGATCAACAGCAACCTTATACTGAGAATGCTGTGCAACAAGTGCAAATGCTGTAGCAACAGCCAATAGAATCTGGCGAGTGGTGGAGCGACCAGGTGTATACTCCTCTTGCTCCGAATGTTTGATAATCTCTCTGAAAACCTCGAGGAAATCTCCCAAAAGGTCAAAGTTCGCCATGTGACCAATACGTGCGAGTCCTTCGAGAACAGAAGCCATCAAATTCTGAGGTCTGTCTTTTAACACTTCCAAGTATAGTGCAAGAAGCATCTTGAGGATATCAGCCTGGAAACGTTCTCTTTCTTCTTCGGAAACTTTTTGCTCTGCCTTACGGATTTCTTCGTCAATCTCCTTTCTCTCTTTTCTGGCTTTTCTCTCCTTCTTGGACAAGTGAACCCTATCTTTTTTTTTCAACTTCTTCTTCTCCTCTCTTTCCTCTTCCGAGGCGTGCGGGTCGTAGTCGGAGAGGATGTTGAGTGAGAGGAACACGTTGAGTACAGATTCATCGACTTTGTACTTTCTCGATCTCAGTGTCTTGGACAACAGTCTCACCACGTCGTAGGAAACATCACCGGTGTCGTCTTTGCTCAACAGTTCTTCCAGCGTTTTGATACACTGTGCAAAGATCGGATCGTTCTTGGGTGAGGGCTTACACACTCTTCTCACAAGCAAAACAAGCACATCAGGACGATAGTTGAATGACCTGAGTGCAGAAGCGAGTTCACAAGCGGCTTTCACAGCGAGTGTTGCCATCTCTGGGTTCTTCTTCTGGTTCTTGGAGAATTCTGTAAGAATCTCAATGTATGTTCTGTAATTGAGAACCAATGTCTGTTCGAAATTACGCAACTTGGCAACGTCTTTGGACACTTTTTCCTTCTTTTCAGCATCTGAAAGCGGTCTGATTCTGTATCCGGGGGCAATTGCCTTCAAGACTGGAACTGAGGCCAAAAGAGAGAATCTCGAAGTGTTTGGGTTTCTGGATTGTGCCATCTTCAACAGACGTTGGAAAGAACCAATGTTCTCTTCTGGCTCTTCAATGAGTTTCTCGACAATCTCGGCAATCTCCTCTTTCAATGCAACAATCTTTTCCGCCGTATCAGGCTCGTCCTCTTGTTCTTGATCATCTTCATCTTGTTCTTGTTCTAGTTGATCCTCATGATCTTGGTCTTCCTCTTCTTCCTCTTCTTCTTCTTCCTCCTCCTCAACTTCGCTCTCAACACGGGCAACAAGCTCAACCTTACGTCCCCTTTTGATCGGTAATGCACTCATATCACGCACTTCCTGCTTAAGAGCCCTTGGTCTAAGTTCATAGTCTTGTTCCTCATCTTCCCATCTGTTGAGGCCATTAGCAGCATTGGCAAGTCCCAACGAAAGCTCAGCATCCTGATCTTGTTTCTTCCTCTTTCTCTGCTCCTCCACGAATCTGCTGCTTCTCTTCTTTGCCATTTTTTTGAAGCCACTTTTGGTGGAAAATATCTTGAAACAGAGAAAGAAAGAGAGCTCATCGCTTGGAAAGTTAAGAAAAATCTGTGTGGTGTTTGGATGTTTCTAAATGTCCTATTTGGGACATTTTCGCGCCTTTTTTTTGTTGTTTTTTTTTTGTTGTTTATACTTTGTCGTTTTAAACAACAATTAAAAGGAATAAAAGTGGTTCTTCTCTTTTATGAGTTTTTGATTTGAAGTTTGTGTTTGTTTTATTAAAAGATTCTACGTGTTCGTTTTATTTGAAGTGGATTGAGCCTTTTAAGAAACAAAAAGAAAGAAACAGATGCTGAAGATGAGTAACAAGGACGAGGTAAAGGAGCTTCGCTTCGTCAACTCGTCAGCCAATACGGTGGCCAACACACACAAACGCAAGATGAGGCCGTCTTTCAAAGCACAAGGACTCTATCCTTCAAATCCACAAACTTCACAACGGAATCAAGAATCCGTCGTCATTGAAAGCAACTTTTCGCAATTCAGTACACAACAGGATACAACTTCAAAATATGTTTTCCAAGTCAACGTCAAGAGACCACCTGGAAGACCTAGAAAGCATCCTGTGGGAGAAATTAAGGCTAAAAGACCACAAGGACGTCCTAGAAAGTATCCAATTGAAGTTTCTGGTACGACATCATCATCGGCCAAGATTCAAAAGAAACCAATAACAACAACTACAACAACAACAAACAAACAATCGAAACAAGAAACACAGATTCCTGTGGATACACAACTTCTCGAACAGTCATTACAAAATCCTGAACCTTCAGATACATCCAAACGTCATGGAAAACAGTCAAAGAATGATCATGATGAAGAAGAAGATGATGTTACAAGTGTAGCTGCTGCTGCTGTTGCTGCACACTTATTACGGTCTACTCAAGACGGAAAATGAATATATATATATATATATATATTAATGACACCATTTTTTGCTTTTATATAAACATATATGTATTCTGATGGTTCATACATCTGCTTAGTCATATATTACATAATCAATTACATAATCAAACAACCCCCCCCCCCCCC
>JAKUBL010000012.1:0-40291 GCA_030563225.1 Petasospora hungchunana | reverse complement strand
ACACAGATTTCGCGAAAAGAAATTCTCGTGGGGGCAACAACTTTTTATATGGACAAGACCGGGACAGAAAGAAAGAAGCCATCAGCTGTTTACTACCTTCCACCAAAAAAAGAGAGGGAAAAGGGAAAAGGTAAAAAAGAAAAGGGAAGAAAAGACCCCTCTAATATACCAATTAAACACAGCTTGATTTAGAAATGCTCAGAGCCTCCACCAGTGTTCTCAGACGTTCCCACAGGGCCTTCCACGCTGTTTCGGCGCTCAGAAAGGCCGAGGTGTTTAAGATGCCGGCGATGTCTCCAACGATGGAAAAAGGAGGAATCACATCGTGGAAGTTCAAAGAGGGCGAATCGTTCTCGTCGGGTGACGTTCTGCTCGAGGTTGAGACCGATAAGGCAACAATTGACGTTGAGGCCCAGGATGATGGTATTGTGGCCAAGATCCTCTACCAAGACGGTGCCAAAGATGTTGATGTCGGAACCCCAATCGCCGTTATCGCGGAACCGGGCGATGACTTGGCCACCTTGGAGATGCCAGACCTCTCATCTTCTTCTTCTGAAGCTCCAAAATCTGCTTCTGCTCCAGCTCCTGCTGCTCCAGCTGCTCCAGCTCCAAAGGAAGAACCACAACCGAAAGCCAATGCTCAAACCAATGCTCCTGCTCCAGATGTCTCGGGAAAAGCTAACCCAAAGCAAACCTTCTTCCCATCTGTTGCCTCACTTCTCGAGGAAAATGGCATTTCTCGTGAAATTGCAATTGAAAAGATCACTGCTACAGGTCCCCAAGGTCGTCTTTTGAAAGGTGATGTTCTTGGATACCTCGGTAAGATCTCCAAGGACTCTGCCAATGCTATCGCATCTTTCATCAATTCTCATTCCAAGCTCGACCTTTCCAACATTGAGAAACACATCATCGAATCAAAGCCAGTGGCAGAAGCAGCCCAAAAGAAGGCTGAAACCCCATCAACAACAAAGAAGGTTGAAGCCCCAGAACCAATTGTCCAAACCTTCTCTCTTGAAAACGTTCTTGCGCTCAAGGACGAAGCTCCAGAACTTGGAATCAGATCCTTCTCCATCGCAGAATACGTTCAAGGTGCATCTCAAAGAGCTGAACGTTTTGCTTATCAACTTCATGCTAAACAAAGCGATTATTACGATCCAATATTCGAAGAATTGGTTGCTCCTTCCAACTCCATCGATAGATTCTCCATCAAATTGGACATTCCATCTGTTCAAAAAGCTTCTACAGATCCTCTTGACTTTATGGATGAAATCATTTCAACTCCATTATCAACACCATCAAATGAAGTTAAAGTCACTCTCATTTTGAATCCAAAGGCATCAGACGCAAAGGAAAAAGCTGCCTTGTACTTGCAAAAACTCGCTCAGTACTTGAAAGTCAACTGAGAGTTGTATTTATACGAAAACACACAAGATTCACGATTATATTTTGTTTTATCTAGTATATTTTATAATAACACCCAAACACCAGTGAAACAAACCCAGACACCAATGTATATATTTTTAATGTGACTTCTTTAGGGGAGAGTTATTAAAATAGAGTTTATTGGGTGATACCACGTAAAGGAGTTTTTGGTGTTTTTATATATATTGGTCTTTTATTTTTGTATCAATTGGGAGGAAAGTTTTGTATTTGTTTAGATTATACTAAGATTTCAACTAAAAGTTCTCATTTCTTACTTCTAGAAAAGATTCACAATTATAAATATATATCGATTACAGCTAATTGCAAATTATATTGATACAATCAAAAAACATTTACACATAAAAGAGATGATGAGCTCATAACTTCTTTCTTCACATCAAAACAAAGATTTAAAATTAAAAACACCAATCAATCGCCTTCCCCCCTTAAAACATTGCTGACCCGTCGATAATTGACAGTCTCCCCCCATTTAGAAAAAAAAAGAAAGTGAAGCTCATCACATATATGTCCTTGTCCTTTTACCTTCAAAACTTCTCTTCCAAAAAATGCTAAAACTACGAACTTCTCCTCTCCTAAATCTTTACCGTTTTAAATCATCACTTTCTTTTACAAAAAGACTCGCAAAACTTCAAAACTCACCTTCCCACTCCGAGTACAAAGCACTTTTAACTCATGATGATATCCCACAACATATTGATTCCGTTTCTTCGGTTTTTGAAGTGGTTTCTAGAGATGAACAATTGAAAGCAGAACAAAAGGCTGAATTGCACAATCTGGTATTGAAAGAATTGTTAAAGTACGATTCGAGTTTGGTGAGTGTACATATGAAATCTTTGGAGAAGTTGAATGCAAAGATGGATTTGAAGGCATTGGAGGAGGTGATTAAGATTAATAAAGGAAGGGTTAACTCGTCTTGGGAGATCTTTGAGAAATGGTGTTTGGAAAATCCGGAGTTGTTGGAGAAGAAACAGCTGCAGAGTGTCATCAAGTGTGTTTTGGAGAAGGTGGTATATGGAGATCCAAGCGAACAAGAGGAAGGATTCAAACTGCAAAAAGAGGCATTGTTGAGGGCTGTATGGCTGATGAAGAACTTGGACTCGGTTCCAAAAGAGATCAAGGATCATGTTTTGCTCGAAGCTGTCAAATCCAACGAGCTCTCTTTGGTGAGTGCATTAGGTATTGATACTCTTGAACAGCTTTCCCATTTGAGTCCAGCAGATGACAAATTGATGATTCATTGGGCCAATTTTGGTGACAAGGAACTCAAAAGGGAGAAAGTTGCTCATGAATATCTTCCATTGTTGGAAAGAATTCTCGTACTTCTCTCTAAGCAAACACCAATCAACAATGAACTATGGAGTGACTCTACATCTTCCAAATGGGACTCCATCAACACACGGATTCCCAGCTTATCAACCAAACTCCCAGAGATGCAAGAAATCAATCATTCTGAACTCTTTAACAATCTCGCATCTGCATTGGAACCATACACATCTTCTGAATCAACACCATATTCTCTCCGAATCTGTCTTTTAAAATGTTATGGAATCCACCAGAACAACATCCAGGATGCATTCAAACTTTACTACGACTTTATTGTTCATGACAAACATAATGTCGATTTCTACATGGCAACAATGACACAAATCTCATGTTTCAAAGCTGCAAAGGAGAAAGATTCAATGTATTTGAAGATTGCCGAAACGTTGATTCCTCCAGAACAGACACCAGTGAGTTCCCTTAGAGCCTTGATTTTGGCTAATGCGATGTTTGAAGGTGACAAGTCTTTGGATATTTATAACGAATGGATTTCCAAACTTTCAAGAACAAACAATGATGGGATTTCTCAAGGTGGAGTTTTGACCGAATCGTTGATTTTGGCATATTTGGCCAAAGGAGAACGTGAATTCGCATATGTGATCAGAGATGGTGCAGTGGATAACAAAATCTTGGATGGTGAAAAAGCTATGGATAGAGTTAAAGCCATTTTCAGAAGATATGGTGAAGTCCTTGGTGAAGAGGAGGAGACTGGTGAAAAGAATTTGATGGAAAATGAAATCTTGTTGGCGCTGGAGAGATTGTGATGTTACATATATAATTACATATATAATTGATATTTATTAGGTGAACTAATATTAGACTTCTCACTTGTTCTCTATCTTTAGGGACAAATAAAGGGTAAATAAAGGGACCCCCTTAGAAAACACCCAAACACCATCAACTTTCAAATCAAAACACGTCGTCATCTCTCAACTTCAACTCGTTTTAAAGACACGTTTGCTTCAAAGAAAAAAAGAACACACGTTCAAATACAAAAGAGAGGAACAAACAAACTGCTCATCTTACAAAATACTTTTCACAATGTCTCTCGACTCAATTACACATGTCCTGTCCGAATACTTTGAAGGCGCCATCGACTACAAATCACAGAACTGGGTCGAGAACATCTCTCAAGTTGCCCTCACAGCTGGCGCTGTTGCTGCGTGTATTGCCGGGTACATTTCACAACGTCTCGACGTGCTGAGTGGCGTCTTTGCCCTCTTTGTAGTGGCGACGCTGGTGATTGTGGTGCCTCCATGGCCACAGTTCAACAAGAGTGAGCCAATCAAGTGGCTCGATCCTGTTGTGCCGTCTATTGAAGTTGTTCTCAACAAATGATTTTTTTTTGTTTTTAAAGCTTCATATCAATTGCTAAATGGAAGAATGGAATGGGTAAAAATGGAAAAGAAATAAAAAAAGAGAGAAAACTCGGTCTCCCCATCTCGCGTAGATTCTCGCAAACTCTTCTCGGGAGAACAATACGACGCCCCCAGATTTTGTTTTTAAAAAGGGACTTCGATTCCCACATATTTTTACTTTTTTTTTCCCATTTCCCCCAAAGACACCAAAAAAGAAAAAGAAAAATGTCCTATCTCGGTCTTGATTTGTCCACACAGCAGCTCAAGGTGCTCGTCACTAACGACAAGCTTGCAGTGACACACAGCTACACGATTGAGTTTGAGAAGGACCTCCCACAGTACAACACCACCAAGGGCGTCTACACCGATGCGCAGACAGGAAGTGTTGTTGCGCCTGTGGCCATGTGGCTTGAGGCATTGGACACGATTTTGTGCAGAATGCAGACAGACGGGTTTGAGTTTGCGGAAGTTAAGGGAATTTCCGGGTCCTGTCAACAACACGGATCTGTGTATCTGTCATCCAAGGTACATGAGGCGTTCAAGAGTGCAACTCCGGACAAAGGGTTCCAACACGTTCTTGATGCAGAGTGTTTTTCCATCCAGAACGCACCGAATTGGCAGGATCACTCTACAGGGGAGGAGATCAAGGTCTTTGAAGAGTTCATTGGTGGGAAAGAACAACTGGCTAAGATCACGGGCTCGAGAGCACACTACAGATTCACAGGCCCACAGATCAGAAAGATCGCAAAGGACAAACCAGAGGCATATGCAAACACCGACAGGATTTCACTTGTCTCGAGTTTCCTAGCGTCGTTGTTTGTGGGGAAAGTTGCTGATCTTGAAGAAGCAGATGCATGTGGCATGAACTTGTACGACATTCCAAACAGACAGTGGTCTGATGAGCTACTCGCTGTATGCTCCTTGTCGCATGCAAAAGACGGTGTTGATGAGCAGAAGCGTGATGAGGCAGTCAAAGCTCTCAAGAAGAAGTTAGGTCAAGTGACGCGTGTTGGTTATGAAAATATCGGTGCAGTGTCCCAATACCTCGTTGACAAATACGGGTTCTCACCTGCATGTAAAGTTTATTCATTCACAGGAGATAACCTGGCCACGATCCTTTCATTGCCTTTGAACCAAGATGAATTGCTCATTTCTTTGGGTACCTCCACTACTGTGCTTCTCGTGACAAAGACTTATGCACCATCTTCAAACTATCATCTGTTCATCCATCCAACGATCCCAGATGCATACATGGGAATGATCTGTTATTGCAATGGTTCCCTTGCACGTGAGAAAGTCAGGGATGTTCTCAATGAGAAGTATGGCAAACCACATTCTGACTGGTCAATGTTTGATGAATTGTTGGATAAGTCCACTGGGTTTGACAATACTTTGGGCGTTTATTTCCCACTTGGAGAAATTGTTCCAGATCGTAAGGCACAGACAGTCAGAGCAAAGTTGAACAAAGATGGTTCTGTTGAAATTGTTGATTCGTGGAACGCTGAAGTGGATGTCCCTGCGATTCTTCATTCGCAAGCACTCTCATGTCGTGCTCGTGCTTCACCAATGATCTCCAAGACACAACCATTGGTTCCACAGTGTGAGGATTTAGAGTTTGATGAAAAGACAATTAGGGCAATTGATTTTTCACAGAGACCACATAAGGCAGTTTATGTTGGTGGTGCATCTAAGAACCTCCATATTGTTCGCAAGTTTGCCGAAGTTCTTGGAGCCGATGAGAACTTGAGATTTGACAATCCAAATGCGTGTGCATTGGGTGGTGCATATAAGGCTTCATGGTCTGTCTATAGAGAAGAAGGTGGAGATGATGGTTTCCATGCTTATTTGGATGAAAAATTCGATGGGGGAATGGAAGTTGTTGAAGCCCAGGACATGTGGGAGAAGTTTATTCCAGGGTTGAAGATGTTGAAGGAGATTGAGGACATCTTGGTGCATTAAAAATATATATATATAAACTTAGAGCAGTGTACATCTGCAGGACAATACCTGTCTGCAAGTTTACGTGTTTAGAAACAAACAAACAAAAAAAACATTCATGATAATCTATGCAATGTAAGTGTATGACACTGCAGTCTTTTAAAGACTTGAACAACAACAAACTAGAAACAATAAAAAAAAAAGCAAAATCAAATGCAAACATAACCAGAAAAACATACCCCCTTTTTTTTAAAAGGAAACATCCTTCCCAATAGCAAAACTAAAGAGAAGGAAAAAATTCAAGGCAGTGATGAACAACCAAATGGAAACAGCACACACATTCGTCAGCATGCTATTACTCATATCCTTGTACTCTTCATCCAAGTCCTCCTCCACTTCAAACTCATCATCAGCAGTTCCATCCACATTCATCAATCCAATGGATTCCGTGTGTGGTTTGTTGTTGACATTGACACGCATGATCTTCTTGGATGCAGTGAAGTAGATCAATGGAGCAGAGACGAATGGAAGGAGTAAGGACAACACAACTTGGGATGCATTGAGTGCGCCACTGAGTCCAGAACGACCAGCAACAAGCACGAGAATCAAACAAGGAGTGATTGCGACGGAACGGGTGATGAGACGTCTCACTGTTGGAGGAAGAGACCAGTGTAAGAATCCTTCAGAAACCATCTGTCCCGAGAGAGTACAAACGATTCCTGCGCTCTGACCCGAGAAGAGTAATGCAAGGACAAAGATGAGACCAGCCGTTTTGGACAAGTGGTCCGAGAGAAGGTTGTAGATGGAGAAGAGGTCAGTGTCTTCGACACCATTGAGCGTTGATCCTGCAACGATGAGGATGGCTGAGTTGACAAAGAGCGCCACTGTGAAAAGAGACACGATGAGTTCTGTGATGGTGTATGACATGGTATCGTCAATAGCTGCGAGACTCGGCTTGTAATCCGAATATCCGCTGTCCATTTCGACAGCTTTGTAGTTCCCGTTTTTCATGTCATAGTCCTTGAGACGGGACTGGACAAGTCCACTTCCCAAGTACAAGGAGTGGGGCATCACGGTGGCACCGAGGATGGCAAGGGACAAGTAGAGTCCATCTCCTTCAACAATTTCCGGACTTGGCAAGAACCCAGCCATCACGTCCTTGAAGACAAAGTCCACGGTGAAGAGCTCCACGCCGAAGCAGATCACGGTGAGGAGCACAAGCACGGAGACAAACCCTTCAAAGATGCGGATGATCTTCATGTCCCCGTTTGGTTTGTACGCCATCAGCACGATGAGCACGTCGACGATCGTGAGGATGACGCCGACGATGAGCGGCAGCCCAAAGAGGATGTTGAGGGAGATGGCTGTCCCAATGACTTCTGCAAGGTCTGTCGCGATGATGGCAACTTCCGCGAGGACATACACCACCAGATTGAGTCTCTTGGGCAAATGTTCTCTGCAGTTTTGCGCGAGGTCTAGACCCGTGACTGCGCCGAGCTTCGCGCAGAGGATCTGGAGGAAGACAGCGAGGACATTGGACAGCAGCACAGAGAAGAGCAGCTTGTACTGGTGTGCTGAGCCTGCAGCGACGGCGGTCGAGTAGTTGCCCGGGTCCATGTAGGACACGGACACCATGATGCCCGGGCCAATGAACTTGGAGTACTTGACGAGCACATGCTTCATCTTTTGGAGACGTGTTGTTTCTCTTATGAGCGGTGGTGTGAATGAGGAGGCCGGTGTTGGCGGTGAATTCGGGCTCTTTTCCCGTGTGGAGGAAGAGGACGCTTCTTCTGTGTCGTCGTCAATGACTGTCCGGCTGACCGAGCGGGCAATCTTAACAGGCTGGTAGGAATGTGAGTGTGTCTCCTCGTCGTCGCGCGGCTTGATGAGCCGGGACACGAGCTGTCGAGGCACTTGGTGGTCGAGTTTGGCAAAGTTCATGACTCGTGTCTTGTTTGGGACAGAATTTGGGTGTGTGTGTGAGTGAGTGTGAGTGGGACGATATATATATATATGAGGGAGAGATATAATAGGGAAATGAGAGCAACAAGACAGCAAGAGGAGAATCCAGCCACACCAAATAAAAAAACACTAGAGGTATATGTTTCCGTACTTTTTCCAACGGGTCAAATATCCAAAATCTTGGGTGGGAAAGTTGGAGAAATTTGGGGCAAAAACAAAGGGCGTTGTTTTCACCTTTTGACGCGGGTCAAAAAAAAAAGGCTGGGCTAACAACACCCGGACACCACACCATGTGGAGCTTCTAAAAGGAAAGTACAAACGAGCAAGTCTATAAATCTATAAAAGAAGTTGTATCA
Organism: Petasospora hungchunana; assembly: GCA_030563225.1. Lineage (NCBI taxonomy): Eukaryota > Fungi > Ascomycota > Saccharomycetes > Phaffomycetales > Wickerhamomycetaceae > Petasospora > Petasospora hungchunana. Next base: position 31,914 of record JAKUBL010000012.1, on the reverse strand, counting down.
GTATTTTCAGAGAGTGCTTTGGTGATTTCATCGACGACAGGTTTGAGGAAATCCTTTTTGTTGGGCACGAAATGGCCGCCGTCGTGTTCAAAGACGGCTTTTTCCCGGTACATCGCAGCCAAATACTTTGATCTAATTGCTGGAACCGAGTTATCGTTCTGACCGTAGATGAAGATGGATCTGGTGGACAAATCTTCAGGGACAGTGAAGGATGTGACGAATTTCTCGGTGATTTGGAGCTCATCTTCGGAATCTGGCTTTGGCTCTGTGAAGGAGTACCCGGACACATGGAGCGCAAACTTGAAGTAGTCCTGGACACCTTGGAGCTCTGGATAGGACTTGACGGTGTTTGCAATGATTGTGGAGACTGCAGCACCCTGTGAGAAGCCCACAATCCCGTCGTAGGGACCGTGTTCTTTGATATGGCTCACCACACTGTTGAGTGCGTCGGTGAGATCGAGGTTCTTGGAGACACTGTCGTGGTAGAACCAGGCCCTGTTGATGCCCGTGTCGACGATCTCCTCCCACTTGTCGTCGTTAATCTCGAAAGGGAGGTCCTTTTTTTCCAATATGACAGGACCATCAATGTACTCCATCTGGATGTTGGCTTTCTTCAGCAGTTTTCTGAGACCAGAAGACTTTTCCGAAAAGACTTTGCCATTCTGGAGGAAGCCGTGGAGACAGAGGACTTTGGACATGTTTATAAAGAGATACAAAGAGAGGAGAGACAAAAAGAGAAAAAAAAAGATTTCTAAACTCCAGTTCAAGTTGTAAACGCCGTAAAGTTGGCTCAGGGGGCAGTGCGCACAACCGCCTCGGATATCATGTGACCATTTCACCCGGAACACAAGCATTTTTTTACCCCAGATTTTCTTCCTAATTTGGAAGTTCCCCCATTACTTTGTCTGTCACAAAAAAGGAGAACAAATGCACTCAGACTTATTGACATATGGGCTATCCTATTTTATGTGTTTTTTGAGTTAAATGAGCTACTGCCATACTGTCGTTTAGACCCCCCGCACCAAAAAAATAAAAAAACTTGCTCGGTTTCCTTATGCAAGGGGGGGGGGGAGCATTTTGGCGATTGACTATGGCCTGTATTATTTGCTCAATTCTTTTGGTGCTGTGCATTATTTGCTCAATTCTTTGGAGTCAATTTTGCTCAATCCCTTTGAGGGAAGTACGGTTAGACACCTGTTTTAAATGCTAGCTTCCTGTCACGTCCGGCCTTCATCAATCTCTCTGTCTTCTTCCCCAAGTTCATCCACACCTAAATGCCTGTCTTGCCACATGGGTTCTCTGCCTCCGTCATCGAGAAGGACATGGGGACTGGCGAGGTCAGTGTTCTGGGACGAGATAACGATGGAGACAGCGACCAGATCGAGGAAGCGGATGCGCAGAAAGGAGTCCAACAGGTGGAAGCCATCGCAATGGTCTGGCCGCAGCGTTCTCTGTGGATCGTCTATGCACTCGTGTTGCTTGTCTACTTTGCTGTGTTGCTTCAGCAGTACGTCTCGGCGGTGCTCGTAGCCTACGTCACGTCTTCCTTTGCAGCGCATCCTCTCACCGCCACTGTCGGCGTCGTTGCCTCCGTCGTCAGTGGGTGTGCCAGTCTTTTCGTTGCCAAAGTCCTTGACGTGTGGGGGCGGCCCCAGGGAATTGCGCTGTGTACCGCCGTTGCAACCGTGGGCTACGCCATGATGGCCGGGGCGACAAGTGTCGAGATGTACGCGGCCGCCACGGTCTTCTCCACAGTCGGCAACAACACGCTGCTTGCCGCCATCAACGTGTTCGTCGCAGACACATCGGCCCTCCGCAGCCGCGCGTTGATGGTCGCCATCACCAGCTCGCCCAACCTCGCCACGCTGTGGCTGGGTGGCCCGGTAGGGAGTGCCGCCCTCTACGGTGTCGGCGGGTGGCCCTGGGGCTACGGCGCGTTCGCCATTGTGGTACCCCTCGTCGTTCTGCCCCTTGTTGTGCTGATGGTGTACTACGATCGTAAGGCTAGGAAGGGGGTGGGTGTTGTTGCTGGAGGTGCGGGGAGACCACCATCGCAGTCCATAATGTGGCACTACTGCCGTGAGTTCGATGCTCTGGGGCTGCTGCTCCTCACCTCTGGTCTTGCACTGTTCCTATTATCCTTCAACTTGTACACCTTCCAAGCCAGGGGGTGGGGATCTCCCATGATCATCTGCTTTCTGGTATTTGGTCTTGTGCTGATAGTTCTCTTTGGTGTCTGGGAGATCTTTTCTCCGGTCAAGTTCATCCCTTTCAAGCTGCTGGTCGACCGCAACATGCTAGGAAGCTGTCTCCTTGGCATGACGCTGTTCATCAGTTACTATTGCTGGTACGTCTTCTTCGCGTCCTACCTCCAGGTAGTCAACAACTTGAGTCCGACACATGCCAGCTATGTCGAGAACGCCTACTCTGTAGGGGGAAACCTATTTTGCATCGTCTGTGGTATCTACATTCGCCGCACAGGCCGCTTCAGAGACATCACTCTTTACTTTGCTATTCCGCTCTACGTCCTTTTCATGGGCCTCTTGATTCACTTCCGTGGTGAGGGTGACATGGGCTACCTCGTAATGTGTCAGGTCTTCCTATCCATTGCCTCCGGCGTGATCATGGTGACACCTCAAGTCGCTTCCATGGTGACGGCCCCTCATCAAAACATCGCCGTCATAATGGCCATAATCTCAATGTTTTCCTCCATTGGTGGTGCTATTGGCCTGACCATTGCCACAGCCATTTGGAACTCGGTCTTCCCCAAAAAACTTATTGAATACCTTCCCTTGGATTCCCAGACCAATTACGGATACATTTACGCAGACATCAACACCCAACTCAGCTATCCGGTGGGGTCTCCTACTCGTATAGCTATTCAGAAGGCATATACAGATTCACAGAAGATGATGCTTATTGCCGGTACAGCAATTTGGGTTCTTGGTTTCGTTTCTGTAGCCATTTGGCGTGAATCGGATGTTCGTAAGATAAAACAGGTCAAAGGAACGGTTATTGCCTAAACCTGTTTGTGCGTGTGTGTTTGTGCGTGTGTGTTTGTGCGTGTGGGTGTGTGTGTATGGAAAATAGCGTATATATGTTTGTAATTAGGTTATATGTATATATATATATATTTGTAATTAGGTCATTATATATGTTTAACATGACTACATAGACTAATATATAAAGACAGCCTTGAATAAGTCAATAAAAGCCTCGCATATCATATCACCCCGGAGTATTTTTTTTCTTTTTTTTCGTTTTTACCCCAGATTTTCTTCCTAATTTGGAAATCCCCTTAATTTTCTTGCCGTCTTTTCCACACACCCCACAAACAACTTTTGTGGGGATGGGTGGGGGGTTCTGTTATATATATATATATATATAAAGACACCCACCCTCTTTCATAACTTTCAAACCCTGCAAAAAATATAACGCAGAATGCCACACAACGAGTCCCTCCCAGAGACGATGAAGGCTTCGGTCTTCCAAGGCCCACGCAACATTGTTTACTCTACTGTTCCTACACCACACATTGAGTCTCCCAAAGATGCAATTCTCCAGATCAAGGCCACCGCATTGTGTGGAACAGAACTCCACATGTACAGAGGGGATGTTGTCCCCAAGAGTGCCGGCTACATCACCGGCCATGAGTTCAACGGCACCGTAGTTGCCATTGGTTCAGAAGTCCAAGGTTTCAGTGTTGGAGATGATGTTGTGTGTACTTTCACTTCCCAGTGTGGTGAGTGCTGGGCGTGTAAAGACGGGTTGAGTTCGAGTTGTGTCGAATCAAAGGTGTTTGGTACTTGGGCCCTCGATGGTGGCCAGGCTGAGTATGTGAGAGTCCCCTTTGCCGACCATTGTCTCTTTCCATTGCCAAAGGGAATGAATCGCAAGACTGCATTGTTGATGTCCGATATCTTCCCAACGGGATGGCTGTGTGTTAACAATTACTTCAAGAAAGTGTTGTACAACAAGTACAATATTGCAAATGACACGATTCTTCAATTGGGTGCTGGTCCAGTTGGTCTATGTTGTGTTGCTGCTGCTAAAGAAATGGGTGTCCGGAATTTGTACGTTGCAGACACCGTTCCAAGCAGATTGGCCCAGGCTGAGAAGCTCGGTGCTGTGCCAATCAACTTGAACGAGTGCAAAGACGTTCCCCTTTTCATCAAATCCAAGACAAATGGAAGAGGAGCAGATGCCATCTTTGAAGTTGTTGGAAATGCAGCAGCGTTGCGTCTCGGTTTTGACTGTGTTCGTTCAGCCGGGTTCATTTCGTCAATTGGTTATCACCATGAACCTTTGCCAATGGATGGACTTGAGTGTTACTTGAAGAACATTTCGTTGCAATTCGGTAGATGTCCAGTTAGATCCATCTTTGAAGATGCTTTCAAAGTATTTGAGAAGGTGGCTGACAAGTTTGACGACTTTATCGATACCTCGATGGGGTTATCCGAAGTAGCTGATGCCTATGACATCTTTGAACAGCACAAGGTGAGAAAAGTGGTGTTTGATGTGGGGAAATGAAAGGAGGGATTTATATAATAGCTAATATATAAGGGTGTTACCCGGACGTTGGAGAGAGTATAAGAGTTATGAGCCCTGGTGAGTTCGCGAAATTTTGCGTGCGATTCCATCTCTTACAATTTTGAGAAGCAGCAGCCCCATCACATCATATTTCTCTTTACAATCTTTCCCCTCCTCCTTCAAGCTTTCTTTTAAAAATGTCCTTAAAGGATCATCACTTCAGACACACAACGGCATCGCGGAGGGCGTCGGTTGTTTACGGCTCACAGGGCAAAGGAGGGCTCTACGTGCCCTCAGACTTCCGAGATGGGTTTGAGGAGGAAGAGCCTTCGGAGGTGACCCCTTTGACTTGTCATCATCTACATCGCACAGATTCACCGCAGTTGCTTCGGGAAGAGCGAGATTTGTTGAAAGACAACGACCTTCTTCCGACCGAGTCCAACATGCCGAGCGATGAGGAGAATATGATCAATACTACATGGGAAGAAGCAGTGACAAAAGGTCAAATACACACCTCAGTTCCTTTTGAAATGCGAACTTTGGCCCGTTCATCTGCTCCGTTGGTTGTCACATTTATATTACAAAACTCCTTATCTTTGGCTTCGATTTTTTCGGTTGGACATATTGGGAAACAACCCCTTGCTGGTATCACATTGGGTTCCATGACGGCGAATATCACAGGATTTGCGGCTATCCAAGGATTGACGACATGTCTCGATACGTTGTGTTCGCAGGCGTTTGGAGCGGGCAAAAATGAACTCGTTGGACTTCAATTTATCAGATGTTCGGTGTTTGCAATCACATGTTTTGCACCAATTGGATGTATTTGGGTATGGTATTCTGCTCCATTACTACGGCTTTTCGTTCCAGAGGGAGAGTTGATTGAAATTGCTGCTAGATATTTACAGATTGTGAGTGTTGGGATGCCGGGTTTTATCTTGTTTGAATGTGGGAAACGATTTTTGCAATGTCAAGGTGTGTTCCATGCAAGTACTTATGTTCTTCTCTTTTGTGCTCCTTTTAACGCATTGATGAACTATCTGCTCGTGTGGAAGTTTGAGTTGGGATACCAAGGAGCCCCATTGGCGGTGATGATGAACTATTGGTTGATGCCATTGGGATTGTTGGTGTTTGTGATGTTCAACAGAGATTGTTGGAAGTGTTGGCCAAAGGATTTCCGTATTCAACAAGCGTTTGAAAATTGGGCAAAGATGATTGAACTGGCACTTCCAGGAGTAATTATGGTTGAGGCTGAATTTGTTGGATTTGAAATTGTGACAATCATTGCTTCGAATTTGGGAACTACACAACTTGCTGCCCAAAGTGTTGTTTCTTCAATCTGTGCTTTGGCATATCAAGTTCCCTTCTCTGTATCCATTGCCACCGCAACAAGAGTTGCCAATTACATCGGTGCATGTCTTCCACACAATGCCCGCATCTGTTGTCAAGGATCAATGAATCTCGGGGTTATAGTTGGTATCATGAACAGTTTCATCATGGTTTACTTCCGTCGTGAAATCACACATTTCTTCACGAATGACCAGGATGTCATTGATGAAGTCTTGCTAACTATGCCCGTTATTGGATTCATGGGGATAATCGATTGTATCAATGCTTGTTCTGCTGGTTGTATGCGTGGTCAAGGACTTCAAAAGATTGGTGGTGCAATCACTCTTTTTGCCTTTTATGTCATTGGACTGCCCACGTCGTATGTGTTGACGTTCCATTACGACATGGGGCTGAAAGGATTATGGGAAGGTATCATCATTGGATTGGTTTGTATCAGTTGTTTGCAGTTGTATACCGTTTTCATTGGATCGAATTGGGATTCGATTGTGAATGATGCCAAGTGCAGAAACGCCGATTAATGTTTTTTAATGAAAAAAAAGAAAGAGATAGATTTATGAATATATCTGTGGGTAGATTATTATTACGTGTTTGTGAGATACTAGTGTATAGCGGTGTAATATATAAACCAATCTGGAGTTTCCAGATCTGGAATCAGCCCCTGAAAAAAAAACTGCGAGTGTATATATATGGTGCATTTAAAGGGATCAGTTGGGATACATAAAACAAGATAATCAACACACCAGTAAATAATAGAAAAAACAAAAAAACAAACACAACCAATACTACATAAATCAAACCAAATACAAGAACTTCACAATATATATATATATATATATTATTGCCTAGATATCTATGGGGGGGTCCAAATCTTCGTGGCCGTACCATGCAGCACTTTTTGTTTACTTTTCGCTGTGAAGGCCCAATTTTCTGATAACCAAAAGGGCATTTTCGGTTCCGTACGTTTCAGGCTAATTTTTTTTGGGTTTTTCGCTTGATCTGAACTCTTTTGGAGGAGAATTTCGGGTAATTTAGAGTTTTGTTCTTTCTAGGTGGCATATCGCTATATTCACATACACACACACATTCATTTCTCCTTTTTATTTACTCCTCTCTTACTCCAAAAGACACATACACCCACAAAGAATGTCAGATCTTCCCGGCTCTCCGCAACGTGGATCTCCACAACGCAACTTCATCGCCATCCCCGTCGAGCGAACGCCGAACTCGGTGCTTGCGAGACGCGAGTCGTTCTTGAACCAGCCAATTGGGTCGTTCCGTGGTGTCAACTCTCTGAGTCGGTTCGCTTCGTCCTTCTCGAGAGCGCAGTCTTTCCGTACCATCGAGCCCTTCACCCAACACTCGAGATCGTACTTTAGAGACGATGACGAGCTGTACGACAGGGATACGCTGGCACCGTCGTTCAACGGTGCGCGTCTTTCCACCGTTCTGCACCGTAACGACTTCCGTGGGGACTTTGACTTTTTGAGACCCAGAGCTTCGAGAGAGAGCGTCAACAACACCGCCATCGAGGACAACGAGTCTGAGATGGAGGACGGCATCTCGTTCAGGTCGCCGAGCGTCTACTCGTATGGTGCTGCGCAGAGTCTTGATGCGGCGAACTTCACCGACTTCCAGGACTCGGCGTCACTCGTCGTGAAGAAAGTGGAGGCCAACGGTAGGGTCGTGACAGTCATTGCCGGCCAATCGACTGCCCCACAGACCGTGTTCAATTCGGTGAACGTGCTGATCGGCATTGGTTTGTTGGCATTGCCCTTGGGGCTGAGCCACGCCGGATGGCTTATCGGCGTCCCAGCTCTGACGCTTTGTGCTATGCTCACGTTCCACTCTGCAGAGCTCCTTTCCCGCTGTATGGATACGGACCCGACGCTTATGACGTACTCTGACTTGGCTCACGTGACGTTTGGGCCAAAGGGAAGGGCGCTCATCTCGTTGCTGTTCTCGCTGGACCTCATTGCGTCCGGTGTGTCTCTCATTGTGCTGTTTGCTGACTCGCTCAATGCGCTGTACCCGGAGATCTCCATCAACCACTTCAAGATCATCGCCTTCTTGGTGCTGACCCCACCTTCTTTCCTTCCCTTGAGCGTGCTGAGCGTGATTAGTCTTGCGGGTATTTCGTGCACCATTGGCGTTGTGCTTGTGATCCTGGGCTCTGGATTGATCAAACAGTCCACGCCGGGCTCCCTCATCGAGTTTGCATCAACAAATATGCTGCCAAACACCGTTGCAGATGCGCTCATCGCCATTGGAATCCTCATGGCGCCATTCGGAGGACATGCCATCTTCCCCAATTTGAAAGTGGACATGAGACACCCTCACAAGTTTGGAGATTGCTTGAAAGTCACATACTCCATCACATTCTTGACCGATATGACGATGGCCGTGGTGGGATTCCTCATGTTTGGTGGAAATGTCAAGGATGAAATCACAAGAAGCATTCTCTTGACAAAAGGATACCCCGCTGCCACCTATTTCCTCATCTGTGCATTTATGGCAACGGTTCCAGTTTCCAAGACTCCTCTTAATGCCCGTCCAATAGTTTCTATTCTCGATATGATGTTCGATACTCACGAAATTTCGCATTTCAAAGGATTTGCATATACATGGAGATATTTCGTTCGCTTTATGAACAGAATCGCAGTCAATGCACTTTTTGTGATTGTTTCAATCGTCTTCCCGGATTTTGATAAGATTATTGCTTTCATGGGCGCTGGATTGTGTTTCTTGTTGTGTTTGATCCTTCCATCTGCCTTCTACTTGTACATCTGCAGAGATACAGTGACTCGCAAGGAAAAATGGCAGTGTTGGATCACTATTGTTGTGAGTGCCATCTTTTCCATTGTCGGTACCGCTGCTGCCATCATCTACTAAGGTTTGTTAACCATAAATTTGTATATATATATATATATATATATATATGCAATTCACAGTTTAAGTGCGGAAGTTCCCTGTGCCACCTTGTCCTTCTTAATATTACCAGAAACGTCTCTTCTTTGACCCTTGGCATCAATAACAGTAACGTTCTTGGCCTTGGAGAGGGTGTCCATGACATCCTGCTTTTTGGACTTCTTGGCCTTTGTAGACTCTCTCTCAAATGCTTCACGAGCTCTCTTTCTCTTGTTGGCTCTTCTCATTCTCTGCTTATCTTCCCTGGAAAGCTCATCACGAGCAAAGACAGTACCAGACTTGAGCTGGATCTCGTTTGCATCGCGTGAATCCGATGCCTTGTAAATCTCCTGAGGAGCCAACGTGGATCCCGAAGACTGTGTTAATGGTTGTGCATCCTCCATTGTGATCGTTGGTGCATTGACCTTGATGTCAATGCTTTTTTGTACTGGTTTTGGAATGAAGTGTGCCGAACTCAATGCGTCCAATTTGTACGATAACGTCTTGAACATCTCTTGAATTTCATCACGGGCCTTTTGTGTAGCTTCCGATACTTCACCATCTTCGGAATTGCCCTTGTATTCTTCCTCATACAACTCAGCCAGTGATTTGGATGATTTCTGTTCACTCAGCTCAAAAGTAGAACTGGCTCTGAAGTTTGTTACATCTGTTATCACACGTCTCGGGAGATCGTCAAAATCACCTTCTTTGATTCTTCTTCTGATGAGTTCTTCTAATGATTCGGTAACTTCTTTGGTAATCACAGGAACAGGTTTGGCAGTACGTTCAAATTCCAATTCTTCATCCAAAAGTGCATCTTCTGGTCTATCTCTAGCCTTTGCCTCACCTTTCATCGACCATTTCTTCTCAGCAACGGCTTCTTTCTCCAATTTGGCAATCTCTTTTTGAATTTCGAGCTGTTGACGTTCGAAACTGGACATGTTCTTTTGTTCTTGTTGTTGTTCTGCTTGCTCTTCTTCTTCATCAAACAAGTCAAGCATGGCACTCTTCATACCATCGTCGAAATCATCCTCGTTCAATTGGCCTTCTTTTAACTTCTTCTCCTTCTTTGGCTTCTTCGTCGTCGTGGGAATCTTCTTTTCATTTGGCTTACCAAAGAAGTCATCGTAATAAGCAACATCATCATCTTCAGAATCTGGCATATCACCAAAGTAATCCACTTCTTCTTCATCGTCATTATCTTGGTTTCCTTCTTCTTGCGCAAGTATCTGTTTGTTGAAATCGTCAATGGAGAAGAATTCATCGTTGAGGCCAAACTTGTCCTTTTTGATTATTGGTGCTTCTCTTGATGTTTGTTCTTGTTGATCATCTTCATCTTCATCTTCATCCTCAACATAGTCGTCCACAAAGTCTTTAGTGAGGTCTCCGTTTGTGTCAAGACCTTCAATATCTGATTCTTCTTCGTCCTCTTCATCTCCTTCGTCTTCATCTTCTTCGTCTTCCTCTTCATTGCTGAGTTCATTCTCTTCTTCTTCTTCTTCCTCTTCACTGTCGTTATCATTCACATCTTCCTCTCCCTCACGAACACCCACAGCTTCTTTCAACTGTGGAATCTTCTCAAACAACATCTTTTCCGTAACAGAATCCATCACCATCTTAACTTGTGGCCAAACTTGTGAAGCATCAAGACCTTCAACATGAATCTCATCGAGTACAGAATTGTCCTTTGTGATTGGATCCAACAACTCCTTCACCAATGTCAAAACCGAGGAAGAGTCGACACTCCCATCAAGAAGACATGCAGGGTTGGCCTTCAACGTCTCGATAATATCGGCCATGATTTTGTTATTGTTGTAAGTGAAGAGAGAGAGAGATGAGATGAGCTCTCCCTCTTTTTTTTTTTGATGGAGCCCTTTTGAAAATTTTGGTGCACGTGACTTCTTCATTTGACGCCGGCCACTATGGTAGGGGCACCTAGCACATAACCTTTTAAGATGATACTCTCTCTTTCTCTGAGTACTACACACTTGTTCCTTTTATAGAAAGATGTTATTGAGTTAAAAAAGTGTATAGAGGAAAACATGTGTACAACCAAGGAGGGAAGGGGAGGGTGAAGGGGAAGGGAGGGGAGAACCAGGTTAATAAATAGGGATGACCTCTGATAGGAAATGAAGGAGAAAAGGAAGAAAGACAGGAAAATAAAACACACACCAATATAAATGTATCAACAAAAAAAGGAGATTTATGCTTCAGTTGGAACCTCAATTGGGGCAAGAGGGTCTCTCTTGGAGAAGCTCATGATGAGGTCGTCCTTAGGGAAGATCGTGGCAAAGACCTTGATCTCCTCAGACAACGGTGTGACGTGATGCTTCATGTCGTTGAACATCACAGCCTTACCCAAAAGACCGGTGAAGGTGGTGAAGACATACGTCTGGCCAAGACAGACGTGTGGACCGGTGCCGAACACGAGCCAGTTCTTCTTGGCCTCATTGGCCTTGGAACCTTCGACCCAACGTTCTGGGATGAACTCTTCTGGATCGTCATAAACTTCTGGGTCATGGAGAGCTGGGTAAAGAGTAGGAATGAGCATTGCACCTTTTGGAGCAGAGTAGCCGTTAGACACCTCGAATGACTTCTTGACAACGTATGGGACCATGATAACAGGTGGTCTGTAACGCAAAGTCTCTCTGACAACCATGTTGGTGTAGGTCATCTTGTCAATGAGGTCCATGGTCAATGGCATGTTAGGATCACCGCCACGCACTTCCAACTGCTCTTGTCTGATCTTCTCAGCAACGTCTGGACGGTCAGCGACAATCTGGAACAACCAGCATGCAAGAGAGGAAGAAGCGTCCTGCGAGGCAAAGAGGAAAGTGAAGATGGCCTCGGAAATCTCCTTGTTCGAAAACTCACGAACAGAGAGCTTCTTCTCTGGGTTGGCCTCTTTTTCCTTTTTGGCATCCTCCATAACTTTGACCCAGGCATCCATCACACAAGTTGGAGAACCACCGGCTCTGATGTGCTTCTTGGCTTCTGCAGCACAGTCAGCAAAGATGTTCATAACCATGTCGGCGGTCTTCTTACCGTACCAAGTCTTGGTGTATGGGAGGATGATTGGGAAGTTGACAAGCTCCAGAGCGGAGGTGACAAGGTAATAGTCATCAGCAACCTTCTTGATCTGCTCCTTGGAGATGTAGTCACCGCAGAAGGAATGAAGTGAAAGAGCACACATGATTTCTCTCATCTCTGGGAAGAAAACTTGTGGACTGTCTTTGGAAATGTTTCTAAAGTGTTCGAGATATTCATCCATCACATGCTCCAAGGTTGGGATGTATTCAGCAAGAGCAGACTTGGTGAAGAGACCGTTGAGGCCCTTTCTGTAGTCGACATGTTCCTTACCGTCGAGGAAGACCCAGTTGGACGGTCTAAGAATCTTGATTGCAACATCAACGACACATGGCTTGACGTAAGCCGGACTCTGGAAGATCTTTCTGGCAAGGTCTCTGTCACTGGCGATGACGACGAACTTGTGGAAGACGGAGACACACGAAAGTGGACCCGAAGCCCATTTGGCCTTGTACTCCTCAAACTTGGGGTCTAGCGACTCCATGAATGGGCCAATGATGGGCCACACCTTGAAAGCAGGGCCGGCAATGTTGCCCTTGTTGATCTGGTACGCGATCTGGTCGTATGCAAGCACAATTGCAACGAGAGTCACCGCAATTTGCCACCACGAGAGGCCCGTGAGGAAGTCCTGGATGGGCGACAGCGACGCCTGAAGGGAGTTGAGCACCGGCGCATCGAGCGACGAAGCGTTCTGGCTGAGGAACTGAAGAGCAGAAGCCATTTGAAGGGATGTTCTTTTCAGCAATGGGGGAAAGAGAGAGAGCAAAGAGAGAAGCAATCCGCTATATAATAATGGCGTGTGTTGAAAGAGAAATTTTTCTAATGGGCTGAGCGGTTGTTGTCTAACTCGTTTAGAAAGAATGAAAAAAAAAAAAGAGGGTCTCTCTCCTTTTTTCGCGATTTTCCGCGAATATCCCTCCCGCCTATACGAGCTTGTGTGTTTACCTTTCTATTGTGTGAAGGGCCCCTAACGTTTTTTTTCTTTACGATGAGCAAATGATAAGCTTCTGATTACACACACAAATATACATTCTTTCTTTCGTTCTTTCCTTCTCTTTCTCTCTTTCTCTCTTTCTTCAGTACCACTTGACCCCGTTGATGTGGAAATGCTTGGGTTCCTCAGTCTGTAAAGCTGAAGAAGGCTGGGCTACTGCCGGCTCTGACACGGGATGAACTGCCGGAGACGAAACTCCCTCTCTGGTCTTACGACATCTCACACATGACGGATCGTGCGATTCTGCTCTTGGTGGAGAGCTTGGAACGGAAGAACGTGTCTTCTTTGGTGGCGCCTCGTCCAGACGCTCCAATTGTACGCTCAACTCCAGAAGTTGTCTCTTCAACTCACTCTTCTTCCGCAAGTTCTCTTCTCTCATGGCCAACTTCTGATGCAGTTGTTGAACTTCTGATTGTAGATGGTTGAGTTCCAAAGTCTCCTTCATAACCCATTCGTCCTCCCCAAGTACCTTACTGGTGTTGGGCTCTGTATTTGGTTGAATCTGTGGTGTCATAGGTGTCGCTGACGTATCTGGAACTGTATCTTTCACCGTTGTAGCTCGTGTTTCAGTAACCAACTTCTTCAAGAAGTCGATTTCATTTTTCAAAGCATCAAGTTCTTCACCGTTGTTGGATATGGTGCCTTTCAAGAATTCAATTCTGGCATCAACACTTCCAACACCTTCTACTTCTTCTTCTTCTTCTTCTGTCATTGTGACCTTCTCACCTGTTGTTTTCTTTACCGGAACACTTGTTATCTCTTCTCCTTCAAAGACATCACCTGTTGTGTTGTTTGGATTGAACCGGAGATCCGGGATCTTCGACTCTTGTGAGAGAACATTTGTATTCCCCTTTGGTCCTGATTGAATAGCAATAGCTTCATACTTTGACTTCCAGACAGATGCTTCATCATGTGCCTGTGCAAGTTCCTCTCTCAAAGAATCGGTCAACTGCTTATACTTCAACAACTTCTCTTTCAATCCTTTTGCAAAAGTTTGCATCAAATCCTTGTCATGTTTCAGGCGTTCATTCTCACGGATGATCTTCTCCACCATGTTCGAACTGATCTTCACGTCGTCATCAACGGGAACTTTGGTGCCAACCTCACGGAAAAGCCTTGAAGTCGTATCATTCGTTGCCTTTTTATAATCCTGTGGTTTCAAATCGGCATATTTTGAATAGAAATTCTTCTGCATATCCTGGAGATCGCTGACGTTCTTCAAAGGGGAACTTCTGAAGGGCTTCTCGGCACGGCCAGTGTTGTCGACTGTCTGGTCTAAAAAGGCGTATTGTGGTTTGACACGGGATGGAGAAGGTGAATAGTCCATTGCTTTTGTTTGAGAGAGTTCCTATAGTTATCGGAAAGAAAGAAAGAAAGTCTCCTTGCTGTGTGATCTTCAATATGGGGAAAAAAGGGTGTCTGTGAAGTGAATATCAGGAGTTGCCGCCCTGTTGAAATTGTGTCTTTTTCTTCTTCTTCTTCTTGTTTATAAACAAAAACAAAAACAAAAAACACAGGTTTGTTTACATTTTCAAGAGCGCGTTTTCAGCCCCTTCAAGTTACTGACACGTGACTTGTGGCAGAACCTCTGTAGAGAGAATCTCCATGACAACTAAAAACAATACAAGAGTATTACTTTAACATCACAATAAAGAAAAACTAGTTTCATCAATAAATCAAAATCAAAAACTCATACAAAAACAAAAAACCCAGATATATATAGTCAATACAAAAGAGAATAGTTCACAAGTAAGGCTCAACAGTTTCTTCCAAATAGTCCCACAATTTCTGAGCAGTACCATCAGTACAACCTTCTTCAATGTCTTTTCTCAGAGGTCTAAATTCGCCCCAAGGTCCAATGTATTTCCCTGAATCTTCCACTGTGATTACCGGGCTCAATGCTGCAAAGAGTTCGGTATATGCACCATAAATGGCCTTGGAAGTAACGAGATTCCATCCCCATTGGAAAAGACGTGGCAAGTCTCTTGCAAGCTCTGATTGGAGAAGACCCGGATGAACTGGAAGTGCAATCAGACCTTTAGATTTGTGCATCTGGCCATAGATATAAGACTGGTAGATAGGACCTACTTTGGATTGACCATAAGCAGCAGTGGCATTACTGAGAGTAGCATCCTCTGCTTTAAAGTTCCAGGACAGACCTCCTTTTGCAGGAGAGCCTCTGTGTGCCAATGAAGATAGAAACACAACACGTGGAGTCTCGGCTTTCATGATGAGTGGATCAAGGAATTTGAGAAGGAGGTGATGACCAACGACGTTGGTACCAAACTGCAGTTCAAACCCTTGGCTCGACAGCGAGTTGGGTGGAGGGAACATGACACCGGCGTTGAGAAGAGTAATGTCAAGATGAGGGATTTGGGAGGACAGAGACTCGATGCCTGGTTTGACACTCTTCAAATCAGAGAGGTCAACAATTGCAGTCACAATGCGCTTGTCCAGCAAGTCGGAGGTGAGCGAGGCATCTGCCTTGATGAGCTCGTGCTTCATCCTCTCCACACACTCTGCGGTCTTGTTCTTGTTTCTGTTGACCATCACAACGGTGGCATTCTTGGAGAGTAACAACTTGGCCGATTCGTAGCCAATACCAGCGGACGTACCTGTGATGAGGGCGTACTTCCCCGTCAAATCAGGGTAATCCTGTGGAAGAAACTTGGGGGCCGGTGGAAGAACATCGTGGATAATCTCTCTGATCGTGTCCATAGTTTATTGTACTATAAATGGGAGCTCTATAGTACTACAAAGTGAGAGAGAAAGAAACCCTTTGCCTTCTTCTTAATATGTACAACTGTAGAGGGGCTACATAACCTTCGATTACATAATCATATGTGTATGTAGGTTTTGTACAAAAATTTTCGCTCATCTCTCTCTACTCCTCCTTTTTTGTAGCAAAGAAAAAAGAGCCGATTGTCAAACTTTCCACACCTTCCCATTCTGTTTGGACTCGTTCAACAGCTCTAAAAGAACAGATATATATCTCTATTTATATATAACCCCTTTTGCCCCCCTTTTTCCCTTTTGGTTTCAATCGGCTCCTCCCCCCTTTACTACCCCCGCTACTTCCCAGAGATAAGCCCTTCACACACACAACACACACACACACAATGATGATTTCAATAGAGCACAAGAACGACCATTTCAAGCGGCAGAGAGAAGAAGAGGAAGAAGAGAAGACGGTGGCGAATAAAAAGCGAAAGACGGATGATGAGAAGCAGAATAAGCCACAGACGAAGGAGATGCCTGCACAGTTTCATAAGAAGATGTACGCTTCATACATCAAGGCCGCACTGGAAGCATTGGAAAGCGTGAGTACATCTAGTTCTTTTTTTTCCTTCCTTTGGGCTGCTTTGTTGAGATGAAGAATACTAACACCTTATAGAACAACAGCACACAATTGGATACCCTTGCCGAACAGATATCACTTCCCAAGTCTCATCCGGAACACATTACACCGCAACACCTCAGCACTATTCTCACGACTCTTACGAACAACATCTCGAGACTCGAGTCCCGGCTTGCCAACAACGTCATATTCGCCATCATCAACTACAACAGGTGGTGGATGCTTAGTTCACCGGTCATTTTGACATTCAAGAAATTCGTCACGACATTGTGCTCGTATCTGCCCAGATGGTGGGCAGAGATCTCCGCCATTCTCATCAAGCAGCTCACGTTGGCAACCACAAAGACACAGTACCACCACGAACTTCTTGCCTATTTCATCTCGGTGATCCCAACGTCAATACACTCGTTGAACAAGCAGCTCGGACTAAACTTCCCCAACAAGCATTCGCACAAGAACGAGCTCATCAACTATGTGGGGAACCTCCTTAGGCTCAACGAGTACTGCACGGAGTTGAGATTCAGCGTGTGGTCGCTGATTATCGAGCGTTGTATCCAGATTGACGTTGAGCTGGAGAATGAATTGGATGAGGTTGATGATGATGATTCGGACTTTGACGACTTTGTGTCTGAGGATGGGGAAAGCGATGATGATGATGATGATGACAGTGACGACAGTGATGACGATGAGGAGGGTGCCATAAAGCGTAAAGTTCACTTTGCGGAAGAAGTCAAAGGTGGTCATGAAGAAGATGAAAGTGAT
Organism: Petasospora hungchunana; assembly: GCA_030563225.1. Lineage (NCBI taxonomy): Eukaryota > Fungi > Ascomycota > Saccharomycetes > Phaffomycetales > Wickerhamomycetaceae > Petasospora > Petasospora hungchunana. The sequence goes on along the minus strand of JAKUBL010000012.1, from coordinate 14,929 downwards.
TTTGAATCAGATGACAGTGATGATGAAGATTTGGATGAGGAAGAAGACAACATCCATGATGAGAACGTTCAGCGTGCAAATATCCAAGATCTTATACAAAAATTGGATGCCATTCTTTTGATGGTGTTTGAGAACCTTCAAAAGTTCAAAATCACGGGGACCACCGAAGAGGAGGAAGAGAGAGCCGTTGTTCTTCACAACACATTGACCTCACTCTTTAAATCACACATTCTCCCAACATACTACACCAAATCCACACAGTTCATCATGTTCCTCTTTACACAGCAATCTCCGGAACTGATGGATGCATTCCTCGTGACGCTGATTGATCTCTGTTTTTCCGCGGATGAGAGTATTGAGAAGCGCATCAAGGCCCTACAGTATCTCAGCTCTTACTTGGCTCGTGCTCAGAAGCTTCAGACTTCTCAGATTGCCTTTGTGTTGAGCTACTTAATAAGTTGGCTGAACAGATATGTTGAGGAGCGTGAAGTTGAAATCACCGGCACTGGTGTCGTGAACATGGTTCGCTTTAAGCTCTTTTATTCGACGTTCCAAGTTCTTCTCTATGTCTTTTGTTTCCGTCACACCATATTGAAGAATGAAAACGGTGAATGGTTTTTGGGACTCGATAGATTCTTCCAGAGAATGGTTGTTACCAAATTCAACCCACTCAAGTTCTGTAATCACAACGTTGTCAACATGTTTGCCCAGATTGCCAACAATGACAATGTCGTTTATTGTTTCAGTATCATCCAGAAGAACAAAGGTGAATCTCTTAGAGCTTCTTCCTCGGGGGCTACGAATGGGAAAATGAATGTTCAAAGACCACAGTTTGTGGATCTTGAATCATATTTCCCATTTGATCCGCTCATTTTGAAGAAATCTAAAAAGATTATTGATGGGTTCTATGTGGAATGGAAGAATTTGACAGAAGAAAGCGATGAAGATGTGGATGACCTTGCTGATGATGCCAAGGAGATGGTTAGAAGAAACTCTGTGACACACAAGAACTGAATAATTAAAGAACTTATAATTATCACTTAACGTAGTAAGTGTTGTGCTTTAACACCTATGTTTGTTGTGGGAGGTGGGGGAGATATGTCGTTTTTGTGTCATCTTGATCGACAGCAACAAAACAACAACAATGCAGCAGCTCATTGAGGGGTGTTTCAGAAAGTGAATTCAGACGATTGCTAGTGTTGATTGATTATTATAATAGGTTATTCCATTATGCAAAAGATATATATAGCTATGTATAGCATTGTTTTAAGAAGGGGAGGGGACGGGGCAATGGAAGTGATACAGGCCAAAAAAAAAAAAAGAGTGATATTAAGACGTTAAAAGACTGCTCAGAATTATTTCCAAAAAGCAACATAATCACTTGAATTGAATAGAATTAGACCAATCTACGAAGACAAAATACAAATCATAAGAATTTCCATACAAAACATTAAAAGAAACACACACAAAGAGAGAGTATGTGATTACATAATGAACGCGGGCAGCTTTTCGCCTTGGCGGATCATCAAAAAGAGAATTTTGGGGGGCTCCGCAAGCTGGTAAATAAAAAGCAGCCCACTTGGAAAACCCCTTTAAAACTTTGAGAATAAAGACCGGTTGATATCCGTCTAAATCTCGATTGTGTTTGATTGGGTTTCATATCTGGTGGGAAGGAATTTTATTTGAATTGGGAGTCTTTCCAGAAGCAATTCTTGCCAAAGGGGAATTACAAACATTCTCTCTTTCTTTATCTCACTCACCTCTCCCTTTTTTTTTGAAATGTCTCTTTTCATGATGACACTGGAACAACTGAAGGAGTACCTCGGAGACATTGACGATGACTTCAACCTCCCTCTTATCGTCGCCCTGAGCAGCGGGCTGGGTGTTTTGTTTGTGGTGCTGCTCTTCCTCACAGTGTACTTCTCCTTCTTCAGTACTGGAGGTGCCATCTTTTTGGGCTCTAACTTCAACATTCCCGGTGAGTTTGACGACGTGGAGCGAATGAGAAACGAGGAGGCAGATGCCCTCCCAAAGATGTCAACAGAGGAACGGGAAGCTTATCAAACGGCGAAACGGTTCCAGGAGGAGTTCCCACCCGATGCCCAGCCATTGGGGACGACTCTCAGTGATGCTGAGCAGGAGTACATCTCTGACAGGGGCATACAGGCGTACTACTTCGAGCATGGCCTTGAGACGTCTACTGAGGTTTCTGTGGAGGACAAGCTGGACGTCTTGTTCAGCTCAGACTCGACAAACAGTGCAATCCTCAACCATCCTTTACCGGTGGTGGACAGCGATACGGTGTACTTTGAAGTAAAGCTCTTTGAGCTGGGAAGAAAAGACGTTGTATCCATTGGACTCGCAACAAAGCCATACCCGCTCTTCAGACTACCGGGACACAACCGTTACTCCATTGCATACGAATCCACTGGCACAGTTCGTGTCAACCAGCCCTTCTACTCCCCATCCATCTGGGACAAGCTGATTGAAGGTGACGTTGTCGGGTGTGGGTTCAGACCACGTTCTGGAACGATCTTCTTCACACACAACGGGAAGAAGATTGTGGAGGCTGCTCATAATGTCAAGTTCGACCTATACCCGATTATCGGGTGTAGAGGCTCCGCCAAGATGTCCGTCAACGTTGGCCAGCTCGGGTTTGTGTTCATCGAGGGTAATGTGAAGAAGTGGGGGTTCGGGTCTGTGTATGGTACAATTGGGGTCCCTCCAGCATATGGCAAAGAAGCCACAAAGGATACCGTTCTTGACAAGGGCGAAGAGCTTCCTCCAAACTATCCTTCCGAAGAAGAGACATTCTTTGGCCCACCTGCACTGTTGAACGTTGGAAGCTCTTCTCAACAACAACAACAACAACAAGAAGAGCAGCCGTCTCCGCCAAAGCCTACACAGGTGATCAGCAAACCTCCAAGCTACAGCGACGAGCCCAAGGAGGATCTGACAGAAGATGTCCCTGTTGAGCGTGATGATGCGCTCTATGAGCGTCGTTCTTCCACTTTTGACCTCGAGAACAACCGTTACTCCGATGCTCCTACGCCTGTTGAAGCTGGTGCTTCTTCAGTTAATGGACATGCTGAGGTGGGCACTCCACTGGCCGTCAGTGCCGAAGCGACAACGACAGAGACAGAGTCTTCGCCAGAGCCTGAAGAAGAAGGGGCCCAGCAGTCAAAGCTCAAACCAAAGCCAAAGAGCAAGAATGCAAAGAAGAAGGGCAAAAAGAAGAAGAAAGGCAGACACTAAGGCAATTCTTCTCTCTAGTCCTTTTTTTTCCCAATGAAATGAATAATGAAGAAAGCACTACACTTGTAGAATATACATATACATAAAGAAACAAAACAAAAGGCATTAAATTATATCAACGTTTACCCTTCTTCTTCTTGGACTTCTTTGGAGCCTCTTTTGTGTCTTTGACGGCTTCAACGTCCTCCATCGCCTCTGCAATCTCGGCGTTGCTCTGCACCGACGCCAGGCCCCTCAGCTGTTGCGACTCGGTATGGACCCCGTGTGGGCCCAGTGCGGTGAGCACACGTGACAGCTCCTTGGCCCGGTGTGTGGTGAGCTTGTGGAGCGTTCCCGAGAGTGGGTCGAACACCTTGAAGCGGACGTAGCTCTGTGGTTTCGCCACTTTTTCGGGCGTTTTCTTCGAGCCGCAGGTGATGGAGATTCTGGTTGTTCCTGGAGCCGTTTGGAGCAGCAGTAGAGAACGTTGAAGGAAGAGATCTGTAGCCATTTTTTTGTGCTCCCTTTGTGTCGTTCGTTCCTTGATGAAGTTGATGTTGATCTTTTTTCTTTTCGCGCGCCCCCTTCTCCTTTTCCCCCACCCCCCCATCATCATCACCACTAACCCCCAAAGCATCACCCCCAACACCTCCAAATGATTCAAGTGGACCCCGTTGTTCTGCTCAACATCGCCGACTCCGTCCAGCGTGGATTGTCCCCCATTGGAATTCTGAGAGGCAGCGGCGATTTGGTGTTGAACAGCTTCGAGCTCCCTTCCAATTCACTTGATATGGCTTTTGTCGCCGAGCGGAACGCTCTAATGACACAGATTTACCCCGACGAAGGTGGAATTGTCGGGTGCTATATCGTCCATGATGATCAGCATGCTCCAACTGATGGGATCAGACTTTTACACGAAATGAGTGCGTCTCTGTTGCTTGTTTTCTCTCCCGTTCGTGCCTCTTCGAAAGATGGTCAATACTTTAAGATGTTCAATTCAGAGGGTAAGGAGCTCCAAGCGACTGTTTCCCATAACGGACAAGAGGCAGTGAACACGGTGCTGGCACTGAAGGAGAACTCGAGCTCGAAGGCGGCTTTGGAAGCCGATAAAGAGGTGTTGGCGGTGCTTCAACAACGAGTTGCCATTGCCATTGGAGCCTTACAAAGCCCCAACCCACCTTTTCCAATGCTAAGACAGCTCAGCTCGCTGGTCGGGAAGCTGCAATACAAAACGGATGAAGACACCAAAGAGGCTTTACTCGAGGCTGAAAACACGTACAAATTAGTCATGGCTACGGGTGTTGCATATACATCAACGAATCAATTGGAGCGTTTGGCTATGTAACGAGTCGTCTAATACCATCAACTTTCCACTGTTTTGAGGCGTAGTCGTAGCGACATCCAAGCAGTCTTTGTGAAGTGATTGGACACCGGCCACCGTGCTTTTCATCACCATCAACAAGGAAACGTGTGATACAAGGATAGCAAAAGACGTAACCAGTTTCAATGATCGCGTGGTTTGTGATTGTTTCGTGACATATTGGACACTTGTCGCTGTTCTGCACTGGTTTATTCTGCTTCCCCGGGGGTGGGATATCCTTGTCAAAGTGTTGTGTACTGAGCTTTGAGGCAAAGTCAGAAGAATTCCACCATTCAAGGAACTTTAACATGAAGATGGCCAATGGGAACACCGTGGAAGACAATTGTCCCACTGCTGATTTCAGAGGACCATAGTAGTGTGCGGAGAGCATAGTAAGTTGCTGTCCAAAGCTCGGTGGACGCGTTCTTTCCCTAGTTGTAAGTGTAACTTCGGGCTTCTTCTCATGGAATTCATGGTCAAACTGTGTGATACGAGAATATTCGGTCTTGAGCAGCCAGTCCATCAAAGTCGGGCTCTTACTTCTTCCCGACAAGTAGCTCAGCTGACACACAAGATTCAGCAGCCTGAGCAGGTTCTTTAAGCTTGGATAGCACTTGACAAACCATACTTTGAGCCATGTTGTCCAATCGATGATTCTGAGCTGTTTGAGTGCAATCTTGGCCTTGAGCTGCTCATGTTTCACATCCAGCTTCTCCTTCAAGTATCCAACACCAGCAATGTTCAAAAACGTCCCAATGATCTGTAATTGTCCCAATCTACGTCTTTCTTCCATCAAATCAAAGATTCTGTGTCCTTCATCATGAACCTCCACGTTGACTTTACTCGCACGTTTCAAACCGTAGAACTTGTCTGTAAAAGTGGCATTCCACTTATTTAGGAAGTACCATTCCAACGCCCCTCTCAACACCAAGTTTATCTCGTCAAACCGGAGAGCTAGTTGTAACAATTGACGAGGATATCGTTGAGCATAATGAACGAGTATGTATCGCAGCGACGGTGATAAAAGCGATGAAAGTTCATTGGAGGAGACAATCTCAAACAGTGTCGGTGTTGATGAGAGAGAACGCGGGTCCAGAGAGGAGTAATAGTCCATTTTTGATGTGTGGGGGATGTTTGTTGGTGATTATATATAGAGAAGAACACTGGGTTAGTGTGGGGCAAAAATAGGTGATAGGGAATGGTGTTCGGGTGTTGAGTACGACTATACTACTACTACTTACTACATTAGCTCTTCTTTTTTTTTTGTGATATGGAGGCCAATCCTTATAACAGACCAAATGAAAAGTGTCAATGGAAAGTTATCTCATGGCTCTCTCTCTCCCCTCTCCTCTCTCGTCGTCCAGTTCTATTAGGTAATGTACAAACAACTGCAAAACAACAACAATAACAAGAGGCAATATTCAATAAGGTGTGAATCTTCCTCTTCCTCTGGCTCTTCCTCTGAATGCACCACGGCCTCTGCCTCTACCTCTGCCACGCATAAAGCTCGGGACGTTGGTTCTCTTTGGGGACACCTTGAGGTTTCTTCCTCTAAAGACGGAGTCGTTGAGCTCCAGAGCTTGTGTCACAGCACTTGGCTCGGAGAACTCGATGTAGGCGAAGCCCTTTGGCTGGCCGGTGAACTTGTTGAGGAGGATCGTGACTCTGTTGATGACGCCGACGGCCTGGAAGTGTTTCTGGAGCTCCTCGGGGCTGGCCTCGTAGTCAACGTTGCCGACGTAGACAGAACGCGCATCGACGTCGCTCTTGTCCTCAGCAGCGGCCTCCTCGTGTTTGGCAAGGTCTGCTTGCATCTCGCGTAGTTGGCTGGCTTCGTCATCGTTGGTCATCGATGTGTCTTGAGCGTTGGTTGGCTGGTTGGCTGTGGCGGGAACTTCGCTTTCGGCGGTGACTGGAGCCTCAACAGGCTGCTGCTGCTGCTGCTGCTGCTGGACTGGCTGTTCTTCTGTGCTCATTCTTTATTTTGAAAGTTGAGAATGTTTTAGTGAGTTGTATTGATTGATGTTTGGCTTTTTTACACTTCCTTCCCTTTTCCCTAAAGATCGCATAACCGTCAGCGCGGCGGTGCGGAAACGCCTGTTAAAATGTACGGGTTATGCCAAAAAGCATCACACTTTATCTTCCCAAAAGCAACAACAATATCATCGAAAAGTAAACATACACCCTCTTTTTTTTGCTACCCCACAAAAATCTTCCCATTTGAAGACATAGAAGGTTCAATCTCTCCACTGAGAACACCTCCAGCACTTATCGGATACTACAAAACACACACACACACAAACAAACACACAAACTCAAATCAGATGGTGGTGCTACCCGCCAGGAAGCTCATTCCAGACTGGATCATCTTCACAGCGCTGCTTCTGACAGCGACAACCGCTCAGGAAGCGACAGAGACCGTCATCGATGTCCTGTCCAGCAGCGTCGAGTTCAGCATCTTCCTCCGGATGCTCCAGCGCAACCAGCTCGTTCCTTACTTGAATCAACAGGAGAACATCACCCTTATCGCCCCAGTCAACTCTGCATTTGCCTTTGAGGATACGTTCAACAACTTCAGCCTCGAGCAGCTCAACAACTACATCATCACGCAGCCTGTGGACACGACGCTTCTCACAGGGTACAACATCTTCTCCACTGCAACGACGGACGAAGAGGACTCACAGCCACAATCGCCTGCTATCATTCATCGCCACAAAAAGTCTGGGGAGACCACGATCAACGATAGGCTCGTTGTTGAGGCCGATTTGTTTGCACGCTCGCAGAACTCATATGTCCAGGGAATTGCACAGCCATTGGAGAAGCTGAGGCCTATTGATAAGACTGTTGAGAAGCTGAATGACACAAACACCTTCAATAAGATTGTGGATACAGGTCTCTCTGATCTTCGAGATAGGACCATCCTCGTGCCCATTGATGAATCTTTCCACCGATTCCAAGACTATCAGTTAGAATATCTCTTCACAAAGTATGCTGAGCAGGATTCTCTCTTGATACTTAACTCAATGATCATCGACGGAATTCATGGTGGTAATATCGAAAACCATACAACATATGATCAATGGGGGAACGAACTTGTCATATCATCGATAGAAAGCGGCAAGTACATCTCCATCAACAACTCCATCACCTCCATCAAATCAAATATCCTTGCACAAGGAGGTGTCATTCATCTCTTCAACAGCTCAGACCTTATTCCAGACATTGAGTTCAACCCTCTCAAAACACTTGTCGGACTTAAAGCAGATTCATTTGTTGATGAGTTATTGCTGCAAGGGTTAGGGGATCGCATCACTAATAATTCTATTGAACAAACCATCTTTTACCCAAACACGTCCAATCAGTTCACTATTGCATCCAAAAGCGCAAACCTCTACCACTTTGTGGACGAGTGTATCCCTGACTTGGGGGTTTCAAAGACCCTTTATGATACCTTGTTTTGCAACGAAAAGAAACTGGGTGACTCGTGTCAAAAGTTAAAAATTGAGAGCTTTGGTGATAACACATATGTAATTAACAGTAACATTCTGGTCGAATCTGGTCCATATCGTGTCGGGAACACGTTGATATATTTGACTGATGAAGATTTGAGGACTCCTGGTGATCTCCTTGCCTCGGTCAGTACTGCTGTTATCTACTGTACCAAGTCTCTCCAGTTCTTGTCGGACTTGAAATTGACCAAATTACCAAACAATCATGATGGTTACTCCATTTTGCTTCCTTGCTTCGATTCATGGGAAGATTATTCACTAACGGTGAACTATTTGGAGTCTAACAAGACAGCATTGGACATTTTGATGAGAAACTTCATTTTGGAAGGGTTGCTTTACACTGATTTTGTTGGAGACGTTGGTAACTTTTCAAATCTTAACGACCATCCAGTCAATATCACATATTTGGGAGAAGTTGAAACCCATTTGGAACTTCAGTACGACTCTATTGACTTTGAACTTGAAGTCGATCATGATATCATTTTCAACCAAGGTGTTATCCATACCATTGATGAGATCTTCTTCCCAGCAGATTTGGAGATTTCTCTTTCAGACATATTACAACATTCCGAAGCTGAAATCTTCCTTAAGCTATTGAGTTTCTTCCCTGAGCTTGAAGAGGTATTGACAAATAATTCGTACTCCATTATTCTTCCATCTGTGACATCTTTTTCCAGGATTGAATTGCCAACTTCCAATTCCCCTTTGAAGGAGCTCCTCCAACTTCACATCATCCCGGAAACCTCTCTGAATGATCTCTTTGAATGCAGTGACAATCCAATAGAAACTCTTCATAAAGAAGTCAATCTCACATGCTCGAGTCTTACTCATAATGGCGATTCTTTCTTACAAGTTGGCAATTCTCTTGAGAAAGGTGTCCGTGTTCTTCGCAAAGGTTGCACATCAGGAAATAAACACGCATGTGTCTATCTTGTGGACAAGCCATTCTCACTCAAATGGCTGGATGACCATGAACACAATCACATCCGCCTTCCTTTCACTTCCTTTGGTGTTGGTGTCATGAGTGGTGTCCTGATTGCAGTATTGGGCTTTGTCTCCTTGATGATGTATATTTCACGTGTTATGAAGACCAGTAAGACTACAGAATCCACAGGTGAGGTCAATGAGAGCACATCGTTGGTCAATGGTGACTCTGAACCACAACAAGATGGTTATCGCACCTTTGAGAGCCAGTATTCTGCCAATACCAATGTGGATCCGATTGCTTTCAACGGTAAGAGGAAGCAAACCCAACAAATTTAATAGAGAGTCTAACATGCATCTACGTCACTTTTGTTTCTTTTTCTAATTATTATCCTTCTTAATCATCGGGAATATGCAGAATGTGTAGGGTTTTTTAATACAAGAATGATGACGCCGGCTTCTCACTTGTTCACTGGGATGTTGCAGAACATCTCATATACACCAGTGTAGTGGCCAAGAGCGCCCATCAGGACGAAGAGGTGCCAAATGTTATGAGAGGAAAGGATGTAATCAACCCACCAGAGAGACCACATGGAGTTGTGGTCAGGTGTGCGTGTAGGTTCTGGTCTGAAGTGCTTGTCAAGGTTGTCAAGAACTTCCTGAGATACCCAATCCTTCTCTTCAATAGTCTTCTCATCGAGAATGATATCGGTTCTGAAACGTTCAGGGATCAAGGAGCCATAGAAAACAACTCCGGTGAGGTACCACACTATACTTCTTGATATTGGCATATAGAACATCAATGTGTGCTTGAGTCCCTTTTCGTATGCGAGATAAGAAAACGCAGCAACACCCATTCCTGCCAGAGAAATGAAGAAGGCAATTCTGAACGGTTTACTTTCTGGACGATCGAAATGACTAGACCAGTTGAAGAAGAAACCGAAAACACCACAAATCAGCGAAAATGAGATGAAGCATGCTCTCAGAGTTGGGTGATAGTACAAGGAGGCGTATTCAGTGGTCACAACAGCAGCGGTGATGAGAACAGTAATACCCGTGTAATCTATGCAGGCAAACTTCTTTCTCAGATAGAGATTGGCATTTCCACAGAATGTATGCCACACTGCAGAGGAAATCAAACAGAACACACTGGCACAGAGATAGAGGAAAATCACGAGGTTGTCTGTATCTGTCCCAGCTTTATAAAGATCGCTCGCAGGGAAGGAAACAAACGCGATGTAGGCCATCAGTAAACCACCGAGCAAATGTGTCCAAATGTTGGCAGTTTCGTTGTGACAGGAACATACGCTCTGAAGTGCGTGTATGTGGTTGTTCTGGAAGCGATAACCGTAGACAATAAATGGGTTCTCTCTCCAAGGGAAAGGAAGCTCATAGTAATGGAGAAGGCGCTTGCAGCCTTGAACAATGGCATGCTCATAGTTGTAGAACTTGATTTCAAACTCACGAATTGCATCATCAGCAGACTGTTCGTGCTCCTCAAGGTGCAGAAGGCTCTTTGCCTCACTTTCGACGAGGCTGTTGAACTGGTTGATCTTGGCATCAAGGAAATGAATAGTGGTCAGGAGCTTCTCTTGGAACCCTAATGATTCGGATGACTCTATAGCAGTAAGCAGCCCGCCATAGTGTTCGTCAATGATGGCGTTAAAGCTCTCCAGATTCACCGAGGATGAGAAGACAGAGTTTTTGATAGTGATGAGGGTGTCGTAGAGGTTTTGGAGTGTAGCATATGAGTCTTCTTCGCCAATTAGCGGTTTCTTACCTTGGGTAGAGCCAAAGAAAGACTCTATGCGATCAAGCTTCTGCTCGATGGAAGCGATGAAGAGGTCAATTGATCCCAGTGTGTCACCCATCGAGTTTCCTTGAACAATCTTGTTGAATGCAGACGAAGAAGACTTGGCTTTTTCAAGCAGCAGGAGGTCTTCACTGCTCAAGTTCTTGTGTTTAAGTGAACTGGCCATGGTGGCCGTGTCAATACCTGTGGAGGTAGCAGATGGCATCAGCCTTAAGTCTTTTAGGAGAAAAACGTGTGCAAAGGGGAGGGAACGTGGGATCAGCACAGGGAAAGCACACAGGGCAGCAATGTGGATAGCGACAAGGAGAAGCTTGTATGCCTCTTACCAGCGATGCGAAGTTCCGTGTGTGCGGTCTGGTGGCCGTGGAAGGTCAGATTCGGGGTGCCAGTGGAAGAGTTTGAAGGATTATCTCTCTCCTATTTGTTGGCTGTACTAGTGGTGTTCGGGTTTGCAATAGGATTGGGGGCTTTTGTTATCTTCTATTGCTTAACGCCATCTGATCTCCTTTAGATAAGTTCTTATTAATTGGAGTGTATTTGCAAACAATCATTTTATTGGATCAAATTTGGCCGTGTGGAATTTTGTTCAAGTAGAGCCTTGTCCTTCCAAACGTTTCCCCTTGTCTGTTTTCTTTTTTCTTTTTTTTTTCCCCCAAAGAGTCTAGCCCGAAATGTCAAAATTTAGTAGGAAGAGCTTTCCCTCCATAAGATCGAAACAGCTCCACATCATACAGAAGGCGGGTAAGCTACCGACTTAAACATACGTCAGAATGCCCATCAACCAGCCTTCTAATCAGATAAAACTCACAAATGTCTCGCTTGTGCGGATGAAGAAGGGCAAGAAGCGCTTCGAGGTGGCGTGCTACCAGAACAAGGTCCAGGACTGGCGAAGCAACGTCGAGAAGGACATTGACGAGGTTCTCCAGATTCCACAGGTGTTCTTGAACGTCTCAAAGGGCCAAGTTGCTCCGAATGACGACTTGCAGAAGGCTTTTGGCACCACCGATACTGACAAGATCATCTTGGAAATTCTTCAAAAGGGAGAGATTCAGCTCAGTGAGAAGGAGAGACAGGCGAATATTAGTCAGATACAAGCCGAAGTACTCCAGATCATCTCTACCAAGTGCATCAACCCAAGAACCAAGAAGAGATATCCTCCGACAATGATCCAGAAAACACTGGCTGAGCTCAAAGTCAACATCGTTGCCACCAAACCAGCAAAGACACAGGCGCTTGATGCAATTCGTCTATTGGTTTCCAAGCAGGTCATTCCTATTGTACGGGCGAAGATGAAGGTGAAGATATCTTTGGACTCTAAAAATGCAAAGAAGCTCAGCGACAAGCTCAAGCCGCTTCTCGGAGATATTGAGAGTGAGGATTCCCAACAGATATGGGAGGTGATCTCACTCATAGATCCTGTGAATTACCGTGAGCTCATGGAAATTACGGCAAGTCTCAAGTCTGGCCAGTTGGAGGTGTTAGATATGGCCGTTATTGACGAAGGCGATGCATGAGTGGTTTCAAGTCATTGCCTGTTCATAGAATCATCTTCACCAGATCCAGCACACCCATTAGTACTTCGAAATCAGCTTGATTGTCCTTGGAATCGAGAATCCTTGAACTTAATGAGATGATCAGGTTACGAGACTCGGCGTTGGCGTAGAGTAGTTTGGCTATTTGATTCACCATGATTCGCAGTTTAATGCTTGACTGGTTCCCAACTAAGCACGTCTTCTCACAGTCAAAATCATCCAATGCAGTTGTGCTTCCTCCTAAGATCTGTAGCATTGTATTCGTATCTGGTGCCTTGACATCGAACGTAGAGTCCACATCACCGTTTGCTCTAATGAAAAGTAGCTTCTTGTCCGCAAAATCCAGAGAAAGCACAGATATATCTGTTCCATTGATTTCTCTTGAAGCTTCCCTGTGCGTTGAAGTCCTTTGATCCTCCATCTTATACTAATTTCTAACCTCCCTTGTAGTGGAGTTGAAGTGCTCGCTTTGTTTCCCATGCTGGCGGAGATGAGTGTGGTGTTCAGGTTTTCCCAAACAAGATCATGGCATAGCCGAATAGCCGCATCTTTTCCTTTACAACGGTCCAGTATTCGATCAATGAGTCATGGTGAATAGCTCTGCATCGTCGCTTCCGAGTAGGCCTACAACTTTCAACTCAAGCGCTCAAGGGCATGATGCAGAGTCCCACCTTGTTCCCAAAGATGCACTTCCCCCGCAGAGCTATACCCGGCTACAACAACGCTACTATGCCATCACAGCGGCAATCTGTTCGGCTCTCTTTCTTTCAGTTTTATTTGTTGCCGCTCTCATACACTCGTTATTCGTGAGTCTACATGACGCTTTCAGAGATCGCAAATCGTCAAATGCTCAAGCGCCCGAACCGTCTGTGCATTCTCCGCAAGAACTCAAGCTTGTGCCAGACCTCGCCTATTACTTTCAATTGTATGGGCTGCGAGTCGAGAACTATGACATAATCACTGGGGATGGTTTTGTTTTATCAATGCAGCGGCTCATAGATCCCAATGAAAGCGAAGATCAACGGGCACTGAGGCGGCCGATACTCTGTTTACATGGCCTGTTGCAATCTTCAGGCTCGTTCTGCTCCGGCGGTAAGCAATCACTCGCTTACCACTTCTTCATTTCAGGATTTGACGTCTGGCTAGGTAATAACCGGTGTGGCTTTGAGCCTCGTCATACGGTTTTTTCGCCAGACGACTACAAGATGTGGGACTGGGATATCGTGGATATGGCCCATTACGATCTCACAGCTATGGTAAACCATGTGCTGGCCAACTCAAGCCCAATATTCCCGAAATTGTCTTTGGTAGCTCACTCACAGGGTACAACGCAAGGCTTTATAGCTCTAGACTCGGATCGCTTTGGTTTGGCCTCAAAGATTTCGGCATTCGTGGCGCTAGCGCCAGCGGTATATGGCGGGTCTTTATTGGACTCCAAGATCTTCATCAAGGTTATATCAGTGATGTCTCTACATCACTTCTTCTTTGGGATCAGGTCATTTCTCCCCATGATGATGAGCATGAGAACAATTCTTCTCCGGACTCGCATCTTCACGTTTTTCAGCTACCTAATGTTCAACTTTCTTTTCGAATGGAACGACAGATTATGGGATATCAGTGTCAAGGGAAGGCATTTTCTATTCTCCCCAGTCTACGTCAGCGTGAGGCTTATGTCTTGGTGGTTGAATGCAAGTGATGGTTTCAGAAAGTCAAAATGCATCTTGGAGGACAACAAAGTCTGGTTCAAAAGCGATTCTCCCCCTGTGTTTCTTGTCGTACCTGGGAGGGATAAACTCGTGGATGGCAGCGCACTCTTGAATCACATGTCGAGAACTGAAACGTCTGTTCAATGGAGTCACCTCAAGCTAGACTCTTATTCCCATCTAGATGTGCTATGGTCCAGGACTGTTGTTACTGATGTGGGGAGCGAAATCACGGATTTTATAATTCGAAGCTGCAGTTAAACGCCAACCAGATGAAGGAATTTCATCGCCTGTTCAGAATATTATCGTGCAAGAGTCTTATCTCTTCCTGTTTATCAAAAGCTTCTAGAGGATGTGTGTATTTTATTTGAAGATTCGATCCCTCTGTTTTTGCCCTACGCAACCGATCTTGTCCTCCCGTAGCATCCCTTTGTACCTCTCCATCTTATAACACTCTCGTATATATCCAACGAGTGAAGTATGACATACTTATTCGGTCCTAGAAGGGCGTCGCGTGCGTCGCACAATGTACAGCCCTGGCCCCGCGCCCCCCCCCCCCTCCAGATTCATCAAGACAACGCGGGGTTCTGAAGTTATTGTACTTCCAACTTCATCCTGTCAACTTTCAACACGCCCATGATCTCAATCGCTGAGCTTGCACGTCTTCTTGAGCGTCTTTCGTATCAATCACACGCTCCCCTCCCTACACAGATATCATATCCCTTCCAGCTCGCGGATTCTGAGCCGCAGCTGTTGTGGATTTCTCACAGCACCATGTCTTCGTCTGTCTGCTTTTTTAACCCCTGGGTGGGTTTCTGAATTCTTTTGGCTTCTAGGGTTTTCGTGCATTTCCA